>WOXC01002101.1:0-284791 GCA_011680675.1 Gymnobelideus leadbeateri
TTTCTTCCTTTCTTTCTTTCTCTTTCTTTCCTTCTCTCTTTCTCTTTCTTTCCTTCTCTCTTTCTTTTCTTCTCTCTCTCTCTCTCTCTCTCTCTCTCTCTCTCTCTCTCTCTCTCTCTCTCTCTCTCTCTCCCCCTTCCTTCCTTCCTTCCTTCCTTCCTTCCTTCCTTCCATCTGTCTCTCTGTCTCTCTCTTCTTCCTAGACCAAAGGCAAACTTCCAGAAGGTGGCACAAGCAAATATTTAGTATTCAGCAGAACCCTTAATCTTCCCACTAGAGAAGAATGGTTACCTGAAAAAAAAGTAAAAATAGCTTTATATCTCACTGAACGTCAAGCCCTGGCTACTATTTCTGACCCATGTATACCCTCCCAGGGTCCCAGATGGCAAGCGTCCTTTCATTCCTCTAAGCTCTTTCAAGGTGTTTTTTTCTTTCTTTTCTTTTCTTTTTTAAACATCACCAACTACTTAATGATTCTGAGTGCACTAAAAGGTACTGAACAAATGTATAGAAATAGAAAACTCTAAGTGGTTTCCCACTGGGCTCTGTGGTCACACCCAGCTTACTGGGTCTTTAGATCAGTGGCCTCCTGCCCGCTGGTTCTTGTTGGTTATCTAGCCGGGAAGACTAAACATGCCTTTGCCAAAAACATTTTCTAACTTAGACATTTCCCTGAATGTCAATATGACCAAATTACATTTTTTTTGTCCCTACACTGAATGCCATGGTTTAACTGCCCTCACTTATTTTTTTTTTAAAGTGTCTTTCTTTTTTCTTTTTTTTTCTTTTTCTTGTTGGAGGGCAATTGGGGTTAAGTAACTTGCCCAAGGTCACACAACTAGGTTTTTTTTTTTTTGTTTGTGTGTGCTTAAGTGTCTGAGGCTGGATCCGAACTCAGGTCCTTCTGACTCCAGGGCTGACGCTCTACTCACTGTGCCACTTAGCCGCCCCTAACTGCCCTCACTTATAACCCAAGTTTTGTCTAGAGTGGACAGAGGTATCTCTGATTCTTCATAATTCAACTTAACTCAACACATGTTTGTTAAATGCTTGTTACATGTAAGGCATTGTGCTAGTAGTTATAAGAAACCCTAAGCTAAACTAAGGACCTAAGGGAACCACAGACTACATGTAAGTAGCCTGGGTGGTCCTATGTTGGGTGTCAAGATGCACAGGGAAAAGAAAAGGGGAGATAGGAGAAAGCAGTGAAGGAAATAAAGACTCTAGTCTATTAGGTGGTCAGTCTGACCTTTAATGAAGTCATTTTTGGGGACAGTATTTGGGAATATTTATGAGGTAACAAATATTTTTAACATGTGACATTAGTCAAACTATCCACTGATTTGGGGCATCTTCCTAATTAAAAAAAATTCCTTGTTGGTGACTTAGATCATTTTTACTGTCCCTAGCCCTAGAATGGCACAAAGACTAGACTTGAGATTTCTCTGCTATAAGAAGCTCCCGATGAGGAACTTCCTCTACTAACTTCTCTGAAACTTAGAGTGTAGAGCAACTGAGAGGTTAAGTGATTTCCCTAGGGCCACACAGCCAGTATGGGACTTGGATTCATATCTTCCTGGATTTAAGGCCAACTCTCTGGCTATTATACCACACTGTCTCTAAATCAGAGGTACTTAATGTCATGCCTGTAAACTTATTTTAAAAAATATTTTGAGAACTTGATTTCAGTTAGTTTCCTTTGTAATTAGTTTCAACTTCAATTAGTTTCCTTGGTAATCCTATGTATTTTATACATTAGAAATATTTTATGCATTTAAAAAGATTTTTTCTGAGAAGGGGGTCAAATTTGCTTCACCAGACTTCCAAAGAGGTCCATGATACAAGAAAGCTTAGGAGCTTTCTAGACCTAATAGAATAAAAATGAAAGGGCAGGCAACCAATTATTTTAATTAAATATCAGCTTGTTAGGTTTCAAGTCTCCAGGTCTCTGGGAGTACTTGGCAGGGCACCTTTTCTGTTTAGTAAATGTCTTAGAATGCTTCACTGAGCATTTGCTTCAAGATTTCTTTTTACAATGTTGTGCCCTCAGTAGGCCTTCAAGAAATACTTGTTGAATGAATGAATTTCAACAAATGCAATAAATATTACTGTGGGCATTACAGCAAGAAAGTAGGTCTGGCTACCTCATCGTGCTAAAAAAAAAAAAGCATTCTTTCTCTATGTGATAACTATTAAACCAAATGGTTGATTAACAAGAACAATTATCTTCTACAGGCAGAGAGGAAGATAGCAGAACCCAGCAGGACCAAGAATTAGGGATGCTGTAGAGCACTGGATAGAAGATGAAAGGCAGTGCAGTATCATGGAAAGAGTGAGTAAAGACCTGGGTTGGAGCCCTAATTAGCCATATGACCTTGGTTGAGTCAGAAGTCATTTTGAAAAGTCTGTTTTTATATTTGTGAAATGAGGATGGTAATACTTAAACTACCAATCCTTCTCAGGGCTGTTTTGTAACATTTCGTAAAGGATTAGATAAATCTAAATTATTCTTATTATATAAGCTGTCCCAGAAGTCTCAGCGCAGTTTTAACCTTTAAAACCTTTATTTTTTAAAGCTTTCAAAGTTCCTCTCAAAGCTAGCATTTTATAATTCTACTCTGCATTTATAGCTGATAAAATCAGCACTTATACGGCACACAAAGCCCACTCCGTCCTATTGCTCCCTATTGTAATGAGATCAAATGTGCTCTGAAATCCCAGGGGACCGACAGTTGAGTGTATCATATAAGAGAGGGGGACAAAAATCTCTTCTCCCTCCTCAGCCAGTTATCTTAAATCTGTTGTCATATCTGATCATTTCCAACTTCACAACATCTGTCATGTACTTCTAAGAGTTTTCTGTACAGGCTTTCATAACCTTGGGATTCCTGAAATAGCTTTTTAATTAGGTCTCACTGACTCGAGTCTCTCCCCACATCAGTCTGAGCTGCCCAAGTGATTTTCCTTAAAGCAGGTCTGATCATGTCACCTCTGTTACTCCAATAAGTTACAGCGGCTCCCTATTATCTCTAGGACCTAGGACATGTTCTGTTTGGCAGTGAAAGCCCTGGACCATCTGGCCTCTTTCTATCTTTTAGTCATCTTAAACTTGACTCCCCTTCACTCTCTCCCTTCCACAAATTCTGATTACAGTTACACTGGTTAACATCCTCATCCTCCTCTCCGCCTTTGAGCTGAAGATCCTCATGCCTAAAATACTCTTTCTCCTTACTCTTAGTTTCTCTGGCTTCCTTCAGACTCGGCTCAGATCTGACCTTGTGTGGGAGAACTTTCTCTGATCTACTTGGCATATATGCTGTATATACCTAGTTATTCACATACTGTCTCCCCTATTAGAATGTAAGACAGACTAGTGCCCCGATCAGTCGGCTTTTCCTGAGCCCCCTAGCTAATGACCCCCCCCATTCCCTTGTATCCATTTTGTACATACCTATATATGTAACAGTTGGCTTCCCAGATTGAATGTAAACCCCTTGAGGGCAAGCACTGTTTCTCTTTTGTCTTTGCACCTCTAGCACCTAGTATAGCTTCTATCACACAGTGATGCTTAATAAATGATTGTTGACTGACTGATAGCATCTGAAGTTATTATCAGCAGAACACACAACATAAAGTGCCTGCTTTGGAAAGAACATGAGTATCCTGGATGGGGTATAGAGGAAGTCATCTGAATGCCAAATGACTACAGAGAGCAATTAGAAAAACAAAGCTTTTTCCATCTAAGAAAGATGTGATAACAGCCCTTGGGATGTGTTGGATATTTTAGGTGGGGGCAGTGATTTCTTCCATAGGTACATATGGAAGAAAAGAGAATAAAGGCAACCTCATTTCTCTGACTTTCACAGAGAGCCCACCCCACAACCTAGGAGCTATTCCATTTATGTCACAAGAGAAAGTCCACACCCATTTCAAAGTGCCATGGTGAGAAATTTCTTCAGATCATCTAGACATGTGAGCCATTTCCCAGGAGGCATGACCTCTTCGTTCAGAAGCACAGCATCAGGGCATATCTGGGAAATGCCACAGCAGGACGTGTCTGGGAACTCAAACTGCTCAGCATTATGGAGAACAAAATTCCTCGTCACCAGCCCTACCATCTGTTCTCCTCATTTCCATCAATGTTGCCATAAGCAGATTCTCCTGAACATATTTTCAACTGGTCTAGGTCCCTGTTGAATAAGCCTCTGCACACTGGGGTCAGCACAAACCTCTAAGCAGCATCTGCAGTCAAAGCCATAAAATATGACCCATTGCGACGTACCCTTGGGCCCATAGTTGATGGGAGCTCAATGCTATAATATCTGAACAAGAAAACTGCTGCAGCCAGATATACTTTCACTGCAGAAGGGCTGCCTAAATTCACTGATTCTCTTTTCCTTAAGCAGAAGATCCATATCTGAACCTTGGCAATTTCCTTTAAGAGATACAGAAGCCAGGCATTGGGGATGTCCAGGGCAAAGGCATGGGGATAGGAGAGGGGGTGTCATTTGTGAGGAACAGAGGAAAGGTCAACTTGCCTGAATGAAAGAGCCTGGGAGAGGGAGTAACACACGATGAAGCTTTAGAAAGATAAGCTGGGGCAAGATTGTGAAGGACTTTCAAAGCTAAATAGAGGAAATCATATTGTATCTTAGAGACAACAGGGAACCATTGGAGTGCACTAAGCAGGTGAATCTGATCTATGCTTAAGGAAAATCACTTTAGCAGCAGAGTGTAGGGTGGTCTAGAGTGAGGAGGGACTTGGGGAGGCCCATTAGGAGGCCATTTTGACACACTAGATGAGAAGTGATGAGGGCTGTGTGAGCAGAGAAAAGAGATTGAATTAGAGAGACATTGTAGAGATATAAATGGCAAGTCTTGGCAACTAACTGGATATGTGGAGTGAAGGAGAATGAAGAGTCAAGGATAGGACCAAGGTTGGGAACCTAGGAGAATGGAGGTGACAGAAATGGAGAAGATTGAAAGAGGGAAAGGGGGCCAAAGGTGATGAGTTCCATTTTGGGCATATTCAGTTTGAGATGTCTCTGGCATGTACCAATTTGACCTAGAGCAGGGGTGCCCTAGACTGGATCAGGGATTCCAGACCTCCTTGTCCTTGTCCCATGATCCTGACATAGGTCTCAGGGGGAGGGTTGGAGGATTCTTTAGCTCTAAGACATTGTGCCTTCCCATTTCAGTATTCTCTATGCTGTTTGTCAGTGTTACCAAGGGAAGATATGGTCTAAAAGGACACAGATAGAATTTGCACAATAAAGACCAATAAAAAAGATCATCACTGAAAACAGGAAAGGAACTAATAGAATCTTCCTAAAATGTCCTATGGTGGTGTCCCCACCCTCATTGGCTTCTCACCATCTACCATCTCACCATCTAGAATCACATTCATGATCCTCTATAACCAAGCACCAATCCATATTTCCAATCTTTTATACAACTAACCCCCTGAGCTACAGTCAATTTGTCCTATTCAGCATTTCCTAAACACATGTTGGGCTTTTCAGTCTTTGATATTTGTTTTTATGCCATTTCCTCTGTCTGGAATGCCATTCTAACCCATTTCCATATATCAAAGTCTTACTCACTCTTTGAGGTTCAATTTGAATGTTCTATTTCAGGGACGTGATGACCGGTCTTTCCAAGTTCTGACATTACCTTCATTTTGTCTTTTCCTGACCAACCCATTTATAACATCTCTCCCCATCGCTACGAATGCCAAAACACTCAGTTTGTTCCTCTCAAGGCAGGAAATTATCATATTCTGCCATGTACTGCATCTCTTCATTTGTGTACATGTCTTATCTTCCCTACTAGATTATAAACACAGTGATGGCAAGGTTAGTGAATGGAGCATCCTTGAACCATGCACAGTACTACACTTAATACCTACTGAGTGAACAAAGGTGAACTTAGGTAGCTTTCTTTGTTCTGAACTCATTTGCAATTCAATCTGGCATCTCTACTGTAATGATATTTCAACTTTAACTTCTTTCTTCTACTAAATCTGAAGGTGGGGGAATGAGATCCCTGGGATTCATCTTGGCCACAAGGCAGACATCATAGTTGTCATGCATAAGGACATCGATGGCTACAACATTCCACTGATTTTCCCATGGGTTCAGCTCCCAGATTTCCTTGGAGATAATCTCATGCCGATCTGAAAAATAGTGAAAGGTATGTTAAAGTGTTGCAGGTTTTAGCCAAATTAATTAGATCAAATGTCATCCTCCTCATGAAGATTGCAGTCTAGTAGGAATCCATATTTTAAAATTCATGGTGACACTATGTGCATGAACTGGGGGTAGCAATGGGAATTCCTCTTGGTCTGTTAGTAGGCCTGGGCCTGAAAACTGAGACCTGAACATGAAATCTGGCCCCTTCTGGTAGGCCACCTGCTGAAAGACATGTACAATTAGAGTCTACTGTACATAGGTCCCAATGGGAAGGGGCCACCTCCCTCTATCCCCCAAGCAGGGGTTATAGCAAAGATAATTGGCCACTAAGACTGGCCCACTTAGTGGGTTTCAAGTGATTTAAAAAGTATTTGTTGATTAATTGATCAATGGATTCCTGAAATGGCTGCCAGTCATGGAATCCAACAGTTTTCAAGGAAATATGGTTGAGGATAATCCAAAAGATAATGAAGAGGCATATGGCAGGGACAAGCAGGCTATAATACACGACAAAGACAGTCTTACTGAAGAAAGTGGGTAAAGGATGGAATCCGAGAAACATGCAGCTAGAAAAACAATGGGAGAGTCATGTAATAAGAATGAAGAATGGCTGATGGGGAGTTTGTGTGATGTATTGGTGGTTATGTATTGAGAAGAGAATTCAAGCATTTTATGTGTTGGGAATTGGCATGCTGAGGGTACAAAATGAGGGAAGTGTGTGATCTCTCTGGGGGACAAAGAGGAAAGTCAGTGAGGCTGGAATTTAGAATAGGTGAGGGGGAAGTGTGTGTGGTAGAAACAGGAGGCGAGGTTTGCATTTATGGACTGGAATGGGTTCTCTTTAGTCATATTTTATCACTTCCCCCTTTCTACCCCTTTTGCCTTAGTTTCTTTTTATTGCTGCAACTGACCCTTTTTATTTTTGTCAAGTGGCTGTTTTGCTTTGTTCTTGAAATGAAAGTCCCTGGCATTTTTCTTCCAAGGAAAACTCTTCTAGATAAACCTAGTTTATCTAAAAAACTGATTTTATCTATTGGACTAATGTTTTCTTACACCCTTCATGTTGCTAGATTCACTTCTCTCAGTCATTCCAGAGAAGTAGAAGCAGGTCCTGCTTGGTTTCCTCTTTTGTCCAGCCTCCTCAGCTGCCACCAGCCTGTGTGTGAACCCAACGAGTAATGTCATTGTGCTTTGGAAGCAGCCTGGGTAGGGCCAGGTGGTGGATGCACCAGAGATTGCTTGTACTGGCACAGGGCTACATGCCCTGCCTACTACAAAGCCAACAAGCCCACCCACATAAAGTCAGGAAAGGCTTTCCTGCAGCCCAGCCAGCCTTTTCCCTGGACCAGGGAAAGGCGACATGGAGAATGTGCTCTCTCTCTCTCTCTCTCTCTCTCTCTCTCTCTCTCTCTGTAATGAAGGCAAATGACTCCCTTATGTGCTTGACACTGTGCCAGAGCTCAACCCCAGCTAAGGCAGTTCTGAGGCAGTCTCTTTATTCTGTTCCCCTGGCTGCGCTGAGCCTGCGTCCTTCTAGTATAGCCTCCCTCTTCTACCCTCCATAGCCAAAAGACCTCAGTCAATAAAGATTTATTAAGCACCTACTATGTGCTAAGCATTGGGTATGCAAGGAAAGGTAAAAGACAGTCCTTGCCCTTAAGGAGCTCACATTTTATGGGGGACAACATGCAAATGACTCTGTACAAACAAGCGATTTACGGGATAAATAGAAGATGATCAGCCGTGGGAAGGCACTAGAATTATGAGGGATTGGGAAAGACCCCCTGTAGAAGGTTGGATTTTATGTGGGACTTGATGGTAGCCAGGGAAGCCTGGAGGTGGAGATGAGAAAAGAGAACATTTCATGTGTAAGATACAGCCAGGGAAAAGCCCAGGAGTTGGGAGATGCAGCGTCTTGTCTTCCCAGCTAACTAGAAGCAGCGAGGTAGTGTAGTGGATAGATCACCAGGCCTGGAGTCAGGAAGAACTGAGTTCAAATCTGATCTCAGATACTTACTAGCTCTGTGACTCTAGGCAAGTCACTTATCTGGCTCTGTTTCCTCGTCTGTAAAATGGGGTTAACAACAGCATCTGCCTTTCAGAGTTCTTCTGAGGATCAAATTGATACTAATATTCATAAAGCACTTTCCAAACTTAGTGAGTTATGTAAATCCTACCTGTTATTAACTGATCTGGGCTGATACAAACCTGATACCTTCTCTCCCCTCCTTTGAAATGCTTAACATATGTCTCCAGCATAATATAGGTCCTACTCACTAGTCCCTTAAATATCTGTTGGCTTATTCAGCTGTCTGTCATGTACTTCTGGCAATTTATCGGAACCTTCATCTTGGGGGTCCATACCAGGTGACAGACGAGCATGTTAGTATGTTTATTAACGAACACAACACTTTATTATTAGCTACTGATTATTACCGGGTGATGAAACCCACCCCACATACACCCCCCCCCCCCCGCTTTCCCTCCTTGCCCCATCCTGGGAAGTGCTTATCATCTTTCAGAAATTCAACTTTTTTTTTTTTTTAAGCAATTGGGGTTAAGTAACTTGCTCAGGGTTACACAGCCAGTCACTATTTATGTGTGGGGGCTCATTTTCTGAGGCTGGATTCGATCCCGGGTCATCCCAACTCCAACTTTTACTTTTCTTTTGGGCAACAAAAAATAAGATGAAAGCTCATCATTCAGTATCATTTCCAGGCAGAGAGCATGGCTTTGATTTGTGAATCAGTGTCTGTCACATGGCCATGTACAAGGGCAGAGTCCAGTCCTCAAACCCCTGCATCCTTTCTCAGATTTATCAATGGATGACTTATTAAAAAATAGTGCTTAGATATTGGGAGGACTTTGGACACTCACTGCTTTCAACCCACATTAGGTAGAGCCATTCCAGTGGGCGTCACAAAATATGGTGCTTGGATCCCAGAGAAATGATTTATCTTCTCATCCTTTATCCTCCAGTGTTTCAACTACAGCATTCTCTGGGCCAGGCTCCGTTGTATTGGCATTTCTCAATTTAATTTGTTTTCAATAATGTACAATAACTACTCTAGTCTATATGCTTTTGTATCTAAATCATATAATGGATGAGATTTGGGAGGAGCAAATTTTTATGGGACATTAGTCAGAATAAATAACTCCTAACTTTGCCAGTGTCAGAAAAGGATGCTTCTGAGCTGCAAACTTATTAGGTCAGCAGGAAGATGGTAGTAACAACACAACACAGGCTTATACATGTACAAGCTAAGAGATGTTCCAGTTTTTTTATTTGCATCTGATGGGATAATTTATATAGATGAAGGCAGAAGATATATACATATCCTGTTAGTTGTTTGCACGCATGCCTGTATATGCACATTTACCTGTGCAGAAGGATCCATATTTTCAACCTAGAGGAAGCATATATTCTCAGATCTCTTTTAAATAGTCTGTCCCACATGAAGGTTGGATTGAATAATCCCTAAGATTCCTTAAAGCATTAGCATTTTACAGTCATGTTTTGGGATTTGCCACATCTAGTGGGTGTGGCCTCTAAGGCTTTTGTGTATCTTAGACAAAGTTTATTCCCAACTATCTAGTAGACAGTAATTAATATATGCTCTACTTTGGGGCAGTGGTTTGGGGCTTTCATTGGCACACATGTAACTTATTACAAAATACTCATATGCCATGACAAATGATATTTTCTGGCTCTAAAAATGTGCACCAATAAAAAGAAATATTAAGAAATACCCTATGTTTTATTCCCTTATCTGATGTGAGCTAAGCAGGTCTTTACCTTGCCTGACTAGTCCTGACTCTTTTTTTTTTGCCTTTTGGAGGGCAATTGGGGTTAAGTAACTTGCCCAAGTTACTTAACCCCAATTGCCCAATTGGCTAGGTTTTTGTTTGTGTGTGCATTAAGTGTCTGAGGCCGGATCCGAACTCAGGTCCTTCTGACTCCAGGGCCGATGTTCTATTCACAGTGCCATCTAGCCGCCCCTAGTCCTGACTCTTGATGGGATGCCTCTAGTAAAAAGGGTCATGGGTCTAGCTGCACAACCTGACTTCAACCCAGTTCTGGAGGGCTCTGGGTGTCCCTTGGACTTGCTTGCATATAAATTTAGATACAGAGATATGGCAGTCTATATGTCACCATGAGTGGGTCTTATACTAACCAGTACTACATATGAGAATGATTGATGGATTCAGTTCAGGATCTAGTTCAAATGAAGTTACCAATGATTCCCTTACTGGAACAGCTTAGACCTTCTGGAAGCAGTTTCTAGAAGGTCCCGGGTCTTTGGAGGCTCCAAGTGTCCCAGTTCTGAGGATTTACCACCTAAAGCTCCCTGGCTTGTCTTTCCAGGATCCCCCAGACCCCAGAGGTCCTCAGTGTAGGCTGAAAACAGTTATAACTAATAGGATGCTGTAAGGAGTATGTGGGGAAAGTTTCTACCATGTCTTTACCTCTCTGTGCCACAGAGAAAAATTGAGGAATCCTAACAACACTCCAAGGGTGATGACCAATTATCAGTTGATGATGATACACAACTCTGAATTCCGTAACTACTGAGCAAAACACAGATAATGTGACTGCTAATATAATAAACAGCATAAATGGAATTTTTATAATAAGATGATAAACAAAAATGACAAATAAGGAATAGAAATATAATATCACTAGTGCCCCAAAGAGGAATAAAAATCAAAGAGCTTGGTTTCATTTCCTGTCTTTATAGCCCTAGTGTCTTGTATATGGTAGGCATTTAATAAGTGTATGGTGAGTTGAATGGAATTAAACTCTTATCTGAAAATGATAATATTGTCTGCATTGATCAAATGAGATTATATTTGTAAAGTATTTAACATAGAGCCTGGCTTATAGTAGGTGCTTAATAATTGTTTATTTCTGTCTGCCCCTTTTTTCTTCATTGTCTGGCCAATAAAGTTAGAAGCATTCACAAGGCGAATTTTGTCCAGTTGTTTCAATTGTGTCCAACTCTTCATGACCCCATTTGGGGTTTTCTTGGCAGAGATACTGGAGTGGTTTTCCATTTCCTTCTCCAGATGATTTTACAGATGAGGAAACTGAGGCAAACAGGTTTAAGTGACTTGTTCAGGGTCACACAGCTAATAAATGTCTAAGGCCAGATTTGAACTCAGGAAAATATATCTTGATTTCATGCCCAGCATTCTATCCACTGAGCCACCTAGTCTTTGTACTTACCCAATTGTAAACTCAATTAGTAAATCGAGGCTCTTATACTTATACCAGAAGTGAACTATTAATGTGTAAAAACATTTTTAGAAGGAGATACATTATTTCATGTTGTAAATTCCTGTCATATTTGCTTTACTAGTCAGTCAGGCTTATATTAATTAAGTATTTGTGGAATCAGGAGTTTAGGTCTGTCAGTTTGGCATTACTGCAAAGGGTGATGAATAAGCTAGACATTGACTCTCCTAAAGGACCTAAAGGAGGCAGAACAGAAAGTCCCTGCACAACTTGCTGTAAAAAAAAGCCTATTAAAGTTACTTATTTTCAGAATGCTCTAGTCACAACTCTGTCACTGCCCAATAACTCAACTTTGAAATCCCTTCATTTTTCTTCCAACTAAGTATTACCTCATTTATCTATGTCTCACTATTTTAAAAAAAGATCCACTTTGGTTAGCTTAATGGAGAGCTTGGCTGTGACAATGTATCTAGTCAGGCCCTTTCCTTGAACCTGTACAAAATAAAGGAATACCTGGAACTTTTGGAACATTCAGTAAGTTCATCAACATATTTAAGTCAAGACAATGTAACATGCTAGAAAGAGTGATAGACTTCTGTATGGAAGACCCAATTCTGCAAATTGGGAAAGTCATTCAATCTCAGTTTCCCAAAGTAAAATGAGCAGGCTGGATAAACATTTAAGGCCCCCTTTCAGCTCCAAATATATGATTTTATGAGGCATTAAACATAAAGATACATTTAAAAATAGAAAAGCATAGGATGATGCATAGATACTTGATCACTATTTCCTGAATAAATAAATGGATGAAGCTTTATTGACTTCCCTTATCCTAAAGCAAGTGTAAATGAAATACATTTGTAAGGGATTAAGCAATTTCCATAGCTTAAAGTACCTAGAGGAACAGCTTATAGTATTTATAATGATTTGGACACCATGAATTTTTCAAACCCTAAAGAAGAGGTCAGATTCCAGAAGGGTCAAACACTCTTATTGAACAACTTCAGGGAAGAGAGGTTTTCTATTATTAGAAATGAACAATAATGAAAGAAGTGATTATTAATAACCAATATCTTGGGGGAGATTTAGAGCTCTCCCCTTCTTCTAAATTCCTCATTTTAAAAAGTTCAGTTTCTTGAAAGACATTACTGATAATGAGATTGCATTAACTCTCCTCATCTTGGACAGACCCCATCCAACCTTACATGGAATTTAATCTAAGGTGGGGAAGCCCATGATGTTCTATTCAAGCTTGGGTGGAGACAGATTCTTTAGTCCTGACAGCCCAAAGCTGGGGGTGATCTGAGTATAGAGATATTTTCTACTTAATGTCATTTTTAGCCCCTCATTGAACATCTAAGGGTATATAAACAGTGAGCCGATCCCATGATTGTTTTTGGTCTAAGAGAGACCAAATGACTATCCTTTTATTAATAACTTGCTGGCCTTATTAATAAAGTGATTATATTACCCAGAACCTATGTCTCTTGAACCTTTTAAAACATCACAATATTATCCAAGGGTTACTAAAGAGTCATGAAAGAATTGACCTACCTGTATAGAGACAAGTTTATGATATATAACCAAGGTGATGGATTAGGATGAAGTCAATGATTCCACCTCTACAACATCTCTTGAAGCCATATACTTCCAAGTTCAGGCTCTTAACACTTCTCATCTCGAGACTACAATAACCTATTAATAAACCTCCTTGCCTCCAATCTCTTCCCTTTTCTTTTCTTTTTTTTTAATTAAACAAATGCTTTATTAACTTCTGGTTTACATCATTCATTTCCACCAGATTATGAGTTACATTTTTCCCCCATTTTTTCCCTACCCACCACCCCAGACTAGCAGTCCCACTAGATATCCCCTCATCCAATCTGCTCCCTCCCACATCTTCTCCCATATCCCTCGACTTTGCCATTAGGGCAAGGTGAATCTCTGAGCCCCAATGCCTGGACATCTTAATGAAACATTTAATTTTTTTTTTATTAAAGCAATTGGGGTTAAGTAACTTGCTCAAGGTTACACGGCTAGTCATTATTTATGTGTGGGTGCTCATTTTCTGAGGCCGGATCTGATCTCGGGTCATCCCAACTCCGAGGCCAGCGCTCTTACTCACTGCGCCACCTAGCCGCCCCTTTAGGGCAATTGGGGTTAAGTAACTTGCCCAAGGTTACACGGCTAGGTTTTTTTTGTTTGTGTGGATTAAGTGTCGGAGGCCAGCTCCAAACTCAGGTCCTTCTGACTCCAGGGCCGGCGCTCTATTCACTGTGCCACCTAGCCACCCCGAAACATTTAATTTTAAAACTTCGATTTTCAGATCCATTCCCTTCCTCCCTTGTCACCCACTCTCTCTGAGAAGATAAGCAATTCAGTATGTGTTGTACATGTATAGCAATGCAAAACATTACCATAGTAGATATATTGTAAAAGACTGCTTATATTTCCCTCCCACCCGTCTCACCTCCCACCTGGTCCATTCCCTATCTTGATCCTGTCCCTCTTTGATAGTGGGTACTTCCAACCTCCCCTCCCCCCAGAATGCCCTCCCCTCCATCCTCCCCCCTCTCATCCCCCTTTCCCCTACTCAGGAGAGTGAGTGAGGGTAAGATATTCCATTTAGTATGTATGTGATTCTCTCCTTGAGCCAACTTCAATGAGAATATGCTTTTGCCTTTTTGCCTTCCTGTTCTTCCCCTCCCCTGCAACTACTTCCCCTTGCCTCTTCTACATGAGATAGTTTACCCTACCCTGTCTCTCTCCATCTCCTCTTGCCACTTTCCTCTCTCACCTCTTGACTTCACCCCTTAAGAATCATCCCTTCCTGGGAGCGGCTAGGTGGCGCAGCGAGCAGAGCGCCGACTCAGGAGCCAGAAGGACCCGAGCCCAGATCCGGCCCCAGACACCCAACATACAAACAAAAACCCAGCCATGTGAACCCGGGCAAGTCACCCAACCCCAATTGCCCTCCAAAAAAAAAAAAAGAATCATCCCTTCCCATCAAATTCAACCTGTGCCCTCTATCCATGTATACCTGTGAACATATGCCATGTACCCTTCTTCAATTATTTTCATAATGAGAAAGGTATCATCAAAAACAGTTATTGTTTTTCCATGTAGGAATGTAAATAGTCCAACTTTGATAAGTTCCTTTTGATTTCTTTTCCTTGATTACCTTCTCAGGCATCTCTTGCTTCTTGTGTCTGGATGTCAAATTTTCTATTCAACTCTGGTTTTTTCATCAAGAATGCTTGAAAGTCCTCTATTCCACTGAATGACCATATTTTCCCCTGAAACAAAATACTCAGTTTTGCTGGGTAGGTGACCCTTGGGTTCATTCCCAGCTCTTTTGCCCTCTGGAATATCATATTCCATGCCCTTCGATCCCTCAGTGTAGAAGCTGCCAGGTCCTGGGCTATTCTGATTGTGTTTCCACAATATTGAAATTGTTTCTTCCTGGCTGCTTGTAGTATTTTCTCCTTGATCTGGGGATTCTGGAACCTGGCTATAATATTTCTGGGAGTTTTCTTTTTGGGATCTTTTTCAGGAGGTGATCGGTGGATTCTTTCAACCTCTATTTTCCCCACTGGGTCTAAAACATCAGGGCAATTTTCCTTGAGAATTTCTTGAAGGATGATTTCTAGGTTCTTTCTTTGATCATGGCTTTCAGGTAGTCCAATAATTTTTAAATTATCTCTCCTGGATCTATTTTCCAGGTCAGTGGTTTTTCCCATGAGATATTTCACATTGCCTTCTATTCTTTCATTTGTTTGAATCTGTTTAATAGTATCTTGATTTCTCATAAAGTCACTAGCTTCCATTTGCTCCAGTCTAACTCTGAAGGAATGAATCTCCTCAGTGAGCTTTTGAGATTCTTTTTCCATCTGGCAAATTCGACTTTTTAAGGCATTCTTCTCCTCATTGCCTTTCTGAGCCTCTTTTGCCATTTGAGTTAGTCTATTTTTTAAGGTGTTATTTTCCTTAGTCAGGCTGTTGACTGTCATTTCATACTTTTCTTGCATCTTTTTCATTTCTCTTCCCAAATTTTCCCCCACTTCTCTTATCTGCTTCTTAAGGTCCTCTATGGCCTGTAGCTAGCTTGTATTTTCATCTGGGGCTTTTGGTGCAGGAGTTCTGACCTCACAGTCCTCCTCCATGCTTTGAGCCTCTTTGCCCCTAAAATAGAAGTCCAATGTTGAACTTTTCTGTTTATTTTGTTTCATTTGCCTAGGCATTTTGCCACTTAATTACTTGATTTTTGGGCTTGTTGCCACAGTAGGACTCTGCCACCAGCCAGGGGAGCTTCCGTCCCAAACGCTGGGGTCTTCACAACTTCTGCCAGTTGTGTGGCCTCTGTAAAGCCTCCACCCACTCTGGCAAGTTGGATACCCACCCCAAACATCCCCCCCAGACCACAATCCAGATCCAGGCAGTTTAAAGCAAGAGCGATTAACCCCCAGACTGATTGCTGGATCTCCCTACAGTTCGCAGACCAGGAGCTAGAGCCACTACTGATGCTGCAAAATGGCTTCTGTGCCTCATTTCTTCAGCAGCTTTTTGCCCCCAGGGGAGGAAGCCACACGTTCCCCAAATATTGGTCCCAAAGTCCATGAGGCACTAACCTCTCACTTTGTCCTAGGCATATCTGTGCTGATAATTCTGGAATTGCCACAATTGCTGGTGTTCTGGGGTCCCTCCACCGGCTGAAGGCCTGGCCGCCCTGGGACTAAAACCGAGGACCTGGGCCTGGCTCTGCGCGCTGTGCTGTAGGTTCCCAGTGCGCTGTGCTGCCTGCTCTCAGAGCGCTGTGCTGCCTGCTCTCAGAGCACTGCACTGGCTGCTCCCTGCAGGGCTGCTGGGCTGTCCTCAGCAGGAGGTTAGCTTCTCTGTGCCGTTCTGTGGGTGCTGTGGCTCCAGAAGTTGTTCGGAGTCCCCTTTCACATTGTTTGAAATTTGTGTGGGGCAGAGCACATTGTAAATGCTGTTTCTACTCTGCCATCTTGGCTCCGCCCCCCAATCTCTTCCTTTTTCAGTCCACCCTCCAGTCAGTCAATTAATAAACATTTAAGTACCTACTATGTGCCAGGAACTATGCTAAGCACTAGGGAAGCCAAAAGAGGCAAAAGACCGTCCTTGCCTTCAAGGACCTTACAATTGAATGTGGGAGACAATTTGGAAACAAATATATGCAAAGCAAGCTTTGTACAGGATAAATAGCAAATAAGTAACAGAAGAAAGGCCTCCATATAGCTGTGAAATTGATATTTCTAAAGCATAGGTCCAAACGTATGGTCTACCCTTGCTCAGGTAGCTTTAATGGCTCTCTATTGCTTCTTGGATAAAATAGAAAATCCTTTATTAGTATTTAAATACCTTCAGCTCTGGGTCCAGCTTATTTCCCCAGACTTATTTTACTTAATTTCCCCTTATCCATGATACATTTCATACAAACTGTCCTAATTCCTGTTCTCCATACATGATAGCCTAGATCTACCTTTTTTTACAAATCCATACTTGATTACTCTTCCCTCAAAGCTTAGCCCAAGTACCAGTTCTCACACTAGGCCTTTCCTGATCCCCTGATTTCTTTGTGTTTATTTTTTTATATGGAACCACTCTTTCAAGCAAGCATTTTGTATTCAGACAGCCTTTAGAAGGAGACCTACTCCAGACAGATGGACACAGAGCTGAATAGGATACTGCATGTCTGTGACTGGTTGTAGAGCTTCTTGGGAGAGAGATATGTGTGCTTCTGGAGAGTCTTTGTGGGGGGGGGTACACAAACAGAGGACACCCCAGGGAGCAGAGAAGAAAAGACTTTAGAAGCCACAGGCAGGCAGGCTCCTCTGTGTGTCCTGATTTTTCAGCTCATAGCTAGAGACTGTGGAGAGAGAACCTCTATGCAGCAGAAAGGAGAAAAACTCGTCAACAGTCTCTTTACTGCAAAGCAACACTCTCAGTTCCTAATGTAAAGCCCAGCTTACTTGCCTGCTTTCCTCCTTCTTTCTTTTTCTTTTCTTTCTCTCTCAGTCCCTCTCCCTTCCTCTCTCATTCTTTTTTCTCTTCTTTCCTTCCTTTCGCCTTCTTTCTCCCTCCTACTACTTTCCTTCCTTCCTTCCTTCCTTCCTTCCTTCCTTCCTTCCTTCCTTCCTTCCTTCCTTCCTTCCTTCCTTCCTTCCTTCCCTTCCTTCCCTTCCTTTCCTTCCTTCCTTCCTTCCTTCCTTCCTTCCTTCCTTCCTTCCTTCCTTCCTTCCTTCCTTCCTTCCTTCCTTCCCTTCCCTTTCCTTCCTTCCTTCCTTCCTTCCTTCCTTCCTTCCTTCCTTCCTTCCTTCCTTCCTTCCTTCCTTCCTTCTTTCTTTCTTTCTTTCTTCCTTCCTTCCTTCCTTCCTTCCTTCCTTTCTTTTTTCCCATTAGACCTTCAGGACCTGTTCATGCTGCTCTGTCATTGGCCTAGGAACCTTGCTTTTCCTTATTTAGACAGACTGATTACCAATACATGTACTTGTCATGCAATGTTTTTATCAGGCTTTGTAAGAAAGTTGTTCATCTCTTAAGAAAGTGCTCAGAAGAACAAACAAAAGCTTTCTACTTACAATTAATATTTGGTTATGAATTCATTAACATGAACATGAGCATATAAAAAGGTGCTTCCTTGGCCCTAGTTACAGTGATCTCTTCTCTGGCTCTCTGCCAGAACATAAGTGTTCCAGAGGCATGTTTTTCATAGATATGTTAGCATAGTGCTCCTCTTAGTGAGGTTAGAATTAAACAGTTAGTCATCCTGAATATAGCGACCTCATTCACTGATGCAACCAATCAATCTTTGGAGCTTTTTGCTTACTAGATTTATGCCCATTTTAAAATCTGAGCATTACATTGAGAAGCTGGACCTGCCCTGCAAATACAATGATGGTTCATCCAAATTTGTACTTTTGCATGACACAGAGCAATGATAAAAATGAGATATTAAAGAAATTAGATGAACAGATATCTAAGTGCATCAGACAGCATTTGGAACAAGTTTTAAGTAATTGATTGTAAGTGATCGGGAAATGAGGATTAAAGTAATAATTCTAAGGGGATGATTCTACTTCCATGAGAAGAACTGAGATAAAAACAAGTGTGTGCCTGGTCCTTTGAATTGTATTTCTATACTACGACTTGGGAGAACAAAGGCTATCTTTTGGCAGCACAATAGGAATCCATCAGAGTATTCAGATTTCCCAGCATCTGGATTAAAGAGGGCCTCCTTTCCAGCGTTCTGGCATCTTACTCCCTTCCATGCACTCTGTGATCCAGTGATAATGGCCTTTATCACTATTCCTCGAACTCAGCACTCTCTTGGCTGTTTCCTATGCCTGGAATCCTCTCAAGACTTCTTTATCTTCACCTCCTGGCTTCCCTAACTTCCTTCAAGAATCAGCTTAATCTTTCTGCAAGAGGCCTTTCCCAGTTCCCTTCAATGAAAGTACCTTCCTTCTGAGATAGTCTTCCATTTAGATACCTTTTATGAGCATTATTGTTGACATATTGTCTTCTCCATTGGAATGTGAGCTCCTTGAGGGCAGGACTGTTTTTTGCCTTTATTTCCTCAGCATCTATGTACTTCACACATAACAAGCACTTAATAAAGACCTATTGACTGACTGACTGACTCAGTCTTCCTTTTTACCCTAGAGTTCTGAAATTCAACCCAAGTCAGGATAAAGGTAAGAAAGAGCTTGGTTTCCAGCTCCTCTTTAATCCATATTACCATGTCTGGCCTCCATGATGCTTTTTAATTTGTTTCTTTTCTTTTTGATAAATTAGGTCATGGAACCAGCCTTGTTTCCCTGGACTGGAAGATTCAACAGGGCTCTTAAAAGCTACCCAAAGGCTCCAGGGGTTTTAACTTGAAAGAAGACAGCCCAGAAGATAGAAAAACAAACTATTTCTTGTTTAGGAGACTTTCAGTCACTGATTTCACTGAGATTCTGCTCCTATGACTGGCCAGCTCTGAAGGTTGGGCCATTGTAGCTCTGTGAGAACATTTGCACAGTCTAGACTTTGGCCAGACATATATACCCAAAAGATACTTAAACCACTACTGCATGTGAATTTGGAATGCAAAAGCCAGATCATTAAAGTACAAAACATTTTCCGTTTTAATCTATACCTGCTCCGTGAAAACCCCCACAGACATACAGCTTTCCATCCACTGTTCCTGCATTGGTAGAATTGGTTCGAAGGGAGAGGAGGGGAGTTGGCATTGTGGGCCCCTCCCTCCAAAAATCCCCATCTGGGTTGTAGATCTCCACGGCATCAAGGCATTTACGAACTTGGCCTTTGTCTCGGCCCAGGCAACCAATTCCACCTGCGGAAGATGACATATTGATCACTGAAATGGCCAAAGACCAGAGGCAGAAGCTTCACATTAGGCAGAACACTCTCAGGGAGATTTGTATCACACTCTTAAGTGATTCCTGCTTTGTTTGTTTTTTTCCTTTCCTGCCAAGTGCTTACTGGCAAGATGATTTCTAGGGAAAAATTATGTCTCCTTGTCTAGCTCATATAGTACTTCCTGGCCAGATCTAAATAGAGGTGGCTAAGGGATAGCTTGGCTATACTGGGTGACTTTTGTTCATATCCTTTCATAAATTCTTCTTAGGAGATCCAGGGGCCTTCCTATAGATCCCTTGATATTATGTGGGCACCAATGGGGCAGGTGGTTACCCTTTGCTTTCATTATGTGCCTTCTCAAGACAGTACTATAACTGGAGACATAGGGAGAGGACCCCATAATGTCATCTGTGAAAATTTCTTTATGCTTTAAAGAGAAGCATACGTATTTTTATTAACAGTACATCAATATCTATAGTGATTGAGGAGACCTGCCAAAAATCCTCTCTATTATATGGACCCAGTCCCCTCCCTTTTATTTGCCCTCTCAGAAGGGAGCTATGTATCTCAATGGTAAGGAGGTTTTATTTGTGTTTTTTCTTAGGTGGTTGTCCAAGGGACAGAGAGCATCCTGGTCTTGTCTGGTGTGACAGTAGAAGTTTCTGGTTCCCTTCTTCACCCCCCCTCCCCTGCTTTGTAATGTCAGTGGTTTATATGAACACGGCTGGTTTGTTTTTCAAAAATAAAGATGTTATTAATCTAAACAAATGAACAAAACCTCACCATCTTTTCTAGACATTCATTTCTGATGATACCTTTTATGAAGCTTCTTATAATTCATTTATAAATAATGTATTACAGCCTGCTCAAATCTATCACATGGTTGACCTTCCCATTGCTTTTTAGATGATCTTAAAGTCTAGAATTTTTCAGAGATTATATTGTTCTGTGACTTGAAGCCGCATACTATCACCAGATTATTATGGCTAAAAAGATGCACCTTTGATTCTGAGAGAAGCTTAGAGTTGTCCCATGTTCTACCCCTGGCTGTGTTCTACTCTCTGGCCATCTTGAATTCTACCTTTCTACCATGTACTTTCTCTGTTCCTCCTGTCCTCACTTTCTTCCTGGCCTCACCTGTTGCTCGGGCACAACAATTAAATGAATACTACTGTTACTTTAAGTATATGGGCTCTCCAGGAGGACCAGCGCCTCTGGTGTGAGGGCTTGCTGAGCCCTTTTCAGGGCTACTCATTCACCCTTTGTGTCTGCCTGAGTAACCCAACTCTCACCTCTGGCTCCAGGAAGCTGTAGTTTATACAACAGTCACACCCCAGCAAACCTCAGCAAATGGGCTAAACCAGGTTAAGGGTAACTGACAGGCCTCAAACTTGTGGGTGAGTTTGGGGGATGTCTATCCTAAGCTCGTGAAGACTTTCCCTGCAGAATGGGCAGATGAGAACAGCCACGAAGATGACTGAAGTTGGTACTATGCAGCATTTGTCATTTGTCCTTCATTCTCCAAGAGGACCATGGCATCAGGAAGGTGATGTCATGACTTGCAAGTGAATTGGATTTAGGTGAGGAAGGGTTGTGCAGTCACCAGCCTCATTTTCTTCTTTGGGTCCAGTGGCAAGATATAGATCAGGATGACTGGAGATGGCCCCTCATGGAGCGCTTAGAGCTTGATTAGACCTCAGGCACCAAGGTCATCCACTTCATCCCAGGCTGTCACCAGTTATCCCGAATTTTGTCTTGACTTATATGACTCAGGAAGAGGGAATGAGGCTGATATCTTTGCACACCTCTGCCCCACTTAAATCCAGTTCATGCACAAGTCAAAAAACCAGTACTCATTAGTACTCATTAGTACTCTGAAAATGAAGGACAAACAACAACAAGGACTGTTACTTTAAAAAAGGTCTGTGACTTCCCTGACCAAAACACCTTGGCCACCATGTGTATTCTTCCCTTATTAGAATGTGAGAAAGTCAATTCCTTGAAGACCTCAACTCAAACTCTAATCAATATTAATCAGTTTGCTATAGTATGGGTTGTGATGATAAGTTCTGTATATTTGACCCCAGAGCTGTGAGCTACAGATGGCAAGATTACTTGCAAAAACACAGGCAGCTAGCTAGAGGCCCTCCACCCTTGTATTCCCTCATCATGGTGACCAAGCCCAGTGTGGCAGAGGTGACTCAACTACATGGAAAGTCACTCAAAATTATTTTTGTACTTCTGGACTCTCTTGTCCAGTATGAGCAGGTATGTATTTTATGACCATCTTTTGACCCTCTGGTCAGTGGAGATAACCTATGCTTCACCCATCTTTTATGACCACCTAGTCAGTGGATATATTTTTTGCTTCACCCAATTTGTGACCCTGCTGACAGATCATTTTTGTTTATTTTAGACTGTGTCATATGTCAACCAATGGAATTATTCTGTATCTGGTATAGCTCTTGAATGTTTAAATATCTAACCCCATAAAAATAGGGTCCTGGAAGAATGGGGCATCTCAGATCATGAGGAAGATCTGAGGTCCACTTCATTAGAGGGGACCATGAACCCTTCAATAAAGTTCCATTGGCTCAGAGCCTGCCTCAGTTTCTTTTATTGTGGGTTGGATAATTTTTATCATCACAAATGTGAGCTCCTTGAAAGCAAGGACTATCTCTCACATTTGTATTTATACAACATAGTAAATGCTAAACAAATGCCTATCCACTCAATTATTCATTTATTATTCAAAGTACTGTGCAATTTCTCAAAGATAATCTGACCTTTCACCCTTCCCACCTTTCCTGTTCAATTCTGAGTCCAGCTCATGGATAATGATTTGGGGCATTTTTTTCTATATGGCTATTAATAGCTGGCATTTCTTCCTTTTAAATCTGTCTGTTTATATCCTTTTATCAGCTGGATAAAGAAATATTTAATTAAAATTATTCTTCTAACATCTTTCTAGTATGTATGGATAGATTTGTTCTGTGGGTGGTCAATCCAATTGTACAGCCTAGTTTGAATAATAGACATTTTTCATCCAGTTGAATTTTCCTATGTGGATAGTTAGACCAAACTCTTATGAGTGGTTATATATCTCATTTAAGAGGCTCTGAAATCTTCTCAGGTTTGATGTGATCAGCACAATGGTATTTGCAAACAGTAGATTTTAGTAGAGTCTTCCTCTGGAGGACTCACCATATGTAGGGAAACCCCTTTCTTTTTGGACTTTGTGGATTGTGGAAAGCACCTTTGGCAAATATACATTTCCTTGTTTTATATCCTGCTTAATATTAGTGATCAGAAAGTTGTTGAATCAAGTTTTCTCTGTCACTGCATCTTTCAGGGAATCTTGCATGATTTTGACATAGGAATCAAAGACACCTTGTTGGAAAGGAATCTTTATATGGTAGCATTTTGCTTTACCAAATCAAAGTTGTTTTTTTTTTTTAATAACCAACAAGTTGCCACCATGGTAGGATATCTTATATTCTACAAGTCCCATTCCCTAGCAGTAATTATGGGATTTAGAGTTTCAGAAAAAAATCGGACAGATCAGTAATTCATAAAGCAATGTCTTTTATTATGAAACATTTTAATTGATGGAAGAGGAAACTCTAGTCATAAAACAAAATGCCCAGAAGAAAGAGGATAAAGGGGGCAGAGTCAGAGAAGAAGGTACAACTGGGGCTCAGTCACCAGAAAAATCAGTAGCCACAACCTTGGGTGCATGGACTGTTGAAAGAGATCATGGATCTCTTCTGTCAACTTGATACAATCAGATTCTGCTGTGCTCCAGGACTCTCATGGTGTTGGGACATTTATGTTTATTGAGGACAACCTTGATGCTTATCTGTATTATTTTCATAAAAATTGTATAGAGATGGGAAAGTAGCTTTATGGGTTGGTAGCTATTGATATTTTGGAGGTTCCCTTTTTTGAGGGTAATTATAAGATCCAAGATTTTTTTTTCTGTCCTCAAGCCTTTGGTATTCTTTCCTTCCTTAGATACCTTGACAATCAACCACAATAACCTCAGCACAGATTACTTCTAGCACAGACCTCCTTTGTGTATGCTTGATTCAATCCATTTGCTTGTCCTATTTTTTTTTAAACTACCATTCTGACTTTCTTACTGAGTACTGTGGTGTTAGAATCCACATTTGGTGACCCCATTGTTACATTTTCATCTAGCTGTTCTCTTCCAGTTTATTTCTTACATGCTTTTGTTTAAAATGACTGTTTTTCTTTCTGTTGCTTCTTCATATTTTGTGTAGTGCTACTGTTCACAATATTTCACCATCATCCTCTACAAGATTTTACAAATGAGTTTATATGCTTAATTGCTTTTACCCTTGGCTGCCATGTTCCTCTACTTAGCCAAATGTTTGCTGATTAGGGCAACTTCTTTAAGACCCTTTAGTCTCCCTCTTCTGGTGAATAATTTATATTAGGTAGACTTCTGTAGAAAAATGGTGATAATCTGTGTTACTGTCTGTTCTTTTATCTACTTCCCATGTTTTGGCATCAGTAGCTTGCTTAAATTAGGCTGGGCTGGAGTTGCCTCAGTTTCATGCTACAAATTCTCATTTTTACTCCTAGTCTGGTATGTTTAAAGCAATCAAGATTAAAACCAAAGAAAAAGTATGAACTTAGAAGTATGAGTCTCTAACACTTATTTGACAGTTATGCAGATATCACCTTGTAGCTTCTTTTGCATTATTTAACTTTTCACGTATTTATGTCTATATTAAAAAAGACTAGTGACCTTTTCTCATATGTTACCCACAGCCCATATTGAAGCACAGGGTTCACTTGGATGGAATTCAGTATTGGGAGATTTTGAATAAAGTCGTCATCATTTGTGTGCTACAACATGGGGTATTTCCTGGCATCGCCTGAACTGAGTTTGTTTCTAATTCTCCTCTAGATGTCCTCAGTTCCCTTGCAAGTACCAAAATATGAAGGTGAAGAATATAGAATAAATGTATTACACAGAAAACACAATATAAAAAGAATTCCAGCTTGAGCCCCTAAGCAACAAAGAAAGTTTTACTCCCTTATCAGTTCCGCCCTTCTCCTGGCAGCTATATATATATATGTAAGTTTCTGATTCTGGCCACCCTGGAGTTAAAGCATCCCACAGTGGGGAAAGAACTTATGGTTATTAAGGAGTCAAGCAACCATCCCCTAGTGAGCACCACCTTCCTAAGGTACCTAGATATATAGTTCCTCCAGATTTAATCCCAGGGTTGAGCACTCACCTCTATTCTTTCTTCCCAGGTGGAGAAAGAATTTAGGGTCAATACAGAGTTGACCTTTATCTCCAACATAGCTCAAAAAGCTATTTTCATGATCTTTGATATCTATAGGACTCTACACTTCCCAACACTGTTCTCATAGGACCTTTTCTCTGCTTTATAATTTTTATGTATGTGTGTATACATAATGCATGTGTACATGTATATACATATAATACATGTATATACCTTTCTCAGCCTCAGTTTCCTCATTTGTAAAATGGGGATAAAACAGGGTTGCTGTGAGGTTCCAGTGGGATGATGTACATAAAGTGCTTTGAGATCCTCATATAAATGCTACCCAGATCTTCACTTACCCCCACCCTTTTCTTTTGTACATGCCTTCTTGAAGTATGAGCTCGCAGATGGCATCACTGTGTAGTCACAGTCCTTTTTTAAAAATTAAGTTATTATCCAACTCATGTTTCATTTATTTCCCGAGAGGCAGTATGATTTGTTGGAAAAGGTGATAGTGAAAGTAGGAGACTTAATTTCTTGAGTCTCACTGCCTCCCTATCTCATTCCCTAACAGTGAAAATTTCAACATTTTCCTCCTTCAAGCTCTCAAATATCTTCCTATTTTTATAGCAGGCAACCGAGTCTTCACTATGGGTTCCCTTCTCTTTACCTCTGATAAGACATGGGCTGTCTGACAGCAAAGAGTTGAATTCTTAGTCATTGAGTAAGTAAACTTTCACACCAGCTAAGAAGTCTATAAGAAAGACAATTTATTTCTAGTAATTAAAGCCAGCAATCCTCCAGAAGGAAGTACGGAAATGACTTAATTGCCTCTCAGCACATAGTAGGCACTTAACAAGTGTTTATTGATTATTATTATTGATTTTGAGCAATCTTTTAGAGTGATAAAGTGGACTCCTCGTTAGATCTAGGGTCAGAGGACTTAGGTTCCAATGCCAGCTTTACAATTCAGTGCCCTTTCTGACCCTTGGTATTCTATGAAGCAAGAGGGTTAGATCTGATGACCCTTAATTTCTAAGGTATGAGGCTTTCAGCTGTGGATAAATGTTATTTGAACCATTTTGAAAACCAAGAGATGAAGCAAAAAGAGGTGAAGTAAGGGTCACCTTTGTGAATCAGGCAGAGGCAGAATGAGGCACTGAAATCCTGAATTCTGACTCAGAATATCTCCTTTAAAAATCCATTAGAGAAACTTCCCCCAATACAATACAAGCAAAGATTAGGTATTATTCTTTTGCTATTCAGAATAATAATGTACTTGTCATCTTCATTGTTCTGTTGTGAAGGTGGATTTAATTACTGTGTATAGTCCTTGGTGTACCAATCCTAACCTTTCAAATATATTCCCTTCTCTTCAGTTGGCAGGCACTTTGGAGCATCTACTCCAGGAGGAAAATAGGCCAGTTGGTCACTTCTGTCCTGGACTCTAAACACATTAATAATGAAGAACATTATCTTACTTGGGCAAAGTAGCCTGTAAGTGCACTTTATGACAACAGCTGGTCAGATGAATGTAAATTTAACATGTATTCCTTCCTATCAGGTAAGCAGCTAAACTTAAACAATTTCTTTATTAATTAATAAGCTATGTTCACAAGACATATCTTTTGATGAGAGAAATCCCAACCTCTGATCAGCTCATAATTGGAATTTTAACATAATACTTGCTGTAGATGCTACATGGTGCAGTAGATAGAACACTGGGTTTGAAAAATCAGGAAGACTCACATTCTAGAGTTCAAATCTGACTTTAGATGCTTATTAGCTGTGTGACCCTAGGCAAGTCGCCCCACCCTGTTTGCCTCCA
The DNA here is from genome assembly GCA_011680675.1 of Gymnobelideus leadbeateri. NCBI lineage: Eukaryota > Metazoa > Chordata > Mammalia > Diprotodontia > Petauridae > Gymnobelideus > Gymnobelideus leadbeateri. The sequence continues at coordinate 26,905 of WOXC01002101.1, forward strand.
TTTTTCATCTGTAAAATGAACTGGAGAAGGAAATAGCAAACAAACCCCTTTGCTAAGAAAACCCCAAATGGGGTCGTGAAGAGTTGGATGTGACTGAAAAACAACTGTTAATGTCCTCTTGATAGTAGCCTTGACAATGTCTCCCCTTCTTTGTGTTTCAGGCCCTATGCAACTATATTATAGCTTTATTTGCTTTTAGCAAGACTTTTTTTTTTTGCTTCTTATTTTGGAGGGGGGAAGGTAGGGCAATTGGGGTTAAGTGACTTGCCCAAGGTCATATGGCTAGATTTTAGCAAGACTCTTAATTAAAAAGCAGAATAAATGGAATTCTTTTTTTGTGTCTTGTTTAGCCAAAATATGCCCCCCAAGTGTATCTTGAAGGGCTTACTCTTACTCCCTTACTCTTTAAAAATGTCCATGAAGATAAAGGTGAACCACCCCTCCTCACTCTCCCTCTTTACTTTATGGCAAGCTGGGACCATTGTTCTATATTTAAAGGGGGGCTACAGTGTGCAGCAGGGTGTGGGAGAGAATGCCTTCTTTTCTTATGTACTATGGTGATACCTTTATGAATGGTAAAACTGTTAAGAATTTCTAGCTCATATGGGATATGGCTGAGGGTAGAGATGATGGGGTGCTTGTGCTCAGACCCCAGCCCCAAGACCCTATCTCACCCCAGTCCAAAGACCATATCTCTGGCAATTACTCATGAGTGGGACCCAGTGAAGCATTCTATCTCTCCTTCCCTGGTACAATAACAAGCTGATCCTATAAGAATTAACTTGGTATAAACAAGATTCTCTTGTACTGGTTCCTAATAAATTGGACTGGACTATTGTGTATGCCCTTCTTCCATCACCATATACATTCCAGATGTCAAGATATACATCCATTCCCTAAATCTGTCTTGTCAAACAGGACATAAAGTGGTAACAGACAGGACTGTAGTTGCAGGTCTAAAAACCACACCCCTGAATATCTCCCTCCCCCCTCTCAGAATGTATTCTGGGTAAAACACCTGCACTGTAGATACAGAATGTGCATGTTCCTTTAAGAATTGACCATTCCCTAATGCCTGCCCCAACTACCTAATGGCACATACACAATTCATTGTACTTTTTCCTAAATAAACTTTAGCAGCACCCCTGTTAGATTGCATGTCCCCTAAGAACTTTGCCCTCTTCTATAGTATTACAATAAACTTTTGCCACTTGACTTAAAGACTGCTTGAGTCCACAAATTCATTCCAGACGACTCTGCCCTGTACCTCGATATTTTGCGGTCCCTCCACCCCTAAAACTGCATCAAATAGAAGGGAAGAATGTACCTTTCTAATGTTTCCCATTCCTTTCTACCCATGTACCCTTGGATACACAGGAGGTATAGACAACTTGGCTCAGAGGAAGTTGATCCTAGAATTTCAGAACTGGAAGTGACCTCAGAGGCCATTTAGTCTGAGCCCAATGTGATCAATAAGGGCCTTTCTCACCTAGATGACAGCCTTCTAGCTTTGTCTTGAAAACTTCAGTGAGGGAGGAGCAGCACTCTGCTGCCTAAGGCAGCCCATTCCACTTTGGGATACTGCTAATTTCTATGAATATTTTCCTTATATCAAACTGAAATCAACTTCCCTGCAACTTATTTCCTATGCTCATTACTTATGCTTGCTGGGCCCCAAACCTTCTTCAGGCCTTCAGATACTTGGAAACAGCCATCACGTCCTTCCTAAGGCTTCTCCACTCCATGCTATATTCCTAGTTCCTTCAAACACGGCATGACCCAGAGTTTCTTCATGACCCTCATTGCCTTCCTCTGGATCTTCTCCATTTTATCAATGGTTCTTCCTAAAATGTGGCACCTAAACCTAACACAATATTGGTTGAGGTATATAGTGAGGCCAACACTTTTCTAGACTGGCTAATGACAGATCAATCATTTTTGTTCCTATAGCATGATTGAATTTGTTGCCCACAAACTCCCGTTCCCCCAGATCAAATATTTAGAGCTTGAAGAAACCTTAGAAGTAATTTAGTAGGACAGCACCATTTTATAGATAAGGATGGAGACGTTAAGCAACTTGCCACAGTTTGGATTTGAACTCAAGTCCTCTGACTCAAAAAGTCTTTCCACTATATTATTCTGCCTTTTCTTTTTCAAATAACCTACTGTCTAGCCAGGTCTCTAATATCTTATATGGGTAAAGTGGGTTTTTAGAACTTAACACTTTGTTATGTTAATCCTATTGAATTTCTTTTATTACATTTGACCCAACATTCTAGTCAACCACAATCTTTTCTAAGACTGACTATGATCTGTATTATCTGTCCCTTCTAGTTCTGTGTCATATGTAAATTGGGTAAGTATGCCTTCCAGGCCATGGATAAAAATGACAAAGAGCACCAGAACAAGCACAGATCCCTGGGGTGCTCTACAGGAGACCTCTCAAATTGACATTGATGCATTAATTACTATTCTTTGGGTTGGGACAGTCAACCAGCTTAGAATTCACCTAGATGTACTATTGCCTAGCCCATCGTTCTCCATATTTTCTACAAGAATGTTATGAGAGCTATAGTCAAATACTTTTCTATTATCTAGATAAATTATAGTGACAACACTCATTCATGTTCAATCCTTTGTGACCCCATTTGGTGTTTTCTTGGCAAAGATACTGAGGTAGTTTGCCATTTCCTTCTCCAGCTCATTTTATAGATGAGGAAATTGAGTTAAACAGGGTTAAGTCACTTGCCCAGGGTCACATGGCTTGTAAGTGTCTAAAGCCAGGTTTGAACTCATGGATATGAGTCTTCCTGATTCCACGCTTAGTGCTCCATCCACTGTATCACATAGCTACCCTTCACCTAATTTACCAGTCTACATTGATATATCAATGACCTCAGCTCAGCCTGTACTCTCTCCAATGGTGAATGAAGATAGTAACCCATTAAAGCCTTTTCATTCTGTCTAAATTTTGTTTATATTCTGCCACAAGGCAGAAACTCTACAGGAGTTTTACCCAATATGGTGGTGCCTTTCTCTTGTCATTACATGGATACTAATGGAGCATGTGTGTCACTGTCTTTCAACAAGAAAGGCCCACTTCTTTTTCTGGTCATATATATCTCTAATGATGTTATTTTACACCACCTTTCCTGGGAAACTATCGTATGTGACTCAGTGATAATAATATTGATAATATATTGATAATACTTATGCCCACCATGAGAGAGACCATTCAATGTCTTTGGTATTGCTTTCAACTTTAATTCTTTAGTAAGTATAATATTCCCTTAGTTACCGTCATATAGAATTACCAGAAGAATACTGATATTAAAAATCTGGGCCCGTGTTTTAGAGAGAAGCTTAATATCATGAAAAGCATGGTGCACTTTCCCAAAGGTAATCTAGTTCACATTACTCCTTCTCAATACCTGCCCATTCACATTCTCCTCTGTAATCACTGGCAAATCCTTATGTATCCCTCTTTTGTGTCTTACTTGATATTAATAATCAGAAGACCATCAAACAGTATTACCTCTCTTACATCTTTCAAAAACTCTTCTCTGATATATGCATGGGAAATGCCTTGCTGGAGGGGAACTTTTAGGGCCTTATTGAATCAAATGCTATTCTGTAGTCATCAAGCAACAAGCATAATGGAATTTTGTATTCTCTATTTCTCTCAATCAACATTGTTACTATAAAGATACGGTCTACTGTAAAATGTCATTTGTGAAGCCTACTTATTCTTTAATTATGCCTTCATCAAGGATACCCTTAATTCATGTGTAGACATTTTCATAAAGACACAATAGGGATAGGAAAGTAGGCAGAAAGATTAATAGTGATCCATAGCCTCTTGGTGTCCCTTTTAATGTAGGGGTAATAATGTCTAAAGCATTTTTTCAAACCTTTTGTTTTCTCCTTTTCTTCAGGTACCTTGAGAATTCATTCCTTGATTCCCTCAGACTGTTTCCTGCTGCACAGACCTTCATGTAGACTTGGTCCAGTGTTCTTTCTATCTTTTGTCTTCTTCAGAGAAATTTCTTCTTCCTTATTCAGCACATCTAGGATTGTGATGTTAAAGGCCCAAAGGAATGACTCCATGGTTATTGATGGTGAAGAGAATTTATAATTATATACTTTTCCATTTTTCATCTGTATTCCTCCCTTCCATTTCATCTTAAAGTGCCTTCTTGATTAGGTGCCAGAAACTCTTGCCAACTTTTCTGAAAACTTGTTAGTCCCTGACCATTTTTCACCATTTTATGAGGTACTACTACCCATCAAGGCATCATCCTTAATCATTCTCTCTATTAGATTTTACAAACAAATTTATATTCTAAATCAGTGTCCTTGAATGTTGGCTTTCTTTGCTTGGCAAAGAGCTAAGACCTTCCTGGCTGAGACAGTTTCTCCATTCTTCTGATCTCTTCCTTTTGGTGACTGATTTATATTAGTCAAACTTCCTTGGGAAATGGTAATCATCCATGTCAGTTCCTGTTCTTTCACTAATTTACTTTTCCCCCCCATCAACAACTTAATTAAGACAGGATGCAATTGCCTCAGTTATGTACCATGGCTCTTAATTTTATTTCTTTCTTTTGGCATTGGGTTTAATCTCGATTCTAAGAAGTTGATAGCTCATTAGAGAATGACTCCTACATCATTAATCAGTCATTTCCTGTATTTTTTTTTACTCTTGGTGATATTATTTGCTGTTTCCCATGTTTCATGTCTCCCTACTCTCTCCTTGAGGAAAACATCCATGCTACACAAGCATGATATTTCTGTATAATCTGGAAGCCTATTTCATTTCTTGCTCCTAACTTTTTTTGTTGTTGTTATCCTTCTTTATACCCACATTTGTCTTGTATTTTTTATTTGTTTGATTGGACCTGTGAGCTCTTGGGGAGGAGTTTCTTCCCTAAATGCTGACCAGCACCATCCCTAAAATATGAAAACTGTAGTCTTACCTACAGACCTACTTACAAGTATATATTTGCAGAGCAAGAGATGAAGTTAAGGCAGGTTGTAGCCAGTGGCACTGGCAAGTTAAAGTCATTTGTCCAGGGTCACATAAGCCTGTCAGAACAAGGCCTTGAACATAATTTTTCTAATTCGGATTACCTCTTTAACCATGGCACTACATGGCATCTCAGGAATCAAAGCATCTGTTGATTTACTTCAGAAAGGCTTACTGAGTTCTTGGTATAGGAGGCAGAGACAAGATGGCAGAGTAGAAGCAGGAAATTCCATGACCTCCACCCACAACCACCTCAAATACCTATTAAATATGACTCTAAACAAATTTTAGAGCTACAGAACCCACAAAGTGACAGAGAGAGACAAATCTCCTGCTGAAGGTAGCCTGGCAGGCCGACAGAAAGGGTTCATTGCAGCACACTGGGAGCTGAGCTCAGTCCTGTGTGAGCCTGGTTTTGGCCCCAGGGAGGCAGCTGCAGCTAGAGAAGACTCCAAGAGAGTGAATCAATAGCAGCTGTAGTGGTTTCCAGACTTTTCAACCCATAAACACCAAAAAGAAAGTCAGTTGGAACTCTGTTGGAAAGGAAGGACATGGTTGGGCCCCTGGCCCCAGGGTCAGAGGTGGCAGAGGCAAGGTGGCTACAGCATCTGCTGTGTGGCTGCCTCAGGAGCTCTTGGCCTACAGATTGTAGGGGGACCAAATGACCATTGAGAGGATAATCGCTCTTGCTTTTACCTGCTTAGATCTGGGTTGCTTTCACCTGCTTAGATCTGGGTTGCTTTCTTGGCCGGTGGTCCTGGGGTGAGAAATGCCAGTTTTCCAGTGTGGTGTCTGTAGAGAGGGTGTCCTACTCAGACTTCTGACAACATTTGCAAAAACCCCAGCGATTTGGGACAAAGCTCTCCTCTCAGGAATCAGAGTTCTATTGCAGCAAAGAGCTCACAATTCAAGTAATTGAATGGCAACATGAGCAAGCACAGGAAGCAAAGCAAGCATAGCAATCAAATCTTAGATTCTTTTTTGGGGGACAAAAAGGATCAAAGCATGGAATGGCAGGAAGACAACGAAGTCAGAACTCTTGCATCAGAAACTTCCAAGAAAAATATGAATTGGTTACAGGCCATGGAGGAGTTCAAGAAGGATTTTGAAAATCAAGTAAGAGAAGTTGAGGAAAAACTAGGAAGAGAAATGAAAATGATGCAAGAAAATTATGAAAACGAGTCAATAGCCTGACTGAAGAAAATAACACCTTAAAAATTAGACTAACTCAAATGGCAAAAGAGGCCCAAAAAGCCAATGAGGAGAAAAATGCCTTTAAAAGCCAAATTTACCAGATGGAAAAGGAATTTCACAAACTCACTGAAGAGAATAATTCCTTCAAAATTAGATTGGAGCAAATGGAAGCTAATGACTTTATGAGAAACTAAGATACTATAAAACAGATTCAAACAAATGAAAAAAATAGAAGGCAATGTGAAATATCTCATTGGAAAAACCACTGACCTGGAAAATTATTAAAATTGAGCTATTTACATTCCTACATGGTAAAACAATAATTGTAACTCATGAGGCTTTTCACAGTATGAGGATAGTTGATGGGAATGTATATGTATATATATGTATACATACATATATAGGAGGGTATATGTGCATATAAATACATATGTGAGTGTGTGTATATATGTGTTACATGTATACATAAATAGAGGGCACAGGATCAGTTGAATAGGAAGGGATTACATCTAAAAAAACAAAATTAAGAGGTGAGAGAGGAATATAGTGAGAGGAGATAGGGAGAGACAGAATAGGGTAAATTATCTCATATAAAAGAGGCAAAGGAAAACTTAAAATGGAAGGGAAGAGCAGGAAGGCTAAAGGGAATGGCTCAACCTTTTTTCAATGAGTTCTTGGTAGAATTTCTTTTTTTTTGTGCATAATCTGTAATTATCTTCAAAAAAAGTGGGGGAATAAGGGTTTATTAAGTGCCTACTGTGTGCTGGGCACTGTGCTATGTGCTTTGTAAATATTATCTTATTTGACTTCACAAGAATCCTGGGAGGGGCGTTTGCTATTCTCACCCCCATTTTAAAATGAAGAAATTGAAGTTGACAGGCTAAATGATGTACCCAGCATCACAGAGCTTTAATTTAATTTAAATTAAATTTAGGATTTAAATTTAATTAAATTTAAATAGGATTTAAATTGAGGTTTTCCTGACTCTGGGTCCAGTGCTCTATCCACTGAGCTATCTATCAGAGTAATATGAGAACAAATGCTTCATGAATTATAAGTGAATACAAACTCATATAATCCATTATATCTGGCTGGAATTAAATAAAATCATATTTCAAATACAATAACATTTTAAAAACACCTAGCACAGTGCCTAGCACATAGTGGATGCTATATAAATGTTAGAAATTATAACAATAATTATAATGATAATAATAATTATTATTCATATCCTATCCCAGTTCTCCAACCTGGACATTTTCTTGTGTTCTGTCCTGTTCCTTTTCCCTCCCTCTCTCATCCTTCTCACCAATTTCCTTCCAATTTTCTTACTTAGTGAAAAGTAACCACGTCAATACTACTATTTCTTCTGGAAAAGCCATGCCAATCAGAAGTCCTAGAGTTCCATTCACTGTCCTTGTGACTTGGAATTCCCAAATACCCAGAGTATAAGATTCCAGAGGATGGGATTATCTCAATTTGTATTTACATCCCCAGCACTTAGCAGAGGCTCTGGCACATGGTAAGCACTTAGTAAATACTTTCCATTCATTCATACTTTTCTTAGCTTGTCAGTGAACAAGGGCACTTTCTCTAAAACTTGAAGCTTTCAATCTTAGAAAAGGTACTGATATGTATTTATAGAGGATGGGTTGCCTGGGTTGCTGAGAGTTTAAAAGATAATCCTTTGGGTTTGGCCAGGTAAATGAACGTATGTGGGAAGGCAAGGACAAAGGGTAGGTGAGGCTACAGCCTGGAACTTCACTCAAAACCTTTCCAAATTCCTACCTTTCATATAGATACTGTCCTCCAAGGATTTCAGGCACCCTACACTAGTAACTTTGCCAAAGAAGAAAATAAGGTTAGTTTGGCATGAACTATTCTTTTTTTCAATTTATTTATTTATTTTTAGTTTTCAACATTCATTTCCACAAGATTTCGAGTTACAAATTTCCTCCCCTCCTACCCCCCACCACAAGATAGCCTACTGAATACCCCTTCCCCCAATCTGTTCTCTCTTATATCCTCCCCCCTCCCTAACTTTCTAATATGGCAAGATGGATTTCTGTATCCCAGTGCCTGTATATCTTATTTCCCAGTTGTATGTAACGTGAATTTACATTTGTTTTTTGAAACTTCGAGCTCCAGAGTCTTTTCTTTCTTCCATCCCCACTGGGAAGACAAGCAATTCACCATAGGCTGTACCTGTGTAGTTATGCAAAACATTTCCATAGTCGTTATATTGTGAAAGACTAACTATATTTCCTCCATCCTATCCTGCCTCCCACTTATTCTATTTTCTACTTTGACCCTGTCCCTTTTCAAATGTTTGCTTCTAACTACCCTCTCCCCCAACCTGCCCTCCCTTCTATCATCCCCCCTCTTATCCACTTCCCCCCTACTTTCCTGTAGGGTAAGATACACAATTGAATGTGTATAGTATTCCCTCCTTAAGCCAAATTCAATGAGAGTAAGGTTGTCCCATTCCCTTTTACCTTCCTGCTCTTCCCTTCCATTGTAACAGTTTTCTCTTGCCTCTTTCATATGATATAATTAACCCAATCTATCTCTCCCTTTCTCCTTCTCCCAATATATTCCTCTTTCACCTCTTAATTTTATTTTAAAGAAATCATCCATTCATATTCAACCCATCCTGTGCCTTTTGTCTATGTATACATGTACACACATATGCACACACTCACATATATATTTATACACACATACACCCTTTTATATATACATATCATCTTCATATTGAGATAAAAATTAAATAAAATCGTATTTCAAATACAATAACATTTTCAACTATCTTCATATTGAGAAAAATCTCATGAGTTACAATTATCATTTTTCCATGTAGGAATGTAAATAGTTCAACTTTAATAAGTTCCTTATGACTTCTTTTTCCTGTTTACCTTCTCATGCTTCTCTTGCATCTTGTATTTGAAAGTCAAATTTTCTGTTTAGTTCTGGTTTTTTCATTAAGAATGCCTGAAAGTCCTCTATTTCATTGAATGACCATATTTTTCTCTGAAGGATTATACTTAGTTTTCCTGGGTAGGTGATTCTTGGTTTTAATCCTAGTTCCTTTGACCTCTGGAATATCATATTCCAAGCCCTTGGGTCCCTTAAGGTAGAAAGAAGCTGCTAGATCTTGTGTTAGCTTGATTGTGTTTCCACATAGTAAAATTGTTCCTTCCTGACTGCTTGTAATATTTTCTCCTTGACCTGGGAACTCTAGAATTTGCCTATGATATTCCTAGAAGTTTTCTTTTTGGAATCTTTTTCAAGAGGAGATCAGTGAATTCTTTCAATTTCTATTTTACTATCTTTTTCTAAAATATCAGGGCTACTTTCCGTGAGAATTTCTTGAAGGATGATTTCTAGGTTCTTTTTTTTATCATGGCTTTCAGGTAGTCCAATAATTTTTAAATTATCTCTCCTGGATCTATTTTCCAGGTCAGTGGTTTTTCCAATAAGATATTTCACATTGCCTTCTATTTTTTCATTTGTTTGGATCTGTTTTATAGTATCTTGATTTCTCATAAAGTCATTAGCTTCAAATTGCTTCAATCTAATTTTGTTTTTCTTTTTGGAGAGGGGAAGGTAGGGCAATTGGGATTATGTGACTTGCCCAAGGTCGTATGGCTACTTTTGTGTTAAGTGTCTGAGGCTGGATTTGAACTCATATCCTCCTGACTCCAGGGCCTGTGCTTTATTCACTGTGCCACTTAGCCGCTCCAATCTAATTTTGAAGGAATTATTCCCTTCAGTGAGTTTTAGAAATTCCTTTTTCATCTGGAAAATTTGGCTTTTTAAGGCATTCTTTCCCTCATCGGCTTTTTGGATTTCTTTTGCCATTTGAGTTAGTCTACTTTTTAAGGTGTTATTTTCTTCAGAATTTTTTGCATCTCCTTTAGCAGGCTGTTGCCTCACTTTTCATAATTTTCTTGCATCATTTTCATTTCTCTTCCCAGTTTTTCCTCCACTTCTTTTACTTGATTTTCAAAATCCTTCTTGAGCTCCTCCATGGCCTGTGACCAATTCATATTTTTCTTGGAAGTTTTTGATGCAGGAGTTCTTACTTCATTGTCCTCCTCCAGTCCCATGCTTTGTTCCTTTTTGTCCCCAAAAAGGATTGTATGGTTTCATTGCACTTCCTCATCTTGCCAATTACTTGACTTTTGAGCTCTTTGCCATGGTAGAACTCTGCTTGCAGAATGGAGAGAGCTTTGTCCCAGATTGCTGGGGTTTTCATAGCTGCTGGAGCTATTAGTTGGGCACCCTCTCTACAGCCCCCACAAGCTCTGGCTCACTGGCCACACAGCCCATGACCACCATCCAAGACTGTGATCCAGATCCAAGTAGGTCAAAACAAGAGTGATTACCCTCTGAATGATTGCTTGGTTCCCCTACAATCTGCAGGCCAGGAGCTCTGAAAGCAGCCACATGGCACAGCCATGCTTCCTGCCATATTTTGTCCTGGGTTCAGGGGCTGGACTGTGCTGTTCCTTCACCCTTACAACAGAGTTCCTGACTGACCTTTTATTTTCTCTTTGGTGTTTATGGGTTGAGAAGTCTGGAAACTGACATGGCTGCTGTTGATTCACTCTCCTGAAGTCTGCTCTGGCTGGAATGGGTGCTGGTCAGGGCTGCCCTGGGGCTGGAACTGTGGCTCACTAGGGACTGCACTCGGCTCCCAGCACACTGCAATAGATCTTTCCTGTGAGCCTGCCAGGCTGCCTTCAGTGGGAGATTTGTTTCTCTTTGTCTCTTTGTGGGCTCTGTAGCTCTAAAGTTTGTTTAGAGTCATTTTTTTTTACAGGTATTGGAGATGGTTGAAGCTGGAGCCCATGCCAAGTTTGTGCTTTTACTCTGCCATTTTGGCTGGCTCTTCATGATCAATGCTTCCTTTTTTAAAAGTTCATTAACAATCATTTTTTTTTTTTGCTTTTTGGAGGGCAGGGGTTAAGTAACTTGCCCAAGGTTACACGGCTAGGTTTTTATAACAATCATTTTAATAGGAGTCAGGAAGACTTATCTTCATGATTTCAAATCCGGTCTCAGACACTTACTAGTTATGTGACCTTGAGCAAAACACTCAACCCTATTTGTCTCAGTTTCCTCAACTGTAAAATAAATTAGAGAAGGAAATGGCAAACCATTCCAGTATCTTTGTCAAGAAAATCCCAAATGGGTCCATGAAGAGTCAGACATGACTGAAAAATGGCTGAACTATAACAACAATGACTTAGAATTCTGTAAAAGATGAAAGAAAAGCTCACTGATTTAGGGTATGCAAATTATTCTCTTCCCTTTTTTGAAAAATCAGGATATTTGCCCTTCTTTAGTCCTCTGGTACCTCTCTTGTTCTCCATGAAAGATTCATTCTCTCCTTAAGTCCTTTGGGACTGGAGAATCATGCTGAAAAGATCATTATTTTTAACTCAATATTTATTTATGCATAGGCCTATATATATTTATATCACTATATATATGTATTTTTTTCCTCTATGGTCATTGTGTAGAAGAGTTTACAGGTAAGAATCTGTTAAATTCAATTTTTTTCTTCTTTTTTTGATCATTTCAGGAACTTGGCCAAGTCTGTAGCATCTATACTGAAGGTATCACTATGGATTAGTTTTTACCAAATAAATATTAATCAACTTTGTTCCATAGTTTCAATATGCAGGAAATTACCAAAAGCAAACCTTCACAGGGATATTTAATAATGAATAAGAAGAAAAAACTTTAAGGAAGAGTAGGAAATGAACTTAAGAGAACAAACGTGATGACACATTTCAACAATACATTTTGTGTCTAAATTATGCGAGGTTTTTTTTTTCAAAGTTTGATAATTTATGTTCATTTCCATATTTATCAAACTAGGAACTACTGGAAGAGAAATCAAACCAAAAAATGAGCACAAGTCTGAATTAGGGTATCAATGAAGAAATAAGGATGGTTATACCTTAGACACAGCAGAAATTTCTCAGTAACTGAGAAGGCTAGTTCTTTAAGACCTAAAACCTTTTTAAATACCTTTTTTAATCTAAAGTTTTTCAAAATATGGAAGTTTCCCCTTCTTTTTCAGAGTATACCAAACATTCATAATTAATTTATTTAGATAGCAAGGTCATCATTATGATCAATTTGTAATAGGAAGAAATTTCTGTAATAATTCTGTAAGAAGTCAGACCAAAGTTTATTTCCAAGTTCTTCTTAGTCTTCTGATCAGGATGGGCTAATGGCTAGCTTTCAGCCATAAATTTTTTTTATCATTATTTTTCTGTATATATAGAGGGTTTGGGATGTTTGATGAGATCAGTGGATTCTAGGCAGGGAGTGAGATAGAAATGCTTCAGATACTAATTGTGTGATCCTAGGTAAACCACATAACCCCTCTCAGCCTCAGTTTCCTTATCTGAACTACATAGTCCCTAAGGTTCCTTCCAGCTCTAAATTCTTGGTGCTAGGATATAGTGTGGAATTTCCTTTTTGGATAACGGTTTCATTGCTTGCTCCTTTTTCACTTAAGTGGAGTGTAGAACATGACTTCTTAGATGGCTTTGTTGCCAAATGTATGAGCAAATCAGTGCCTGAAGACATCTTCTTCGAAGTTGTTTTCCAGTTCTTAATAATATCATCATTCTATATCAGTGCCCTTTGACATTTGACCAGTTTTCCAAACAATCATTTATTTCAACATTGGCTATCATGACTTCACACTCTTAGTCAGTTACAATCCATCACTAAGTTGTTTTTTGAGCATCATCTCCTGGTCTTATGTTCAGTAGGAGGTGTTACCTCCTCTCCAGTCATATGGAACTTGGATCTAGTCGATGAGATAAAACACCTACATAAAGTACTGAATAATTTGTATTATACTCAAAAATTGTGTTGCAGAGGCATCTAGGTGGTGCCATAGTGTACCCAGCACTGGTCCCGGAGCCAGGAAGAACAGAGTTCAAATCCAGACCCAGACAAATGTGACCCTGGGCAAATCACTTAACCTTGTTTGCCTCAGTTTCCTCAACTGTGAAATGAGCTGGAGAAGGAAATGGCAAATCACTCCAACATCTCTGCCAAGAAAACCCCAAATGACATCTGGAAGTGTCAGACACAACTGAACAACCAAACAACAACAACAACAAAATATACTTGACATATTTAAATTTTAAAATAATTGAGGTTAAAAAACAAACTATATACACAATTGAAAAGCTGATTCATGGGAGTCTTTAGCAAAATATGGTGAACCATGTTAAACTATGCTCAAAGACATCTCAAATAACCAGTCTCTATAGCTAGGCTTGACCAAAAGGCCTGGATATTCTATCATCCCCAAAGTTGGGTTTCTTTCTGCTGAACTTTGAGCTCAAAAGATATTTCACCCAAGCTCAGATTATCCACAGAACTGACTTTTATTAAGCAAGACAAGGGTCTTTATTGACAGTATGTTCTAGTTAATTGTGGATGCCAAGTTAAAACGGGAATTATTTTGACAAAATATCCATCCCCCAACCAAGAGCAATGGAGTACCAAGTAAGTAGGCAACATATAGCTAAATTGAATATTTCAGGGGAAGAGGATATTATCAATTTGGAGAAAATTCCATTATATAACTCATCTCACAATGACTATAAAGATATGAAGTTGCTTGAATTCTTATTTTGAAAATGTGTTTATTTGTAAGAAAGGAAAAAAGGATTTATCAGAAGAAAACTAAAATCTCAGCTTTCTTTTCTTATAAAATAATTCACCATTTAAGTGATCTTTGAAATGCATAATAGCTATAATGACTCCAATCTTTTCTGTAACTTTTCCCTTCACTGTTCTTTAATAGCATTCAAACTGAGAGTCAGACGATTTATAAGGCTGATACTCTTTCAGTAAACTAGTTCAGCAAAATGGATTCCTGGAGAAAACAAATGGTAAGGCTCAGCAATCTTCATAGTTTAGGGGAAATGAAAAGGCCCCACCCTTTTGTTGCTGTTTGTTTTTGTAAGTTTACACAAAGAAATGTAGCTTTTATTATATTACCCCTTCTGTCATGATGGGAAAAGTTGCCTTCCAAAGGATCTCAAATGGACCAGATCTCTACGAATTTGGGTTTTCTAGTTCACCTTTCTAATATGAACTGTTATACTGAACCATAGAATGTCACAAGGTTGTTGTGAGCATCAGATGAATTAACATAAGATGCTTTGTAAACTTTAAAATGCTCTTATACATCCTCTCTCTCTCTCTCTCTCTCTCTCTCTCTCTCTCTCTCTCTCTCTCAAACACTCTATAGCTATCATAAAATTGATCACTTAGAGATGACCTCCATACTTTTAAGGACCTGTTTGTCATCCGTCACCATCTTCTCTGCTATCTGAAGGCTTTCTCCTTGCCAAGTCCTCCAAAAGATCACAAAGAGCTCTTGATCTGACCCCTTCATGTTTCTTTTGAGTCCTTTCCCCTTCTGTTATTCCTTCCCTTTCTTCCATCTTCAATTTCTTCTAATGATTTGGGTACTTTTTTCACCTCCTACAAATACGTCCAAATCTCCCCATCACTAAAAAAGACTCTCTCTTGGAGCAGAATCAGATAAGACAGCATTAACATTAGAATGACAACTTTAAAAGATCTGAATGTTCCGAACAATACGATGCTGGCCAGCCATGTTTCCAGAGGACAGATATTGAAGCATGCTAACCACCTCCAGATAAACTTAAGGTACAGAATGAGACATGGAATTATTTGGACATGGGCCAGAGCTAGAATTTATTTTGCTCGACTATTCATATTGTTACAAGGGTCTTCTTTGTTTTTGTTTTTGTTTTTGTTTTTTTTGGTTTTTTTTTAGTATGGATAGGAGGAGGAGATTAAGAGGGAGAGAAAATAGAATTTTGTTCATTGAAAACAATTAAATTAAAAACCCGTACTTGACCCTGCCAACCCCTCAGGCTACTGCCCTGTACTTGTAATTTTCACAACAAAACTCCCCCAAAGGGTTATTTACATTTGTTGCCTCCACTTTTTCACCTCTTGCTTATTTCTTAGTCCCTTCCAACCCCACTACTGAGTTACCAATAATCTTTTAACTGCTAAATCCAATGACCTTTTCTTATTCTCGTTCTACTTAACTTCTACAGTTTCTGGCACTGTGAACAGTCCCCTCCTCCTAGACATATCCCCCTTGATCTCAGTAATACTTCTGTAAGGATGGATAGATGAGTCACTCAATTGATTCATTACTCCCACCCACTTACAGTAAGTAACTAGATGCTATACTTTGATACCTTTGTCAAGTGAGACCTCTGGGTCAATCAGATTGTGAACTAAGTGTGAACAAGGTCAGTCAATGAGGCAAAGTTTGAAATGGACAGGTAGGTGGCCAGTGGAGAAAGTTCAGTGCTGGAGTAAGGAAGACTTAAGTTCATATGGCCTCAGACACTTCCTATCTGTGTGACCCCGGGCAAGTCACTTAACGCTGTTTGCCTCAGTTTCCTCATCTGTAAAATGAGCTGGAGAAGGAAATGGCAACACCACTTCAGTATCTTTGCCAAGAAAACCCCAAACTGGGTCACAAGGAGTCAGACATAACTGAGCAACAACAACAAATCTACCTTCCCAATCCTTTGATATTTTAAGTTGCCTTCAGACATGCTGGCTTGCTGGCTGTTTCCTGGACCTCCCCGCCTTTGTGTGAGTGGTTTCCATTACTGGAATGTACTTCCTCTTTACTTTTGCCTTATAGTATCCCTAGTATCCTTTAATACCAGCTCAGGTACCTTCCTGATTCCTGGTCCCACCCCCTGGATTTTTATTAACATCATCTTCCCTTTGAAATTGCTTGATAAATATATTTTGCACATACTTACTTGTGCTCCTGTTTTCTCTCTTCCCCTCTCCCCCAACTAGAATGTAATTTCCTTGAGGACAAGAGCTATATGTTTAGTGCCTGGTCCAGTGACTCATTTAATAAGATGTGTCTTGAGCCGATGAATGAGTCTTGTCCAAGTTTCTCTGTTTTGCTAGTGAGGAAATTAATGAAGCCCAAGGAAGAGGAGTCACTTCACCTAGGTCACAACAAAGAAGTGTTTATTAGGCCCAGGGACTGTGCTAAGTGCTGGGAATACAAATATTAACAAAACACAACAAAAAAAAAGACAATCCTTGGGGCGGCTAGGTTTCTCAGTGAGGTGAGTAGAGCACCTGCCCTGGAGTCAGAAGCACCTGAGGTTGGATCTGGCCTCACATACTTAATGCACACACAAACAAAAACCTAGCAGTGTGACCTTGGGCAGGTCACTTAACCAAAATTGACCTCGAAAAAGCAAAAAAAAAAAAAAAAAAAAAAAGACAGTCCTTGACCCCAAGAAACTTATGTTCTAATGGGAGAAAGGTAGCACATGAAGGGACCTGAAAACTGGGGGAAAGGGGAGGTACCTGAAGAAAGGCATGGTGGTAAAGTCAGGAGAATGAAACTCACCTGATTTGGGCCCTTCCTTTAACTAGAGGCAGTAGGAACTCACCAGTGGGAGAAGGGGGCTTGGAGGAAGGAGAAAGAAGGCAGCTGAGGCCTAGGGGCAGAGTCTGCAGGGCAAAACACAGTGACAAAGCAGGACCTGGGACTTAGGCAGGTGCTTTATCCACTCAGTCATGCTAACTGAAGCGATTTCTGTACAGAATTTGATAAATTTAATTACCTGATAAAAATCTCCAATACTATTAGCTGTTTCCTGAACTTGACAGTCTATCTCTTAGCTCTGTGCATTCCTATGTGATAGGATGTGCACACCCACACCTCCAGTTGTCAGAATAATCCTTATCTTCCTTAAAGGATCTGCTGAAATACCCTCTTCTCTATGAAGCCTCACCTGATTCTTCCAGTAACTAGTATTCTCTACCTTAACAAATTACCTCGGTTTGTCCTGTCTGCTCCAATGCTCCTCATGTTAGAGAAGGTTTTCCTTTGGCCTTTGTATCTTTAGTGCCTAACGATTTTTTTTGTGCAGAGTAAACGCTTGAAAAATACTTCAGAAAATTTGAACATAAGCACTCATTTCAAAAGCAAACAATTTATTTAAATTTATGGCAAAGATACTGGAGTGGTTTGCCATTTCCTTCTCCAGCTCATTTATTCAGATGCAGAGTCTGAAAGCTAAGATTTCTCCTAGTTTCTCTTGTACAAATGTCCCCCATCCCAAGACCCTTGAGTACCATATTCGGATCAGTATTTTATAGAGACATTCAGAATTTAATTGAATTTCATTTAACTACTTAAAATTTAAGAAGCTCTCAATAAAACCTCAGGGGAGAACTAAGTTTTAATGATTCGGGATAGGACAGCAAGCACAAACTGAGATTCTGTCATTAGCAAAGCAATTTATATTGCTTTATTAATAGATTTTCCCATTGGATTTATTCTTATACTTTATTTACAAAAACACAATTAATATTTCCACAGTGATATAATACCTCATATGTTTGACCTACATTTTGTGAGCTGTAGTTCTTTTGAAAATGCTTTAGAAGATTAGAAGGAGTGGCGTTATTTTTTGTTAGGGTAGTTTAACTATTACTTATAATGAGTTTTCACAGTCTTCAATGAAAAGGACTTCTTTTTAAAACATATTAAAATGCATGACCTTAAACGAAACCCTTCCATCTGGTTCCTTTCCAAAAGCATCTCAATTGGTTCTGTCATTAAGGACACAATACTACTCTTTCTTGCACTTCTTAACAAATATAGTTATGTTCCTGGGAAAATATTCTGAAAAAGAGCTAAGATCAGTCAACTGTAAGTAGAAGAAAGTGATGTGAGCCTTAGGTAAGGGTATTTGAGTATCTGTTTACCTAGAAGGACTACATATGCTATATTTAAGTATTCTTAAAGTCTCCAGGAAATTTACTACCAGGACAGTCACTTCCCATGTGCTAATAAAATAAAACTAATGAAATAGGTGTGTAATCAGTTATGTGAATAATGGAATTGCTTAACTACACAATCTAGCCCAGAGGTGGGGAACCTGTGGCCTCAAGGCCACACATGGCCCTCTAGGTCCTCCACAGGGGCCCTTTGACTGAATCTAAACCTCACAGAACAAATCCCCTTAAAAGGATCTGTTCTGTAAAACTTGGACTTAGTCAAAAGGCTGCACCCAAGGACTTAGAAGGCCAGATGTGGCCTCAAGGCTGCAGGTTCCTCATTTCTAGCCCCAAATTACATCTTATTTATATTTAAGATTTTCAGGCTAGATTATTCAACATCTGCCCAATAAAGATATGCCCTCAGCTAGCTTGCCATGATTCCAGAAGCTGTTTTCACCTAAATTCAAACTCTTCATAGGAAGTATCTTTGCCAACACATTCTCAGAAACCAACTTTCCACAACTAAAAACATAACTCAGAATTTGTCTAAGGTCAGTATTTTTGGCTAATTGTGGAAGTCAGGTTCAAATGGAAATTTTACTTTTTAAAGAATATGTACAAGGCAAAAAAAAATTAAGATCAATGTTAAACATCATTTTTAGCATTTTCTTCAATGCTACAAATTAATTTTCAGGCTGTGACAAGGTAGAGTAAATGTCCTCTCTAAGGAAAGAAAAAATAGAAGAGATAGGAAATATGAAGTTATAGTAGAGTGGTACCCACCCAAGACGTCAGCCAAATGAGGCTCACCAGCATCTGTAGAAGAGTATCAAAGGATCTGTTGCCAGTGCTCCAAGATAGAGCTAAGCATCCCTAAGACCTAGTCACTAGTTACACCTATAAGGTTCATGCCTTTCCTCTTCCCTTTTTCAGGCACACCCAACTCAGAATGGATGTGCCTGAAAAAGCTAAGGAGCTTCCAGGCCACTGCCCACTAATGTCCACACTGAATGGCGCTGTCTTTTAGCCCTGTTATTGTTACTATAAAATGGAAATGCCCTTAATTGGGAAGAATAGAGTGAAGTAGCAAAACCTATTTCTCTAGTTGTTGGAGATTTTATGAGACATACTAGATACGATGACAGAACAGCAAGGTACTCAGAATTTATGGAACTCTCTTGTGAACAACTTTAAAAAAAGGTGCTTCTACTGGTACTGGACATCTCCTTCCAGTAGGTAAACCAGACTTGTGTAACTATATGTTGGCAGAGTGAGTGCACATTAACTCACAGTGTATGCTCAATGAACATTTGTTGAATAATTGAGTGATCAAATGAGTGTTTACTATATTAGATAAGTTCTTCCCCAACCCTGCAAATAGATGTAAGTTAATTGGATACATTAAGATAGCTCCTGGATGGTTATATATCAGGAAGCTTGGTCAGTAGGATGACTATAATTTTTTTGAAGTGCCAAGTTGGCCTGCATGCTTGGTATAAGTTCAAATTCTGGGTGCGCAAAAAGAAAAAAAATCTTTTAGAAAGGAATCCTTTGTTAATTATAAAACAAACATGTTTTCCTGCAGAATGAGGCCCTTTCCTTTTGTGATTCTCCCAGGTATATCAAAGGTTCTTCAGGCTGCACTCTACACTGCTGAAAGGATTATAACCATGTATAATAAACAATTGACATTAATTAAATGATAGAGATTCTCTTTGGTGCCTAAATCACTTCTTGGTAATAGGATATATTAGATATATTATTATATATATTATATATTGGTACCTATGGTACCAATAAAATTCATAGTAACAACTACCTTTCACTACATGGAGGCCAGACTTCCAGTAATCTTCTTCATCCAGAACACTGCCCTAAATCCCAGAATAAATGGAAAAAAAGGTCCCTGAGCAACATAGCTGTCACAAAGCCCAGTTAACTGGGAAGGAAAGCTATTGCCACCTTCAGGCCCTTAACCAGAGTCTACTGAGTTAGAATTGTGTATAAAGGCCACACTGACTGTGGAGAAAAATGGAAAAGCAATAGCTGATCATATAGGGGAAAGAGGGAAGATTATTAAAGTCTGGCAATTTGGGGCCATTTAGGTGAATCTGAATGAATAGGCCCACACAAGTTTCAATAGCTTACAAGACCATTGTATCTCAGCACAGAACAGTAATTGATATTCATAAGAATCATAAGAATCTGAATCATCAAGAAAAAATTAAATTATGTTCAGGGTACTCTTTAATAAGACATGGATGTATAATTATAATAGAGGATATTTCTTGTGCCAAAGATTAGTTTATGGCATGAGAAAAAGTCACAAAGTGAATCTCCTTAAAATGGAGACCAACATTTCATAGTAAATGGAGAAAAAATGTTTGAGATTTTTATCTTGGAAAAAATGAAATAAAAATCTGGAAAGTTTGTTTTATTTTATGTACAGGTGCAGCTAATTGAATAAATCAATTTACTCATCTCACTTAAAATAAAGGGTAAGATATCCTTATATCTTAAGCAGATGAGAACTAATCTCAATCAACCAAACAATTTAGGGAAAGTGAAAAATAGTCCTGGAATGGCCACTGTTAAGAAGAATTTTCAGATTAGCTGAGGAAACTGAGTCATGACCTGCAGGTCATCTATAAAACAGAACAGTTCAGAAACTGAGTTATTTGAGCATCTTGAGGAGAGTTGCATTCCAGGGATGAGGGGAATGAGGAGAGAGCTTTTTGGCCAAACCCCCTGAGAAGAAATCTCTTGAAGAGAAAGGGAGCACTTGGTCTTTCCCCAACCATAGCTGGAGGATCTTGCAAACTTTGAAGTATCAACTTTTCTTATTGTCCCATCTTAATAAAATACCCCCAATAGCTGCTTAAGGCTGACTGACTCAGTTGACAATCATGGTGGGAAACTTACTAAAATGGGGGCTTGAGTGGACAGTACTAGAAAGATAATTCTCAACCCCTTAGGTCTACTCCTAGAGCCCTGAGGCATATAATAACCATTCTCAGTGTAAAGTGGGAGTTGGGATAGTTGCTTCAGAGCATATGTTACATTGTGGGGGTCCTCTGGCCAAGGTCAGGGAAGGATGGGGAGATCCAGGCCCACCTGAAGTGCTTCCCTCTCCCCCAAGAGACTCCTCTGGGGGTTTAGTTGGAATACTTTCATTCCCTGCTCAGCGGAATCCAAATCTTCAGCTTACATAATTTGGGTTCTGAACTGGTCTTCTATTTTATAGATGGCCCACAGGGCATGACTAAGTTTTCTTCACTAATCCTAACTTTCCTCCTCTCAAAGATCACTCTCAGTCATTCAAGAACCTTGCACTTAACTAAACTATTTGATTGGGTGATTGAGACTTGTTCTTACCTTATTAAGGATATTGTTAAAAACTTATCACTTTAAGAGGAGTGAGATGATTAATTTGCTCAATCAACCCCACCCCTACACTTATATTTAAAAAAACAGATTGAAATCCCATCCAAGTGCTAATTTTTACAGTAAACAAAAAAAAAAAACCAACAAGTTGTTGCTCACTTTGGCATAATGTTTCCAATAAGATTCATGATGGCCTGATATATTTTTAATTTTATGCTTGATTTTTGCAGCTTGGTCATAAAGAGGGTCATTGTTAATATATATGTATATATGCATATATGTGTACATGTATATATGTATCAGAAAGCTTCATTAATTTTCTCAAGGGCCTCTCTTAATTCTTGAATATACAAATCATTCTTTTTGCAGTGAATTGATAATCATTTGGAGACTGAAAAGCTAGTGCTAAGTGAGGAAGATGTTTGAGTGGGGCTTAATTTTAATAGTGGTCAGTTCTCAGTATTTTAATGTTACAATAATTGATGCTTCCTTATAGGAAGGCAGTGTCTCAGAGTGACTAGAAAGCTAGCCTTGGAGTCAGGAGTATTTGGATAAACAAACTGCCCCTGATAGATACTGATTGTGTGACCCCGAGCAAGTCACAACGCCTCTCAGAGCCTCAGACAATCCTCCAAGGCTGTATTTAGCAGAGAGTTGATCAGACCTGGGCTGAGAAGCCAACCAGTTCCCTCTGCAGTGGGGCATTGCTGTCCACCTCTCAATGCCAAGCCTTCTCTTCCCTCTGCTTGTCACCTTGGAGGAACAGATCTGGGACATCTGCACTGCTCCAAGCAGAACCCTGACCTGAGGCTGTCCCACAACCAGCGCTGTCTGGTAGGGGGACCAACTCTTCTCTTCTCCAGCCCCAATGTGTGAAATCAGTTCTCTCTGCAATACTCCCTGGAGACTGTGAGTTTTTCTCCCTATCAGTAGATATTACCCCTGTAGCTTTTCCTGTTTCTCTCCCTAACCAGGTAATTAATAAACCACTGGTCATTTTGGAGAAAATTGCTTCCTGCCTCCTCTATATGTTCACTCATCCCTACTGCCCCCTTCCACACTGACCTCATCCAAGTTCCACTCCAAACCTGCCCACTCCTTCCATTGTGCCCTCTGAAGTTCCTGTTCCATGGCAAAAATCTCCCCTTCATCCTATCTTTTCTTATCTATTAGCCCTCACTCAGCCCTGATTCCTCTTTGAGAACTGTGCACCATGGGCTCCTTTTTATCACTAACTGATTCTCCCAGCCCCCACACTGGGTCTGGAGGGGTCACTTCCAGGTTCTCCCTTTACCTCCTCCACTCAGCATTCTTTCCTTTTTTGAAGTTCACTGTATTAAAATTTTCCACCTGGTCAAAATTATGGTAGCTACAGCCTACTGATCATCAGGTCATTCTCCCTCCTTTTTCAAGGAGTTCAGCACCAGGCTTGCCACCTTCTTCTCCTAACTCCTGCTCTTAAATTAAGGGGCCTTAATATTTTAATATCAAACTTCCTAACCTTGGGGGCGGCTAGGTGGTGCAGTGAGTAAGAGTGCTGGCCCCAGAGTTGGGAAGACCCGGGATCGGATCCGGGCTCAGAAAATGAGCACCCACACATAAATAATGACTGGCTGTGTAACCTTGAGCAAGTTACTTAACCCCAACTGCTTTCTAAAAACAAACTGACAAACAAACAAAAAAAACCTTCCTAACCTCCAATTCTTTAAATCCCGTTACCTATTTCTTCACTTTACCCCAGCTAGTCACACACTAGAGCTTGCTAGTACAAACAAGCTTTCCATTTTTCCAATGAGAAACTCTGACATTCTCCTGTCATGCCATTGCTCCCTAGGCTTTACCTTTCCTACAGCTGTTCTTCATTCTCATCAAGCCCTCCATTCCCTTCATCCCTTAGTACTTTCTCAGGTCATTAACCTTGACTTCATTTTCTTCTCTCTCAAACCTCAACCTGATTGCTGCTTCAACTTGACACCATCTTGGTTTTTTAATCCTTCTACCGCCTGACTTTATCCCACTACTCTTCTTACCAAACCTTAGCTCTCCTTTGCTTCTACCATCGTCTCTTATTTGCTCTAATTCGTTATTTGCTGAGTGAAGTCAGAGGAGGGCTTATAACTTTGCTGACTGAGCACATGATAAATTCGTGTTATCCAATCTCAAATGAATCCTTATAGCGGCAAGATAATCCTTTTATTCCTCCCCAATTTATTTCCAATCTCACTGCTCTAAGAAGTCATTCTAAAACTTCTTTTCCCCTCCCCCCCACTCTCTTAACTGAGAATCTTGCCTCTTTCTTCCCTGAAAAAATTGAGGACATTCAAAATGAACTTCCTCTTTCCCATTCTCTTCATCTCAAAATCTCTTCCATCTTCTCCCACACTCTCCTTCCATCCCTCCCCCAGGCTCTAACAAAGAGGTGGCCCTTTTCCTCCTCAAAACCAACCCCATTTACAGGTGCAGTTAATCTTTTCCCTTCCAGTCTTCTCAAAGAATTGCATCCTCAGCTATCCCCAACTCCCTATCAACTGGTCCTACTGCATTCAAACACACCCAAGCTTCCCCCATCCTTGAAAAACCATCACTAGGCTTTACCATCCCCACATGCTGTTGCCTTATATCTCTCCAACCCTTCTTGGTCCAACCCTTTGAAAAATGTCTACAATTGTTGCCTACACTTTCTCACCTCTTACTTCTTAATACTTTGCAGTTTGGTTTCTAATGTCTTCACTGCAAATGTGCTCTCCAAAGTTACCAAGTGGTCTCTTAACCCCAAATCTGATAGTATTTTCTCAGTCCCAGCCTTTCTTGATCTATCTGCTGTACTTGATGCTGCCGACTACCCTCTCCTAGATACTTTTCCTCCCCTGGGTTGTGTGATATTGTTCTCTCCTAGTTCTCTTCCTTCTAAATTTCCTTTGCTGATTCATCATCCATATTATACCTCCTAATTGTGAGTGATCTCCATGGTTCTGTCCTAGGCCTTCATCTCTTCTACCTCTATATATTTTCTTGATAAACTCATGAACTCTCATGGATTTAACAATCATATTTATGCAAATGACTCATAGATTTAAAAAAATATATGTATCTATGTTTCTGTGTTTCTATATCTATATCCATACCTATATCTATCCAATATCTTCCTTGAGCTTAAGTCCTGACTATTGGACTGTTGACAATTAGACATTTCAAACTGGATGTCCAAAGATATCTCAAATTCAACATGTTTAAAACTGAATTTATTGTCTTTCCTCTTAAACTCTCCCCTCTTTTCAAACTTCCCTATTTCTACTGAAGGCACCATCATCCTTCCAATGTCTTAGATTCATAATCCTGGCCCTCTTCTAGACTTTCCAATCTCCTCCTCACATATCCAGCGTTTCTGCCTCCTCAACATCTCTTGCATCCATCCCTTTCTCTCCATTCAAACAGCTGCCATCTTAGTTCAGGTCCTCATCGCCTCTCACCTGGATTATGACAATGATCTCTTATTAGTCTCCCTGACTTACATCCTCTGCATTCCAGGCCATATCACATACAATTGCCAAAGCAATTTCCCTTAAATTCATATCTTACCGTTTGACTCTCTATGCTTCTAGTATAAAATATAAACTCATTTTCTATTTATTTATGTTTATGTGGCATATTCCAAGTTATGCTTATTTGCTGGTTATGTTGGTCAGTTTCACTGAACAGCTTTTTTTCCTCCTTTTAAAAATTCTTTGTGACAAAGGATTGCTCTCTGGGCTGGAGGAGGGAAAGAGATGTCTTTGGAAAAAAAGTGAAGTGAAAGCAAAATGAAAATTAAAAATTAAAGAAATGTTCAATGAAGTACAGACTGCATAATAAGCAATTTGAATGTAGAGCTGTCTGGGAATTAATGTATCATAATAGCTAAAATTTATATAGCACTTTGGGAAGCTAAATGGTACAATGGATAGAGTGCTGGGAATTAGGGAGACTCATCTTTCTGAGTTCAAATTTAGCCTCTGACTCTTAGTAGCAATGTGACCTTGGGCAAGTCACTTAACCCCACTCGACTCCATTTCCTCATCTGTAAAATGAGTTGGAGAAGAAAATGGCAAATCACTCAAGTATATTTGCCAAGATAACCCCAAATGGGTTCATGAAAAGTCAGACATGACTGGAAAATGACTCAACAACAACATATAGCACTTTAAGGTTAACGAAGAGCTTTACTGTTATCTCATTTGATTCTTACAATAACTCTATGAGGCAGAAGCTATCATGACCCTCATTTTATTTTATTTTTTTAAAGACCATCATTTTAAAGATGAGAAAATGGTGGCTGAGTGGTTCAGTGTCTTGTCTACCAAGGATAGACAAAGCTTACCAAAGCTGGTAAGTATTTGAGGCAGGATTTTCACTCAAGTCCTCCTAGCACCAAGTACACTGGTGCTATGTCATCAAGCTTATTCTACACCCCATTTCAACTTCCCTCTTATAACTTAAGACAATATCTGCTCATCACATCCACACACTAGAATCTCCTTCTTGAATTGTAGCCTTAATACTAAAATTTGTTTTTTTTTTCATTGAATTAATCATTTGACATTATATATGTATGCAAGCATGAACACTCACACATCCTTTCTTCTCATTTCTCAGAAAGTAACTACCTTCTTGCTCTTCCATTTCTCTGAGGACTGCTTTCATTCACACATCTCCTGATGCATCTCCTCCTTAAGCTTTCTAGGCTCTTGCTGCCTCCTTCTTCCCACTTCCTACACAGGACTAATTTTGAATTTTAATACTGTTTTCTTCCAGTCATTTGTGTGCTTTTTTCCCATCCCAATTAAGCCCTCACAGCATAGAGAACATTTCTGTCCTTCTGTTCCAATGACATGTTTTGCAACTTCATTTTTAATATGGATTGTAACTATTCATGATTTTCATATTACTATATTATCATCATATGACCAATGATGAAATCCAAAAAATTAAAAATTAATGTGGCAACACATAGGGGATAGGGAAATAGACCTGGGATTTCATTAGTATGGGGAATTCCCAGAAGAGAAATTTTCTTCTGCAAATGTAGGTGGACTTGTTTTGTACCACATAATATTAAACTAGAATACAGAGAGGTGAATGACCTACCCAGGGTCAGACAGATACTATATGCCACAGGTAGGGCTTGGACCAACCCAGATCTTCCTGGCTCTGAGACTAATGTTTAGCCACAATGTCATAGCCTCTCATGCCCTTGTTTAAACTAAAAAGCTAGAAATATAAAGTCAGCTATTTATTTCTCAGGCTAATCAGGGTAAAGGGAACAAAATAGAGATACCAGAACTCGATACCTTATCCAAATTCCCATTTTAGCTAATAGTTGAATACCCTTCTCCAACCAACACTTTTACCAGATGTACTGAAAACAAGGACACAAAAAACATTGGATAATCTGAATTTTAGATTCTTTAATTTTCCTTGCTCCTAAGTGAAATGACAGGTAAGCAGGGGAGGAAATCAAAAGAGCTTCAATCTACACATTGGGTAATCAACCCCTGAATTCTAAGAATTTATTAAAGACCTGGCTTGGACCTTAACCTTGAAGTCCTCTGTTACACGACCAGAAACCACAAGATTTATAAGTCTGGCTTATTGCTAATGTGCAAGTGACAGAGTTCTTGTCAGGGACATGAGGAGCATAGCATATTGGAAGCAGCACTTGCTTGTAATCAAAGGAGGCAGTTTGGAATCTGGCTGTGTCACTTAGTACTGGATGATCTTGGGCAAATCCCTTCTTCATCTCTTTGGGCCTCAGTTTCCTCACTATAAAATTATGGGTGGCACCATATGTCCTCCAAGAGCCCTTCTGGCTCAAAATCTATGATCCTTTTTAGTCACAGAACTCATTTAAAGGGTACTGGTGATGAAGGGATCTCAGAATAGTAATCTAAATCCCCAAATGAAATAGGAATCCTCAGTGGCTCTAGGCTTCTTAAAATGTGTGGAGGTAGAACAGGGATTCCTGCCCCTTCAGAGTGGTTATAATGGACACTGGCTAGATTCTTGACCTTTTGCTCTGTATTTCATAGACAGAACCAGGGCAGTGCCCATGATGGCAAAAAATGAGTGGTGTAAAGTGGTGACAGATTCCATTCTAGTCTCTTTCTGTAGGAGAGGGCCACCTCCAGTTGTCCTGATCTATATCTTGCCACTGGACCCAGATGGCTCTGGAGGAGAGAGTGAGGCTGGTTCCTTTTCGTAGCCCTCCCTCACTTAAATCCAATTCATTTGCAAGTCACAGCATCACCTCCCTGATGTCATGGTCCTCTTAGAGAATGAAGGACAAACAACAACAACAACTTTCTCTAGGATGAGTAGTAGTCTTTCCACCTTGTGGAAGCCAAGCTGAAAGTCCAGCTCTGCTCTGTCCCTCCCTTCAGGAGGCCCCATGTCTGGATGTTGTATCAACTCAAACTTTATGAAAGTTTCTATTTTGTTTAATAGTTGCAAGAGGGGCGGCTAGGTGGCGCAGTGAGTAGAGTGCCGGCCCTGGAGTCAGAAGGACCTGGGTTTGGATCTGGCCTCAGACACTTAACCCACACAAACAAAAACCTAGCCATGTGACCTTGGGCAAGTTACTTAACCCCAATTGCCCTAAAGGGGCGGCTAGGTGGAGCAGTGAGTAAGAGCGCCGGCCTCAGAGTTGGGATGACCCGAGATCAAATTCGGCCTCAGAAAATGAGCACCCACACATAAATAATGACTAGCCATGTAACCTTGAGCAAGTTACTTAACCCCATTTGCTTTAAAAAAAAAATAGTTGCAAGAGCCTCCTTTGTTCTCAATTTTTTTCTACACTGTTAATTCCTAATTTCACTGGATCATAGAAGAAACCTTAAAAGGCCATCTCCTCCAACTCTCACATTTTATAGATGAGTAGTTGAGCTCAGAAAGGGAAGTAATTTGCCCAAAGTCACATAGGCAGTGGGTGGGATTCACACTGAGGTCAATTAATAAACATCAAATAAGCACTTACTACTACATATTTGGGGCACTGGGCTACTAAAGATTCTGGAAATATTAATACAATAATGAAAAGCTCTTCCCCTCAAAGAACTTACATCTGTTCATATAAATGTAAAACTGCATTTAAATAAATAAATTTAAAATATACACAAAATAAGGTAATATATTTAAGATAAATTTTTCAAAGTGGGGAATAGCAGTGGAAGATAGCAGGAGGTATCTAGGTGATGTAATAGTGCACAGAGTACTGGGCCTGGAGTCAGGAAGACCTGAGTTCAAATTCTGCCCCAGATACTTACTAGCTGTGCAACCCTGGGCAAGTCACTTAACTTCTGTTTGCCTAAATCCACTGGAGAAGGAAATGGCAAATATCTTTGTTTAGAAAACCCCATTGACAGAATGATCATGTCACAAAGCCATAACGAGTCAGATCTCAACAACAACAACAACAAAAGCAGTGGGAGTAGGGGACAGAGGATAGGTTTTATATAGAAAGTGCTACACTTGAGCAGACTTTTGAAAGAATCCAGCAAGGTTGAGGTGAGGAGTCAGTCCATTCTAGGGATGGAGAAGAGCCAATGTAAAGACACAGGGATAGGAGATGGATTATTGTGGGGAGGGCTGATTTGGCTGGACTTTATGAGTATGGGAAGGGGAGTTGTATATAATACATTGAAAAAGTAGTTTGGCACCAGGCTTGTAAAGGCCTTTAAAAGCCAAACAAAGGAGCTTATATATTTAGTTCTAGAGTTAATAGGGAGCATTGGAGTTTATTGAGTAGGGAAGTCAAGCAATTAGACCTTCTTTTTAGGAAAATCACTTGGTTAGCCATGAGATGGATTGCAGAGGGGAGAGACCAATTAAGAAGTAATTGTCTAAGGAAAGATGACGAGTACCTCAACTAGGGTAGTGCCAATATGTGTGCACAGAAGGGACAGATGCAAGAGATGGTGTGGAAGTGAAACATATCACAATTTGGCAATCAATTGGATATGTCAGGTGAGGAATGTGAAGATTTGCAAATCCAGAGTTACTGGAAGTATAGTGACTGATGATTGAAAGAAATAGTGTGGTTCAGTAGAGGGGCGAATTTGGCAAGGAAAAATAAAGACTTTGGTTTTGCAAGTGTGACGTTTGAGATGCCTACTGGATATCCAGTTTGAACTATCTAATAGGTAACTAAAGATAAGTGATTGAAGCTCAGGACAGTGATTAGGGCTGGATATCTAGATTTAGGAATCAGATATACATAAATGATAATTAGTCTCAAGGGAGTCAATGAAGTCACCAGGAGTGAGAGACTAGAAGAGGGACAGAGCCTTGGGAAACACCCACAGTTAGTGGGCATGATATGGATGATGGACCAGCAAAGACAACTTAGAAGGGAGAGTCAGGGTAGTAGGAGGACAACCCAGAGAGAGAAGTATCACAAAGACTCAGAGAGGAGAGAGCAGCAAGGTTTTGATCAATCTTGTCAAATGAGAATTGGGTTTTCTAACTTCAAATCTAGCCTATTTCCCACTGTATCTCACTGACTCCTAAAAATGATCCAGTGATGAAAAAGCAAATATGCAGATGATTAAATAATGGCTCTCAAGTTCATTTCTAAGTCTGCACATTTAGGATTGCCTCTTTTATTAGTGAATGTGTGGTTAGACTGTTTCTTGCCAGGTCTCATATTTCACCCTACCATGTTGGGGTAAACTGGCCATTTCAGTCAAGTAGTTTTCTCACTATTTCCTCCAGTTACCATACTTACTCCTGCCATTACAACTTTGCTCAAGCTGTTCCCTGGCCCTATATCTCCAAGGACCATCTCAGATCTTATTCCCTTTATGACATCTTACCTAATAACTACAGTCAATATCGATGTCTTCCTTTTCTGGTAACCTTTAGAGCCCTTAACCTGGCTATATAATGAATTTTGGGAGTTGACCACGTTCAAGTTTTTACTTTATTATATATTATCTCATTTTATTCTCCTTCAAGTACAGGAGTCTAGTCTCTCCAATAGTATTTTAAGCATTTTGAGAAGGTTATTTGTCATTACACTGCACTTAGTACAGTTTTGAGTACATAACTCCTCAAAAACTTAATATAATGAACCAATTAAAGACAATGGCTTGGACCATTGGCAGACACAGATTACAACATACAGATTTATCACTTATGTAAATCAAAGTTGAGAGATATGTTATAATATTATAGAAATTAAGGCACTAAAAGGGGCATCCAAAACATTTTCTTACCCACAGAATTATTTGTTTTATCTATCTTTTTCCATTAAGGCTGAATGGGATCTTTGGGGAGTTATCATTCTGTCACTATCTAATAATTTACTCCTATGATTCCTCCAATCCTTAATAAGGTTCATTGGGTCAGTCTTCTTTGAGAAGTCAGTCTTTATTCATTTAATTTCTGCTGCTGCATCATCAGAGGCCATAATAACACACTATTTCAAGGTAAAAAGTATTGATCACATAAATAATTTTAATTTTTAAATTAAAAGCAAGGTTGCTGGCAGAAGCAGCCACGAGTTATGCAGAAACATATTTGTACTCTGCTTTCAAAAATTATAAAATATCTTTTAATATTTAAGTGCATCTGTCTCTTCACTCTAAGTTAAAAACTGTCAATGATAGTAAAAAGGAAAGGAAAAAGGAAAAGGGGATGGAAAAGTTCACTTAACTTCTCCAGACTAAACATTCCCAGTTCTTCTAATTGACCCTTAAGGGCAGAGAGTAAAGGCCTGAACCATACTGACTTACCTTCCCTAGGCACTCTCCAATTTATCAATGCCCTTCCTAAACTGTGCTGCCCAAAACTAAACACATCACTCTGTAGGTGGTATAATCAGGGTAGAGTATAATGGGACTATATTCTTATTCCTGAAAGCTCTTCTTCTCTTCATGGAGGTTCAATATCACAGTTGAGCCTCCCAGATAATACAAAACCAGGGATGATGTGATAACTAGCTCTCTTCAAGTATTTAAAGGACTCTTATGTAGAAAGAGTGTAAAACTTGTTCTGCCTGGCACCTTGAGAACAGAACTAGTAGTAAGTAATAGGTAGATGGTGCAAAGTAGCAAATACAGGTTTAATATCAGGAAAAATTTCCTGTTGATAAAAGTCATCCAAGAATAGAATGCCTTGCATCAGAGGATGATGGATTCTAAGGCTGGATGCCTGAATGTTCATTATATTTCAGTTGTGGATACTCTCTTGAGGTGTGTGTGGATTGGACCAGATGATCTTTCAGGTCCAAAAGTTGGAGAAACCAAGGGGAACTATATTGGAATCGATCCTCATGAAGGAAGAATTGTTTGCTGGGATGGAAACAATAGGAACCTTGGGAAAAAGTGATTATTCCCTTCCTAGAATTTGTGATAGAAGAGTGGAAGGCTAGGGATAGTCTGACATATATCCAAGATTTTGGGAAAGCAGACTTCAAATTGTTCAGAGGAAATATGAGTAGGATTCCATGGATGAAAACTCTATGGAAGCAGTCAGTCCAGGAGAGATGGAAAACTTTCAAGAATAACATCATGAAGACAATTTTAATGAAGAGGAAAAACAGGAGTTGTCTGAAAAGATCAAAATGGACACACGGGAAACTTGCCAACCAATTCAGGTTTTAAAAATGCATGCAGAAGTTGAAGCAAGATCAGGAAATGGAAGATGAATAGAAAATCATGGCATATATGTCTGGAAAAATAGTGTTTGGAGTCATCACAGCTGAGAAAAGTGAAGAACACCAAAAGGATCATTTTTAAGAAATACTGGGGGAAAGAGGAGGATTAAAGAAGATTCAGTAAGACCACTTGGGGTAGATGGGACAATGAAAAATGACAAGAGAGAGAAGCAGAAATTCTTCTTTAGCTCTTGGTATTTCTGCTAAGGAGAAAGACATTTACACTCAACCCACTCACTCACAAAAATGCTTAGTGGGAGGTAGCTAGGTGGTACAGTGGATAGAACACTGGGTTTTCAGTCAGAAAGACTTGAGTTCAAATCTGGATTCAGACACATACTAACACAACCCTAAATGTATGCATGTGTGTATGTTTGTGTGTGTACACATACATACATACATATATATATATATATGTATATACTGTAATGGCAGTGGGAATCCAATCTTCCCTGCCCCTTGGTCCCTTGATAGGTTTAAGTGACTCTGAAAACCTTCTCTGATTTGAAAATATACTCTGCCCCCTAATAGGCTGAATGTAGTCACATGGAGCCTGTGGTAGGAGGCTGGTTTCTCAGGGATGCCCACACCTTGTTACTTTGTGATTGGGCAGTGGGTCAAGAGGGTTGTGACATTCTCTGACTCTGGAGAAGGCTATATGTACTCTGATGTAAGATTTTGTTTTCTGGCTCACTTTGAGAAGAGTTGTGTGATTTGGCCAGATGAGACTGGGCAGCTGTTGAGCCTCCAGGCTTTGAAAACCTAGATGTTGGTGCTTCCCTCTCTGGTAACTAACTAGGTATGTATGTAATGGTCAGACAGATGGAAGCCTGTCTGCTGAATTGTGTTATTTTCTGTTGTAACTTCTATTTGTACTCTCTGAAGTTCAGGGTTTTCCTCTGAACTAGGTAAATGATATATGTTTGATTGATTAAAGTAAGATTATTAACCCATTTTGAGTTGATTTCCTTTAAAAAAGCAGATCTAAGAATCTGTGTTAGCAGCCATCCTGGGGATATATATATATATACACACATGCATACACAAAACATTCTCTCTCTCTCTATGTGTGTGTGTGTGTGTGTGTGTGTATACATACATACATACATATATATACACTCATATATAACAATACTAACACAACCCTAAATGTGTGTATGTATGTGTATATATATATATTTGTATATCAAATATATACATATACATACATGTGTATATGTATATATGTGTATATATATATGCATATATATATACACATATATATGTATATATTTGGATATAGTCAATACAGGACTTTGTTTTGTTTGACTAGACTTATCTGTAATAGGGATTTTGTTTTTCCTGCTTTCTTAGTGTGGGGAGGGGGAGGTGGGAAAGAGAAGTCGTATCTTTGTGAAAATAAAATAAGACTTAATTAAAAAAAAAAGGCAGTAGTGGTCATAATGAGCCAGCACAGTTTCCTCAAGAGCAGGACATGCCAGACTAATTTCATTACAACAACAAGAAGAAGATTACAAGGCAGTTGGATCAGTGGAATGCTGCAGATGTAGTTCCCTAGATTTTAGCAAAGCTTCTGACAATGTTTCTCAAGCTATTCTTGTGGAAAAGGCTGGGGTCAAACAATAATACAGTGCATTTAGAACTGTCTGAACTGACAGATCCAAAGAGTTTGATGTCTATTTGGAAGACAGTCTCTACTGGAGTGCCCCAAAGATGCTGTGCTTGGCCTTTGACATTTTTTATCAGGGACTCAGATAATGGTATAGGTATCGTGCTTAATAAATTTGTAAGTGACTGGGAGGGATAGCCAACACACTGAGTGTCAGAGTCAGGATCCTAAGAAATCTTGAAAGGCTAGAACATTGGGCTAAATCTGATAAAATAAAACATGGTAGAGATTAATGCAAAGTCTTACACTTAGGTTTAAAAGCTTGAATTCAAAATGACAAGATCAGGGAAGTATGGTTAAATGGCAGTTTGGAAAAGTTCTAGGGTTTTGGGGGGCTACAGCTCTGGAAATATATTGATGATCTGAGGAGGGCTTTGAGAAGGACAACCAGAGATAGTGAAAAATCTTTCATTATGTCACTTGGGGATATGTGTGACTGAAGGAGCTGGGATGTTTAATCTGGAGAAGGGAAGACTCAAGGGGGTCATGAGAGCTGTCATCAAGTAATCTGAAAGACTATCATGTGGAAGTGGAATAGCCTTTTTATGTTTAGACCCAGTGGTCAGAACAAGGAGCAGTGAGTGGAAGTCACAAAAAGACAAATTTAAGTGTGTTCTAGAAAAACTTTCTAACAATTCGAGTTGCCTAGAGGTGGAATGGGCTGTATTGGGGTCCTTTTCATTGGAAATCTTGAAGCAGAGGTTGGATGATCATGTGTTGGGCATGTCATAATAGGAATTCCTTTCAGTTATGGACTTGGTTGAGATCAGATTCTTAACCCTCTTTGTCCTTTTTGTGCTATGGACCCCTTCAGAGTCTGGCAAAACCTATGAACATTTTCTCAGAATGTTTTTAAATAAATGAAGGAAATGCTAATGTTCAGTTAAATGGCAGGGAAAATAAAAATGTAATTTATTTCCCATTCAAGTTCATGAATATTCTGAAATCCATCTGTGGAACCTGAGGTTCTTGACCCCAGGTTAAGAACTTTCGGTCTAGAATCAGAGGTGGGTAGAATGTGGCCTTGAGGTGACATTTGGCCTTCTAGGTCATTGGGTGCAGTCTTTTGGTTGAGTACAAGTTTTATAGAACAAATCCTTTTATTAAGGAGATTTGTTCTATGAAGTTTGGATTCAGTCAAAGGGCCTCACTTGAGCGCCTAGAAGGCCACAGGTTCCCCACCCCTGGTAGATGGCTGTTCAGCTACCATCAAACTCTAAAACTCTGAAAAATTTATCCCTTCCAAGTCTGACATTCTGTGTTCCTGGGTTCAGTCATTTATGTTATTGATTCCCCTCATCAGCATAGATAATTATGGAAGAATTTAAATGGTCAACTTTTCACTGACAAGAAGTCTAGACAAAGACACATTCCTAGTTTAGTATTGCTAAGCATGGATCTCTGTCTGGTCTGTCTATATGTCTCTCTCTCTCTCTCATCTACTTCCATAATTTCTAGGGCATTTAATACCACTATTAACAAAAAGAATCACCTTTATTAGGACAATGGATTTTTATCAAATGAGAAAACACAGTAAAGGGCTTTGTAAAACCTTACGGCACCATATACTATATAAATATGAGTGATTTAACTTCACCTACTTAGGTTCTAGAAAGCAAGAGAAGAGCCACCACAACAAATTCCACTTGTCCTTGCTTATGATACAAAAGGAAAGGAGAGTTTTTCATTTTACTGAGGCGAAAGGCTAGAGAAAAGAAAAAGTGGTTATGTTATCGGTTAAAAAAATCTTTTTATCCTTACCCAGAACATAAATCTCACTGTTGACTACAGCAGTACTGAATCGGTATTTAGAGTACTTCATCGGGGCCCGATCCTTCCATTGATCTTGGCCAGGGTCATACTGCAACAGTCTGTTGCTTAATCGATCAGGCTCGTCATCAGGGAGATCCATCTGTATGAAATATGACAGCTATATAACAACGTACCATTTAGAGATGGATGTGAGTACACGGATGCAATTAATCAAATTGGACAGCCACATAGATAAATAGCCTCGACTGAAGTGACTCAGACTCACTAAAATTCACCAACTCTTCATGACTTGTGGTTATAAGTGCACTGTCAAGATCAGATGAATTTATATCTTAGCCCAGTGGGCCTGAGGTGCTGGGTTAAAACAAACAAGCTGTGATTATACACTGTCACAACATAGCTTTAAAAAAGTTTTTTATTATGAAGCAACAACTTCTTAAAAATGAAGCCAAACTACTTTAGCCAAATTTTTTTTAGCACATTTCTATTTTGTTAAACTGTATAGTAGTGTCCTTGAAGAAGGGGTCTGAAAGGCTAAATTTCCGTTTTGTGAAACATTTCTTTATAAGAGAATCTGTTTAGGCAAAACTGAAGGAGTCACAAAAATATTTTGTTTTAATAATTTGCTAAATATTTTCAGACTATGATTTCTCATAACTGGAATTTATTAAAGAGAAGGGCTTTATAGTGCTTTTTATGACTTGGTTCTATTGATTTGTACATTTCTCAAGGAAAGAAATTGTCCTTTCTGTTTTAGAATACTGTGTCATAAACATTGTAGACCCTGAATAAATAGGGAGTTGAAATTTTTTTTGGACATGGAGCCTCATCAACGAATTACCATGCAACTAAGTGCTTGTTTTAATGACTTTGGGTGTCTAGACTTGTCAATCCTGGAACCATGTTTGAAATTCAGAGGGCAAAGGGAGGTTTGTGAAGTTGTTAGGCCCCAGTTTTAGTGAATGATAATGATCACATATAAAGACCACAAATGCAATGCATAGGAAAAAGGGACTACAATCTGTCATCCAATATTAAATGGAGTAGAGAATACTCATATTTAGTAATAAGCATCTTAGTCATTATAGAAGTGAACAAGAAAATAGATGGGAAGAATAAGTATTTGTTGAATGAATGTTGAACAGTGGCAGAAACTGTTTCCTTTATGGCTAGCTCTTCATATAAATTTTTATTTTGCCAGAAAGAGAAGTAGAGTCTCTATCTCTGTCTTTATTTATTACCATTTTGAATCCCAAGTTTTGACCCATGAATCAACATCCAGGGGTACATGGATTACACGTTTAAGTAATTTATAATTATTCGTGTACACATACTTTTATCAAGGACACACTAGCTATCAAGCTAGCTACATAGCTATTTCTACAGGGGCAACTTAATTAAGGCTCCATTATACTTCACAGACTTGGCAGGGTATTCAGTCTAAGAGTTTCTCAACCAAATTTTTTTTTCTTGTTTATGGACAATGGATATGATCTAGGAAAATCGCCTGCAAATTTAACTTTTGTAAATTGAATAAATATCTAAAATATACTAAATGGAGATTGTTATGTAAAATAACATTGTGGTGAATCTTTTGATAAAATGTCCTTTTGTGATGCAAATAATCACCTCTTAATTTTTGTAAATCTGGATTTTGAGAAACCTTAGATTTGCTTAGAGTAAAAGATATTTATCGTCTCTTTTGAAGTGCTATGGAACTTGGAGGGGGGATAAGAAGTAGGTGCCTAATTTAATAACAGACTGTTGAATAATAAAGCTCTACATTTCTGCTTTTTAAAGCCAAAGATTCTAAGTAAACCAATATGTTAAATATGTTAAATTTATTTTTATTCTAAATTTCCTCCTTTATTTAAGCATTTGATCTTTATTTTAGCAAAAGAATAGCTCCTGAATTGTTTTTCTCAGGCTTTGTCATGGAAATCTTGATATGTAAATGCTGTTTTAGGTTCGTGATTAGTTCATAATTTTAGCTATTATCAACTCGAGAAACCTTGGCAATGAGCTACTGTGAAGACTATATTGTTGTTCAGTTGTTTGACAATCATGTGACCCCATTTGGGATTTTCTTGGCAAAGATATTGTAGTGGTTTGTCATCTCCTTCTCCAGTCCATTTTGCAGATGAGGAAACTGAGGCAAGCAGGGTCAAGTGACTTGCCCAGGGTCACACATTTAATAAGTATCTGAGGCCAGATGAGTTCCTGACTCCAGGCCCTGCACAGTATTCTACTGCACCACCTGACTACCCTATAAAGACTACAACCCTTTTCAATTCAAAGCATAATTTTAAAATGTGGTACGATTAAGATTTTGTCGTTCATAGTGGTTATTCTCTGTTAAGTGGTCAAATTGAATCTTTTTTTGAGTTAAGTCAATATAAAAGTTTGTTCAAGTCTATTAGGGAACAAAATATTAAGATAAAAAGAATTTTCTTTATAGCTTGTCATACATGTCTCCATTAAATCTGGGCCAGCAGGTTAGAAAATCTCACTTTTAACAAACCTTTCCCACAGGCTTACCTTTGAGGTTAGGCATGGTTACCACTAAGCCCTTGTTGATTTACAACCATATTACCTAGGAGGGGATGGATCAGAAGGCCTCTTTTCCACTGGTGCTCCAGTGGGAAAGGGGGGAAGGAAAG
This sequence comes from Gymnobelideus leadbeateri, assembly GCA_011680675.1. NCBI lineage: Eukaryota > Metazoa > Chordata > Mammalia > Diprotodontia > Petauridae > Gymnobelideus > Gymnobelideus leadbeateri. The sequence goes on from WOXC01002101.1 coordinate 65,166, forward strand.
GTATGCAGTATATGATACTGCTGACAGAAGAAAGTCTTGAGTCCTGGGGAAGCCAAGAGAAGAGGCAGGATGGGAGGTGAAGAAAGCATGGAACTGGGAGTTCTGCTCCCAGTTTTCCTCTAAAGCCAGGGGTCTCAGTGTAGGTAAGTCACTTCACCTAGTGTATACATACACCTAGTGTATCTCATTCAAAAGGGACAGGTAAATGGTTGAGGGGAGAGATGGAACAGGTTATATTGAGCAGGTATAGTCGTGTGAAGGAATTCAGGGTGGTAGAGACCAATGGGTGAAGATCAATGGAGGCAAAAACATAAATTATATTATCATTATCATATACTATAGATTACCAGAATAGAAAGAAGAAATAGATGAAGAGTTTGGGAGACGGATCACAAGAGAGTATAATCAAACAGTAGGTCTGGAATCTGTGGGGCTCTCTTTCTGCCAGAAGTAGACCAACTAATAATTTCTGATTTTCCTCAGTGATGATTTCTTCCTTCAAAAGGTATAGGAACCAATAAGGATAAAGGCCTATTCTACATCTAAGTATCCTCCAAAAAGAAAAAAGAAATTGCTGCTGGGGGTGGAAGTGTTGGGAAGAGAGGGGAGAAGGGATTACTCCATCTTTGAATTTTTAATAGAGAATGAGAGAAAAACTGAATACAAGCTGACATTCACCCAAGATTTTGGGAGAACAGGTTTCAAGGCATTTAGAAAATAATAGGTAGAATCCCATGAACAAAATTTCTACAGAAGTTAGTCAAGGTGGGATGGGAAGCACTCAAGAAAAAATGCTAAGACTAAAAAAGGAAAACAATTTCAGTGGAGAGGAATAGCTAGGTTAATCTAAAGAGATTGATGTGGATGCATAGAGAACTTCTTGACTAACTTGGATGAAAAAAATACACACGCATATATGAATACATACACACACATATATTTCTCTCATCTATATCTATATCTCTATATATGATGGCAGGCAAGTAAAAAAAGATGAATGACAAAGTACAGCATGGTTCTGATTAGTTTTATAAAAAACATTAGGGATACTAAAGTTTAGAATGAGCTAAGGCTGGTTAGGAAAGCTAAGGATGACAAAAAAAAAAACAAACAAAAATTTTTTCAGCTATATTGGAAATCAAAGAATGATAGGACCACTGCTCCAGGTGCATGAGATAATGATAACAGATTACAAAGAGAAAACAAAGATGCTTAAATCATAATTTGATTTTCTCTGCCAAGAAAAATTATATTGGGGCTGGAAAGTGAACAAAAATGGTTGATAGAGAGTTGTTACACAAAATAAATATAAGGAAAATAAGAGAATCTAGTAGTCCTTAATAAGTTCAAGTTACTAGAATCAGATGTATCCTATATTATTGAAAAAACTGACAGATGTGCTTGCTGAGATACTGTCAGTGATCTTTGAAAGATCATGATGAATAGGAGAGGTACTGGAGAAAGAGAAGATGTCAGGGGCAGCTAGGTGGTGCAGTGAATAAAGCACTGGCCCTGGAGTCAAGAGGACCTGAGTTCAAATCTGTCCTCATACACTTGACACACTTACTAGCTGTGTGACCTTGGGTAAGTCATTTAACCCTAATTGCCCTCCAAAAAAGCAAAAATAGGAAAGCAATTCTGAAAGAAAATTGCTTATATGTTAAGTGAATTCATGTCTATGTTGAATTCACTTTAAAATTTAGTGTTCTATATTCTTACGTAAGTTTTACATTTAACATTGTATAAGAGGGAAAGTTTTTGTTTTTATATTTGGGTTTTTTTTTTAACTTAGTGAAGGCACAGTGTTTTAGTTTTCAATGAATAAGTCAGCATTCTAAACCAAGAGGCCAGCTTGCATGCAAACATGCTGGTTAGGTACATAGGAAATTTCTTAACCTGTGGGGTCCATCCTCCAATCACATAGAGTTTATTATTCACTGTTACCACAGCATGACATGCTAGTTGTAATGGAAGAGGGGCCACCCTTTTCCAATTGTCATGTTTCACTGAATACTTGTCAACACAGTTTGTAACAAGATACTGGTTTTTCAACTTCATTTGTCCTCCTATAATGTAAAGGTCACTATAGACGCTGCCTAGGGCATAGAGCTCCCGAAACTCAGTGGCGCATAACTTTTCCCAGAATTTGTTTCCCCGGTTGTGATACCTGTAAGTGAATGGATAGAAAGTTCAAGATTAGAGATGACATTACTTCCTGGAGGTCACAGCATCTTGCCCTTGAAAACTACTTGAGCGTCTTTACAAATGACAAATAATGTGATATGGCTCTTCACACTGAAGAAAAAAAGGATTTTTTTTCAAGATTGCCAAATTGCTTTTTGAAAAGACTGATGCAGAGAATGGAATGTGCATACAATGTGCAACAACTTCTATCTGAACAATTCTAAAATAAAAACAATATAATTGTGCCTAGCAAAGGGCATAGGAAGTGATTAATAAACATCTGTAGGACTAATGGGAAGAAAAGCTGAGACAGAAAAAGCAGAAAGTGGGGAAATATCAATTATTAAAGGCCACCCTTGATTGCTCAATTCTGGGGAGAAAACAATGACAAGAAACCCTATCAAGGTTAGAAAATGGGCAGCAACAATTCATTTGTAAAACTTAAACAGAAGACACTCTAGGGTAAACAAAACATCAAATAACTTTAGTCTGTTTCCTAATATCAAAGCCTATCAAAAAAGCTAGAGAGTTAGCTAGAGAATAAGCACCATTTCCAAGTTATTCTCTGCATAAAAAACCATCATTCAGAACTCTCTTAAGGAAGACAAAGGAAATAGAGCTTTTCTATATACCTACCACTCTCCTATAACTTGCACTCATCTGAGACTCATTTTTTTATGATCCAGAGTGGAAATCGCAAGAAGAGAAGAATACAGAGACTCTCCAAAATGGATGGTTGGACACATAAGGCTACCCCATGCCTAAAGGGATGCCGGTCTCGGATGTGCCATGGAGGAGTTTCCCTGAATTCCATGTCAATTTGGAGGGTGATTTTGCCCTCTCTCCCCTAGTCCCTCCCAACAAGTAACTTGCAAAGGTGAGGATGGATGATGCTTGGCTACGAGAGAAATAAATACTGATTCTATTATTTTACCCTTGGGAGGAAAAAGTTAAATACTTCATGTCTTAGTGTCAACCAGTGTTTTAATCATCAAAAAAGTGTGTCTAATTGAATTGGTAATAACACTGGGCAGCGATGGATTTACAGGAAGAGCAGGTTTCAAATCCAGTCTGGATCACTCACTCGCTGTGTGACCATGGGCAAATCAGCTAACCTTTCTGAGCCTGAGCTTCCTCATCTGTAAAATGGGTGTAATAATATATGCAGCATCTATCTCACCAGGGATACTGTAAGGCTCAAATGAGCTAATGCAGGTAAAGCACTTTGCAAATCTTAAATATAAATGCTACTATTGTTATCATCATTAATGATGATGATGATGATGATAGATTCTCTATATTTTGTTTCTTTACACGTGAAGCAGCACTTCTTATATCTGCCCTGCCTACCTCACAGGATCAATCAAATGAGGTAATGCTTGTGAAAGCTTTAAAGCACTATGCAAACATAAGAAATTCTTGTAAGCATCCAGCTGAGGACCTTTGTGAGTAGTATTGAAAGGTGGAACACGGGATGCTGGGCTTGGAGGTGGAGAGAAAGGGGAGGAGGAGGAGGGGAGGCAGAGACAGAGGCACATAGAGAGACTGAATGAGAGAGAGACAGTGAAAGGAATGGGGGAGAGACAGAAAGAGAAAGAGAGACACACGCAGAGAGAATGAGACAGTGAAAGGGGAGAGAGAGAGAGAGAGAGAGAGAGAGAGAGAGAGAGAGAGAGAGAGAGACTGAGACTTGGACATTTTCTAATTTATGGGAAACCTTTATTATGCCAGGATTGTAAATTACCTGTTTGTTGTTTGTGTCTTATCACCCTGAATGATTTTAAGTTCTGTGCCAGGCAAATCTCAGTAAATATTTGCTGAATAATGGATGCCCATATAATGTATGCCATTCCTCCTCTGACTAATGTGTCAACCTCTTGGCTGGAAAAATTTATTTTGGTCTTGCTACTTTTTAAAGCTTAAGTAAAAAAAAAAAGTAATATCAAAATACAAAGATCTACCAACTAGAAATGCAGAATGAAAATTAGCTAAAATGATAAGATATGATTAAAAAAAGAAGCAGTGTTTTCTGGTCACTGAAGTTTACATTGAACCTTACACAAAGAACTACACCAGGGATGGGGAACCTGCAGCCTCAAGGCCACATGTGGCCCTCTAGGTCCTCGAGTGCAGCCCTTTGACTGAATTCAGAGCAAGTCTCCTTAATAAAAGGATTTGTTCTGTAAAGCTTGGACTCAGTTGAGGCCACGTGTGGTCTCTAGGTTCTCAAACCCTATTCCAGAGTCACAGCATAAAGCATGGAAGTTTCTGAAAAGGCTCCAATGGCCATCATGAGGATGAACTGCGAGCTGAAGGCCTGCTTAGCTGAGTTCAGAGAGGATCATCCCTATATGTTGATGAAATTATTAGCAATCACTACTTCTGAAACTGGCAGCTGACATGGAATAATTGCTCTCTGCGTTGCTGGAAGTCGTGTTTTCTTTTCATTAGTATAAAAGACTACTTAATAATAATAATAATAATAATAGCTAATTAACATTTATCTAGCACTTACTATGTTCCAGGTGCCATGCTAAGCACTTTCGTAATAATAGCAGCCAACATTTCTATAGTGCTGCTATTCTGCTAAGCACTTTTCAATTATTATCTCCTTTGATCCATAAACAGCTCTGGGAGGCAAGTGCTACTGTTATCTCCATTTTATAGATGAGGGAACTGAGGCATATAGCTACTAAGTACCTTGTCCAGGGTCTTACAGCTAAAAAGTATCTGAGGCTGGGTTTGAACGAAGGTCTTTCTGACTCCAGGCCTGGTGCTCCATCCACTGTGCCACCCAGATGCCCTTAGAAAGACTCAATTTTAGTTTAAAAGAAAAATCAAATTCATGAAAGACTAATGCTATGATCTAAGCATATGACTGGAAACTAAGAAATATACAAACTATGCTTTGGAGATGCCCAGCGTTATCTATCCCAAGAAAGGATGATTTAAACAAATTTTCAAATTGTAATGATTTCACCATCAAGTACACACCGATAGATCTCTACATTCTTGTTCTTTTGTCTAGATAATTTAGAGGCACTGGCTTCCCCTGCCACAATGATGTCATTGTTTTCCATAACGACCCCGGTACACACAGTTCCTAAGCCTTCTCCATACTTTGGAGAGGAGAGGAAGTAAGTCTTCCGTGTTGTGGGAGCATAGCAAAAACTAGCCTCTCCATAGTTGCCATGCCTCGATCTGATCCCTGTGGAATTGTTGCCAATACAAAGCAGAAGACTAGTGGTCTCCATTCCGTAACGGAGATTTAGAGAATGCTGTTTGGATTTCTTGATGGCATCTAATGCACTCTGGATGAGATCGATGCAATCTGAGTTACATAGAAGCACTGTGTTCCTTTTCAGTGCTTCTCTTAAAAAAGAAGGATTCACAAGTTCCAGTCTCACTTGTTTCAAAAGTTCAGCAAGGGACTCCAGGCGAGATTCTCGGTTATGGTTTACCCATCTCAAAACCAAGTCCAGAATACTCTCCTCTCGGGAGATATTAAGATCATCTGATTTAATAAGCCCCATCAGTTGATCCACATCAATTTCTAGAATTTCTTCATGTAAGCTTGCCTCAGCAAAGTGCTGATATAAATATTTCTTGGCTTGATCAGACAAATCTTCTGCCCCAATATGTTTGGCAAAATAATAGATTCCTACGCAATTGGAGGCATCCATGTGGTCCATCATATATTTTTGGCACATGCTGAAAACTTCATCCATTTGCATGAAGTAGGCAGCGACAGCTACAGTCTGTACATTAGCATTATTAATGTCCAAATCCACGTTGTACATATAGTTTAATATTATAGATACACTCTCTGCTGTGATATCATAGAGTATGACTTCCCTCTGAGCGCATTCGAGCAAACCGCAACTGAACATGGCTTTGAAATAAGGACTAAAGGCGGCCAGAACCAGCCGGTGGCAGGGAAATTTCTCCCCTTCTGCTATGATTACTACATCTATCATCTCTGCTAATTCTTTCATGTTCTTAATTCTGCTCAGTAACGTCAAGCTATGTAGCTGTTTTTCTTTTCCCACAATCTTGCTCTCCATGATACATGCCATACTTCTTCGACTTTAGTTTGATTTCCAAGGGGCTATTTGCATGTTTAATTGCTCACAAACCAGCAGAGATGCCACAAAGCATTCCTGGGGAGAGGAAAAAAGCACAATTTTCTTATGAGGAAAAAAACTTCTATAATTGAATGTTAATGCCAAATCTAGTTATTGCGAAGGATTACAAGGGCAGGCTGCACATGAGGTCTATTTGTTCTGACCTATGAGGAATAGTTTTATACTTAAATGAACTGATTTGGTTTGTCATGTTTTCTTTCATTCTGGGTTCTGATGCTTAAGCAAATTAATTGTAATTTTTTCTTTGATATAGACTCAGAGAGTGCCAGAGTCTTCAGAGACTTTACAGACCTACTACAGATCCAGGAGAGTGAAGTGGTGCAGTAGACAAAGTACCCAATCTGGAGTCAGGAAGACCTGAGTTCGAATTTTGCTTCAGATATGTCCTAGCTGTGTGACTCTGGGCAAGTCACTTCACCCTGTTTGCTTCAGTTTCCTCATCTATAAAATAAGCTGGAGAAGGAGATGGCAAACCACTATAGAACCTTTGCCAAGAAAGTTCCAAATGGGATCACAAAGAGTCAGACATAACTGAAACAATTAGACCTCAACAACAAATGCTTTTGGCCTTGAATTGGCTAGTGGCAGTGTAAGAATTCGAACTCCAGTCTCCTGATTTGCAGTTATGCTCTTTCCACCACCCTATCCTTTTTTCACTCTAGCTCTTAAACTAGGATGTGAAATACATATATCTTCTAAATCCCATCTTTTATCCCTGATGAAAAGAAATAATTATTCATGCTGTTCCTCTGAGACTCACTATACTCCCCAGTCCTCAGAGGTGCAATTTTTGGCCCCTCTATCTGTATGCATTCTGAGTGTTCCCTTTTCATTCAACAATTCTGTTGGGCTTGGATAATTTGGTAGCTCTCTTAGGCCATGATCATATTTTGCACACAATTCCATCTTGGCTTTAGAGAACTCAGATGATATTTATCCATGCTTCCTGCTAGGTCTCAAAATGAATATTTACAGTTTGCAAATGTTTACAACTGGAATTATGATGAAGTGATGACATAATACTTAAACTATTATAGACTTGGCAAACATAAATGTTACTCTATTTGCATATTCCTGCCCTATTGACTTAAAAAAAATTACCACTTCTTATGTATGATGCTGTATCATTTCAGACATGTCTGACTCTTCATGACCCCATTTCTTGGCAAAGATACTGGAGAAGTTTGTTATTTTCTTCTCCAGTTCATTTTACAGATGAGAAAACCAAGGCAGCCAGGGTGAAGTGACTTGCCCAGGTCACACAGCTAGGAAGTGTCTCAGGCCAGATTTGAACTCATGAAGATGAGTCTTCCTAATTCCGACTCTATCCACTATGCTACCGAGCTGCCCCTTATAAAGTGGTACTTTTCTTGAAACCCATATTCCTGAAACCTGGAAAAGGCAGCCAAGGCAACCTTGTGTTTCCAGATCTAGACTAAGGGAGGGGGAGAGAAGCAGGTAGAGTATTACAAACTTAGAATTCTTTCATAGGCATCTGGATCATAAGTATTGCTTCTGATCTTAGGTTAATTCACGACTGAGAAACAATCCAGGCCTTGAATTGGGCTGGATTATTGCACATCAGATGTGAGGCAGGCATAAAACTATGTATCTATATCTGTCTATCTGTCTGTCATCTATCTATCTATCCATCCATCCATCTGTATCCTCTACTAGTTACTTTTTTTTTTTTTTTGCTTTTTGGAGTGCAATTGGGGTTAAGTAACTTGCCCAAGGTCACACGGCTAGGTTTTTTTGTTTGTGTGTTAAGTGTCTGAGGCGGGATTTGAACTTACGAAGATAAGTCTCCCTGACTCCAGGCTCAACACTCTATCCACTCTGTCACCTATATGCCCCACATATAATACATGCATGCATATGCACACCCACACTTATATATGTATACACATACAGGTACGTATATACACCCCTTATTTTATATATAATTTTTAAAATGCACACATGAAGCACATCATGGTCTGGATTGTGTTTCCACTGCTGTATTAAGATCCAGAAGCAGTTTCCTTTAGGGTACAGAGTCTAGGTGAGAGGGAGCCTGGTTTGTCCTGAGACTGATCTGCAGCTCTTCAGGATCCCTAGATGGATGAGGAAATTGAATCCAATCTACTCATTCACTCATTGACTCACTCACTCATATGTGTATGCACACAATTATAATGTATATAAACACATACACACACAATACTTGTCTTTGGCAAATATATTCTATACAAAACATCTTAAAGTAAACTGTGTACTTGGATGTACCCCAAAAGCCAAAACATTTGTTCCAATAGAACTAGCTTTCAAAACAGAAATCATCGCATCCCCCTCTGTGTAGAAATGTTTGTGGTTACATTTTTTTTAGTGGTCAAACATTTGTATACATATTCCCAAAGGCTTCCATTCCTAAAAGCTTTCCCACTGTACTGCGAATTTATGGAACACTGTGATTTACTGTTGGAAATTCTTATCAACTAGGTTTGTAGTCAAGACACCCACAGATTTTAAAATGTACCTGGCAGTGCCTTGCTCATGGTAGGCATTGAATAAATACTGTTGAATCAGAGAGTTTAAAATGTTTGACTGGTAAAAGCTGAGCGGCAATGAAGGCATAGTGGAAGGACACATAGTGATGGAGACCCAGCTTCTAGCCTGGATCTGCCACTGGCCATGTGACCTTGTACATGCCACTTCATTCCTGGAAGCCTCATTTTTTCTCCTCTGTAAAATGGGGAGCTGGATCTAGAGGTGAGTTTTCCATCTGTGAGCTGATGGCCAGGAATTGCTCCACAGCAAATCTTGACTCATTACAAATTTTATACTGTTAAAAAGTCCTTGCTTCTTAAAAACATAAACTTTAAAAACTGGCTTCTCTAAGCACCTCTCTCCTCCAGTTTCTTCCTTTTCCCAGACTCTTAGTCCCTGGACTCTGAAGTGCTGCCCTCTTCTCTACAGAGAACTTAGATATTTAATTGGTCAAAAGTATAGTCTGGGTTAGGACACACAGACCTAGGTGATCACTAAGGATACTTCCAGCTGTGTAAATCCCTGGGTATACATACTAGTCCACAGGTACCCTCTCATTATTCCTGGCTATACTCTGTGTATACCTGTATAGTCCAGAAAATGCACATATTTACACACTGTTTTAAAGTACAGACAAAGCACAGATGAATGATAGCTGGAGAATTTTTCTTTTACTGAGGATAGTAAAGAAGTTACTCCTTTCATCAACAACATAAAGCTAGATAACTCCCTTCAATGACAGTCATTTTCTGTTTCAATTTATAGAGGACTAAACTTGGGCATTCAGTTAATAACAGAAAATAAGTAAAAATGTAAATTGCAATGTTAAACATAAATCAAAAGAATGAAATCTAATTGCTTGCAATGTCACCAGAAATCCAAAACGTTGTTTCATCTACGTTTACTATTTTCATTTTTAGTTTTGATAAATGGATTCAATTACAAATTTTCAATGAATAGTACTTCAAATTGGAGCAAAATTGGTGATTTATTTCCAGTGCTGATGTTTTGCTTTTCAGATAGTTTATTTTTATAATTCTTACTTAATCTCTAAACTTAATTTTTAATGGTACAAAGCCTTCCACATAATAATAATGGTTGCATGTATAACATGCCCACCCTTCCTAAATTAAAAGTCAGATTAATACTAAAACCAGAATTTAAAGCTTTGGGAAAGCTAACCTTTTTGCTTTCTTTTTTTTTTTTTTTTGGTGTGGACCTGTGAGTTCATTGTTATAGGGACCTTCTATTGAAGGATCTCCCTTTATCAATGAGATCAGCAACTGTTTTGCAACTTTGGGTCCCTGAGTTACTTGGATCACAGAGGGTTTAAGTGACCTGTCTGGCATCATATAGCCAGTGTATGTCAAAGACCGAACTCCAGCTCAAGTTTTCTTAACTCTCAGTCTATCTTCCTACCCACAATGATATGTTGCCTTTTGTGTCTGACCTATATACTATACATTTAAAAATAATATTTTATTTTCCTCCCAATTACATAGAAAAGAAATTTTTAACTTTTCCCCCCCAAATTTCGAGTCCAAATTCTCTCTCTCCTTCCTTCCCTTTCACCCTCCCTGAGACTGTAAGTAATCTGATATAGGTTATATCAGTGGTGGGGAACCTGTGGCCGGTTCCCTACCCCTGGCCATGTATGCATGCAATCATGTAAAACACATTTCCATATTGTATTACATATTTAAAAAAAAAGAATTTTCAACCTTAACGCACAAGTAGCTCTCCAATTTATGAATAATTTATCTAGTGATTAGGAGACATGGGTTCTAATCCTAACTGTTTTAATTGCATGACTTTGTGCAAGTCATTCTATCTCTAGATGCCTCACTTGTCTCCCATGTAAAATAAGAACCTTGGTCTGGAGCCACATCTTCCTGATTGTTAGACTATGACCAGGCCCTGCTCCATAGCAAATTTTCAAATATCCTTTTTTAGGTGACTCAGTTCTACTTGTCCATCCCTACCCTCTCTTCAGTGCTCTGATCTCCTGTCTATCCTATCTAATAGGCAACTCCATCAAACTGGATGTCCCAGAGGAATCTTAAGTCTCCTGGCAAAAACTGAATGCATGATCTTTCCTCCCAAACTCTCCTTCTTCCTAATTTCCCGGTTACTGTCCAGTGTATAACCAACCTCCCAGTCACTCAAGCTCAAAATGGAGGTGTCATTCTCAGTTCCTTACTCTGCCCCACTTCACACACACACACACACACACACACACACACACACACACACACACACACACACACACACACTCACACTCACATAGCAGTTGGCAGATGCTTTCATTTCTACCCTCCACATCTCTCCTCTGACATTGCTACCATCCTGGTGCAGGCCCTCATCACAGCATGTCTGAACCACTGTAATAGCCTGATGGTTCTTGCTTCAAATGTCTCCCCACTTTAACCCATCCTCCATTCACCTGTTAAATGGATCTTCCTAAAGTTCTGTCTGTATCACCCCAAATCCCCATGCAATAAAGTTCAGAACCTCCCTATTACCTCCAAGATCACATATAAAACCCTCTGGTTTTCAAAGCCCTTCAGGACCTGGCCCCTTCCTATTTTCCCAGTCTTTTTACACCTTTTTGCCCAACATATACTCTTTGATCAGGTGACACTGGCCTCCTGGCTATTCCACAGGATGTTTTCTCCATCTCTTGACTCTTAAACCTTTTCACTGGCTGCTCCTCCATGCCCAGAACCCCTTCCCTTGCCATCTTGACCTCCTAGTTTCCCTGGCTTCCTTCAGGTCTCAGCTAAAGTCCTACCTTCTGCAAAGGGCCTTTCCCAGTCTTCTTCCCCTCTGCATTACTCCCTTCCCCAATTTGTCCGGTATATGCTGTTTATACATAGTTGCTTACATTTTGTTTCCCCCAATTAGACTGTGAACTCTTAGAAAGCAAGGTCTTTTGTTTTGGAGGGTTTTTACCTTTTCTGCACCCCCAACACTCAATGTATTGTACATAGTAGGTACTTTTCATAAATGTTAGTTGACTGACTATAGCTAGGCTCCTTTGAAGTTATTTGAATTTGTTCCGAATATTCATTGAGCTGGAACTAATTACCATATTTCACATAATTATAACTTAAAATAGTGTCAATTCAAATACAATTGACCATTTCGGGGGATTCATTATTACTACTCATCTGGATTTAGCTGTATAAAAAATGCCAATACATCTCATTAATGGGGAGAGAAGAGGTTGAGGTGGGTGTGGAGAAACTGCCCTCAGGGCTTCTAGCTTCACCTGGCTCCAATTAACTAGCTTTGCTTCAGCCCTCAACTCAGGGCCTCCATTTTCTGTTGTGCAGGAGAGTAGATCTATTTTTCCACTGGCAGTGAATTTAATTTTTCCTTTGCAAGTAGCCATTAGATTCTTTATATTCATATCATAGTTCATTTACTTCAATGCTTTGAAATGTCATTGGCATGGCCATTCCCTTCACTGATTGAGACCAAAACCCCTCTTTGATTGTAGATGGTCTTGAGGATGGATGAGGCTGAGACATTTATTACCTTGAAGCCAGTGGTGGTGAACATCTTCAGCCTTGGCTCTCTGAAAGCAGACTAAAAGTCATCACTGGACTTTTAGCCAACAGGTAGGCCCTACCAAGCTTGCATTCCACGGGCACAGCCTTGGAGGGGTATTTGAGTGGGGCTTTAGTGGAGGAAGTTAGAATATCTTTGGCTGGAGCAGCGTTTGTTTATAGCACATAATCACTGTTTACAGCATGGGTTCTGTGGGACAAGATGACCACAGCTAAACAGCCGGTAATGGTTTAGAGCCCAGGGCATTCATGTTGAGTTTACCTGGGAGTTCAAAGTGTTCAACAGTCTAGTTACCATCCTACTGCCTTCTCAAATAAATGGCTGCAGGACAACCTTTGGTTTGTTTTTTAGTTTTGTATTATGTAGGATTAGATCTCTATCATTGGTGATCTTCACCACATATAAAAGTCATGGTCAGTGTTTTATGTAGCTGCCTTCCTGTCTCAGTACTGTAGGTGGTACAGAATACAGAGCACTGGGCCTGGAGTTAGGAAGGCCTGAGTTCAGATCCAACCTCAGACACTTAATAGTTCTGTGACCCTGGACGAGTCACTTAACCTCTGTTGGCCTCAGTTTCCTCATTTGTAAATTGGGGAATAAGTATACCTCCTAGGGTTGTTGTGACTCTCAAATGAGATATTTGTAAAGTGCCTGGAACACAATAAATACTTGTTCCCTTCCCTTTCCCTCCCCCCAATTATGTTCATAGTCTGTGTTGACACTTTATTTTATTGACACTGAGGATACAAAGATAAAAATGATTCAGTCTTTATGTTCAAGGATCTTAAATGGGGAAGACAACATGTACAAACACAAATGGATGTACAATACAGGATGTCCTAAGCCCCAATTTTAAGCTATTAAAGCTTAAAACTCCACTAAGACTTGGGAACACCCTGTATATACAAGGAAAATAATATAAGGCAATTTGGGGGAGGCAGGCAAGGATCTAGTTGTTGTTGTTAAGTTGTGTCTGACTCTTCGTGACCCCATTTGGGGTTTTCTTGGCAAAGATTCTGTAGTGATTTGCCATTTCCTTCTCCAACTCACTTTACAGATGTGGAAACTGAAGCCAACAGGGGTAAGTGACTTGCCCAGGGTCACACAGCTAGTAAATGTTGGAGGCTGCATCAGAACTCAGGCAGATGAGTCTTCCTGACTTCAAGCCTGGTGCTCTGTGTCCTATGGCATCACCTAACTGCCTCTTCTAGCAGCTATGGGGATTAGGAAAGGCCCCTTGTAGTGGTCAATGATTAAACTGAGCTTCAAGGGAAGCTAAGGATTCCCAGAGGGAAGAAGATAAGGAGGTCTTACAGTAATTCCAGACATTGGGGAGGTTAATGAAAAGGCATGGAGGTAAGAGATGGAGTATTATGGGCGAGCATATGGCCAGTATAGCTGGACCATACATACAGTAGGCAGAGGAAAGAGTAATATATAAGAAGGCTAGAAAGGAGTCAGGCTGCAAATGCCAATTGGAGGAGTTTAGATTTGATTTCAGAGGTGGCCAGAGTTTATTAGCTGGGGAAGGAGGGTGACAGTAAGTCCTGTGCTTTAGAAAAGTCATTTTTAGTGACTAGGTGAAGGAAAAGATGTGAGGTCAATTGCAAGAGTCCAAATAAGGGGTGACTAGGTCCTAAAACTGGATGGTGTCTGTAGGAATAAATGGAAGGTGACATATTTGAGAGACGCTGTGGAGATATAAATGACAAGACTTGGTAACTGACTGAATATGCAGGGTGAGATATTGTTGTTTGTCCTTCATTCTCAAAGAGGACCATGACATCAGGAAAGTGGTGCCATGACAGGTTAAGCAGGAATGAAAAGCTGAAAATGACACCAAGTTTTCAAACCTGTGTGACTGCAATATGTGCCCCTCCCACTTAAGGGTAGTCCGGAAGAAGAGTGGGTTTGAGGGGAAAGACAGTGAGCTTTGTTTTGGACTTATTGGGACACCCAGTTTGAAATATCTAATAGGTGGCCAGGGACTTGGGACCAGAGCTCAGGAGTTCTTCTCCTTCAGTCATGCTCCCAGAAGAAGTTGTCAACATTCCTTGCCTCCACTTTCCCCACTCTGACTTCTGGCTTAACTCCTTACCATCAAGCTTGTCACTACCACACCACAGAAACTGCTCTTTCTGAGGTCACCAAAGGTCGATTTACCACAAAATCCAGTGACTTTTTATCAGTCCTTATCTTTCAAGGATCTCTGCAGGATGTGGTACCATTGACCCTGTCTTCTCTCTGAATACTCTCTCCTCCTAAGGTGTTTGTGACATTCTTCGGGGTCACAGTTTTCTTCCTACCTTTTGGACTGATGCTTTTTAGTATCCTTTGGAGGATTATTATACATGCCCAGTCCCCTATGTGTGAATATCCCTCAGGGTTCTCTCCTGGGCTATCTTTCCTCTCTCTGCACCCTCTTTCTCGATGATCTCCTCAGTTCCCATGGATGTTCAATGTTCATCTCTGTGCAGATAACACAAATCTACACATACAATCCTCATCTCTCTCCCAAGTGGTACCACTGACATTTACTCCAGGCCAGGAGGGCCCAAAATGCAGCCAGTGACTGGAGTCTGGGCAGGGTTAAAGAGGCCATCCCTTGACTCACTTCTTAAAGAGGATTATTCACTGAATGGGCACTACTTCACTCTAAGTGAAAGTGAGAACATGAAAAGGCCTTAGCCTAGAAGGGCCAGGGTCCCAGGGTCTCCCATTGCATCCTGGGTCATCTCCAGTCATCCTGATGAATCTCTGGCCAGTGGACCCAGATGGCTCTGGAGGAGAAAGTGAGGCTGGTGACCTTGTACAACCCTCCTTCACTCAAATCAAAGTCAACTGCAAGTCATGTCATCATCTCCCTAATGTCATGGTCCTCTTCAAAAACGAAGGATGAACACAACCCAAGTGGTAATGCTGAATCTCAGACCGCCTGCTAGGCATCTCTACCTCGCTGTTCTGTAGGCATCTGAAACGCAACACTTCTAAAACAGAACTATCTTTCTTCTTGCAACGCTTCTAAAACAGAACTATCTTTCTTCTTAAACGCCTCCTTCCTGCTAACTTCCCTAATTCTGTTGAGCATAACAGTCATCTTACAGTCCCTCCTGTTCAAGACCTTAGAGTTGTCCTCTCAGGCATTCTCCACCTTCAGTAGATTCTACCCCTTCTTGCCTTTGTTCCACCCTATCTCCTCACAGCGTAACAACCCAGTTCAGTCCTTATCACTTCTTGCCTGGGCTGTTACAATATCCTCTTAACTGACCTCCCGGAATCCAATTATTTTCTTCTTCAATACATTGACCCAGTAGTGTCAGATGTTCTTAAAGCACAAGTCTGACCATGTTCTCTCCTCGCTGAAGAAGCTGCAGTGATTTTTCCATTGCCTTTAAGATAAAATGGAAATTCCTTGATTTGGCAGTTTGGAATCTTCACAGTCTTGGTCTAGCTTCTCTTTTCGTAGTGAATACATGTTATTTGTTCATGTTATGTGCTTCAGACAAACTAGCCTCCTTATTCCCAATATCGGACATTCATTTCCTGCCTTTGCACAGGAACCATCACCCATCATACCTAAAGCGTTTTTCCTTCTCACCATTACCCCCTGGGAAAACACACACACACACACACACACACACACACACACACACACACACACACACACACACCCCTTGTATTTTAGCATATCCCAGGATTGTCAGCCACCAGCCCCTACCTGCTCCCTTAGGACTTCCAGGACCTTTCAATTACTTACAGTCAAGTTTTCTTTTAATATTCCAACATATTCCAAATGTCTTATTGGGCAATTTTAAGCTCTTAAAACTATACTAGCAATAAGATGTTTGGGACATTTCCCCCAATTAGAGTGGGAGCTCCTTAGCACATTGTTAAGTAGATAATCAGTGCTTTTTTCATTCAATCGAAGGCTTTGCAAACCCAGGGTCCTATATAAATGTGAGTTGTTGTATTATTACTATATGACTAAATACATTTCCTGCAAGATGAACTGACTGATTTCAGTCACTGGAGCTCAACAAACTGTTGGCAAGCTGGAGAGGCAAAAGAAAAGGGCTCTGGAGCTAGAAGTAGGTTCGAGTCCCCCATCAGCCCACGCACGGATTTGGCTGTATGACATCGGGCCAGCCCCTTCCCCTGTCTGGGCCTCAGTGCTTCTGGGCAAAGCGAGCAGGTTGGACCAGGGGCTGAGCAAGGCCCCTTCATCCCTAAGGACCAGCTGGCCCCACCTCCTCCCGCCCCGTCCCCTATGCACCCCACTCCCCACACCCACCGCACCCCACCCCAGGACCTTGCCCCTCCCTCTCCCTCCTTCCCTCACTCCCTCGGTCTCTACCTTCCCTGGAGCGGGGCGCGGCCCGGGTTGGGCGCTCACCGGGCCAGGGGCGCAGGGGCTGCGGCAGGAGCCCCGCCTGACACACTCATCCCCAGACACTCACTTTACCCAATATGGGCCTCCCCGCCGCGGCCAGCGATATAAATAGAAAGGGGGGCGGGGAGGGAATGAGGAACTGGCTGGTGGAGAGGTGAGGGGAGGGTGGCTGGAGATAGGGAGCAGAGGAAGAGGAGGTGGTGGCAGCAGCCGCAGCGCCCGGGGCCGTGGCTCGTGGAAGGGTTGGCTCCTGAGTGACAGACCGTGGACTGGTTGACTTGAGAGGAGGGCAGGGGCGCCAAGAGCTGCAAAGCCTAGGATTCAGATCCTTCCTCCGCTTCAGCCTGACTGTATGACCAGGGCAAATATATTTCCGCACCTCCCTCGTTCATGCATTTATTAAGCACCTAGTAGGGCTGGGGATACAGTTTCTTCTCATTCATCCATTTATTAAGCACTCAGTAGGACTGAGGACACATTCGTGCTCTTATTAAGCACCTAGTGAGGCAGGGGAAACAGACCCTTCCCTAAATATTGGGGAAGGGGACCTGGAGGGGAACCGATAGGTACAAACTTAGACAGCAGCCCACATGTTAAATTCATGAAAAGCCTTTGCCCTCAAAAAGTTCAGATTCTGTCCAGGAGGAAGCAACGTGTGTGAATATATAGATTTATCCCATTTTCATGAAACAGCCCCCTCCCTGAAAGAGCTAGAGGGTCCTGGTGGGTGGGGAGGGGGTGGGACCCACATGTGCTGAAGTAGGGATCCTCCAGAAGGAGGATCAGACACAGGAAAAAAATAAGTTGTTTTAACAGTGGGGTTACCTTTATTTAAACAGTTTTACCATCCCTTGGTTGACTAACATTCTACCTAACACCAGATTGCCTGTCTTTAACCATATTACAAATATAACTCATTCCCTCTTGAGTCTTCTCTCTGAGACTGTTAAGTTATAGAAGCACTGCCAGTGTGCATCGAGGGAGGAATTTCCCTAGGGAAAGTTATCAACACATAAGAAATTATAAGGCTCAACCAAAAAGAAAAAAAATAATGAAAAGAAAAAATGGGAGAGGGAAAATCTAGTTATCATACCTTTAATCTCTCTTGAAGAAGCTGTCAATATTTAAAGGTTTCTCACATTTTAATTATATTGCCATACAAAAATTCAAACCCAGAGAAAAAGATCTTTTTTGTCTTCAAATTCCATGACAAATGTTCCCCTTCCTTGTTCAGAGACTGGTTCAAACAGCCAGATCTCCTTGCTCATCAAAGGTGTCTCTTACAGTTTTGCCTTTGGGTGCTCTGGTATTTGGTTCCCTCCAGGATCCATCTAAGTAAAGAGTCCTGGCTGGGGAGAGCTGTCAGTAGGGTATCTCCATGTCAAACCCTGCCCCCACCCCCACCTCCACCCCAGGCAATCATAAGTGATTTACCCAGTCTGGATTTGAACTCAGGTCCTTCTGACTCCAGGGCCCCTGTTATATCCACTGTACCACCTAGCTGCCCTCATGCTTCTCTTAAAAGTGTAAAAATTGTTACTGAGTGCCAGATTGAATTGGTGTTCATTAAAAGTACTGAACCTTGCATTGTACAACAGAGAGAACAGGAAGGGCAGGTTAGAATGACCTCAAATTTTGGAATGACTAGAGAATGGGGAATAAAAAGGGCTTTTTGCCAACTGTAGACCCTCTAAGTTTCAGCTTACAGAGAACCTCTGTATAGAAGGTCCTTATTGAGTCATTTTAAATGCCAACTGTATGCACAGTAATTTATGTGTTAACAAAAACAAAACAACCCCCCCCCCCTGCAAATCTTACACTAGTAAAGTGCTTTTTTAACTTTTAAAATAAGTTTTCATCTATTCATTTTTAACATTTTTATGATATATATATATATATATATATATATATATATATATATATTTGCTTTCTTATTTACAACTTTTTTTTCCAACTCTAACAGTTTTTCCCCATCCCTATATATTCAATTATACACCCAGTCCCTATAAACAAAGAATGTTCAGGCTGGAATAAATTCCAGAGACCATTTTGCTTAACCCCGTTAGAGAATAGGAAACTGAGTCCAGAAAGCTGAAGTGACTTTCCCAAGGTTATATAGTTAATAAGTACCCAAAGTAGGGGTCAGAGTCAAGCCCATGTCTTCTTTTTTTAAAAATTAATTTATTAGTTTAGTTTCAGTTAACAAGATTCAATTCCATAGTTCCTTGATTTTCAAATTTCCTTTACTTCCTTCTCCCTACCCCCCACGACAGCATATAGTCCAGTATGGGATCTGCAAATGCATTCATATTAGACATTAGTCCAATTACAAAGGCAAATACATTCATATTAGACATTAGTCCAATTACAAAGGCGTATTGTACTAGGTGGAATGGAAAATGATAAAGAAGAAATAGAACCAAACAATGAAAAGAAAAAGATCAATTAGTTTGCTTCCATCAGGATTCAGGCTCAGTTCTTTCTAGTTAGATCTCTGGATGTCGCATTTCTCTCTTTCATGAGTCTTTTGGGATTGACTTATATCACTGCATTGCTGAAAAGAGTCCAGTCTGTCATAGTTGGTCATCACACATATGTTGTGTCTGTAATTGTATACAAATTTCTCCTGGTTCTACTCTTCTCACTCAGCATCAGTTTGTATAAGCCTCTCCAGGTAAATATGAAAACTGTCTCCTCGTTTCTTATAGCACAATAATATTCCATTACATTCATGTACCACAACTTGTTTAGCCATTCCCCAATTGATGGGCACCCTTTTAGTTTCCAATTCTTTGCAACCACAAAGAGAGCTGCTATAAATATTTTGGTACATTTGGGTCTTCCTCCCATTTCTATGATCTCTTTGGGATATAACCCTAGAAGTGGTATTGCTGGGTCAAAGGGTATGAAATTATTTATAGCCCTTTGGGCATAATTCCAGATTGCTCTCCAGAATAGTTGGATAAGTTCACAACTCCACCAGCAATGCCTTAGTGTTCCAATTTGCCCACATCCTCTCCAGCATTTGTCATTTTCTTGTTTTGTCAGTTAGCCAATCTGACTGGAGAGATGTGGTATCTCAGAGTTGTTTTGATTTGCATTTCTCTAATCAATAGTGATTTAGAGCATTTCTTCATATGCTTATAGATAACTTTAATTTCTTTCTCTGGAAACTGTCTGTTCATATCCTTTGACCATTTATCAATTGGGGAATGACTTGTATTCATATAGATTTGACTCAATTCTCTGTAAATTTTAGAAATTAGTCCTTTATCAGAGACATAGGTTGTAAAAATTCTTTCCCAATTTCCCACCTCCCTCTTAATCTTGGTTACATTGGCTTTGTTTGTACAGAAGCTTTTCAATTTAATATAATCACAATTATCCATTTTGCATTTTATAATGCTCTCTAATTCTCTTTTGGTCCTAAAGTCTTCCTCTCTCCACAAATCTGTCAGGTAAACTATTCCTTGCTTTCCCAGATTGCTTACAGTATCAGCCTTTATACCTAGATCATGCACCCATTTAGACTTGATTGTGGTATATGGTGTTAGACAATGATCTATGCCCGCTTTCTGCCATACTGTAATTCCAGTTTTCCCAGCAGTTTTTTGTCAAATAGTGCATTCTTATCCCCCAACCTGGGGTCTTTGGGTTTATCAAACAATAGATTACTATATTCATTAGCTGCTGGGTCTCCTGCACCCAATCTATTCCATCGATCCACTACTCTACTCCTCTGCCAGTACCAAGCAGTTTTGATGACTGCTGCTGTATAATAATAGATTAAAATCTGGCATAGCTAGTCCACCTTCCCTAGCATTTCTTTTCATTAATTCCCTTGATATTCTAGACTGTTTGTTTTTCCAAATAAATTTTGTTATTATTTTGTCTAATTCTAAAAAGTAGCCTTCTGGTAAGTTGATTAGTATGGCACTAAATATGTAGTTTAGTTTGGGTAAAATTGTCATTTTTATTATATTAGCTCAACCCAGCCACAAGCAACTGATATTTTTCCAATTAGTTAGATCTGATTTTATTTGTGTGAGAAATGTTTTGTAGTTGTGATCATATAGGTCCTGTGTTTGTTTTGGCAGGTAGATTCCCAAATATTTTATAATGTCTACAGTGACTTTAAATGGGATTTCTCTTTCTATCTCTTGCTGTTGAGTTTCATTAGAGATATACAGGAATGCTGAGGATTTATGTGGGTTTATTTTATATCCTGCAACTTTGCCAAATTTATTTATTGTCTCAAGTAGTTTTTTTACTTGATTCTCTATGATTTACTAAATATATCATCATATCATCTGCAAAGAGTGATAGCTTGGTCTCTTCTTTGCCTAATTTGATTCCTTTGATTTCTTTTTCTTCTCTAATTGCTACTGCTAATGTTTCTAGTATCAGATTGAATAAGAGGGGTGATAGTGGACACCCTTGTTTCACTCCTGATCTTATTGGAAAGGCTTCTAGTTTATCTCCATTGCATATAATACTTGCTGATGGTTTTAAATAGATGCTATCAACTATTTTAAGGAAGGCTCCATTTATTCCTAAACTTTCTAGTGTTTTTAATAGGAATGGATGTTGTACTTTGTTAAAAGCCTTTTCTGCATCTATTGAGATAATCATGTGGTTTCTGCTAGTTTTATTGTGGATATGCTCAATTACACTGATGGTTTTCCTAATATTAAACCATCCTTGCATTCCTGGAATGAATCCTACCTGATCAAGGTGTATTATTTTTGTGATAAGTTGTTGGAGTCTTTTGGCTAATATTTTATTTAAAATTTTTGCATCTAAATTCATGAGGGAAATTGGTCTATAATTTTCTTTCTCTGTTTTATCTCTTCCTGATTTAGGAATCAGTACCATATTTGTGTCATAGAAAGAATTTGGTAGAACTCCTTCTTCACTAATTTTCCCAAATAGTTTGTAGAGTATTGGAATCAACTGTTCTTTAAATGTTTGATAGAATTCACTAGTAAACCCATTTGGCCCTGGAGATTTTTTCCTAGGGAGTTCATTGATGGCTTGTTTGATTTCTTTTTCTGAGATGGGGTTATTTAGGTAATTCACTTCCTCTTCAGTTAATCTGGGCAACTTGTAATTTTGTAGATATTCATCCATTTCACTAAGATTGTCATATTTATGTGCATATAATTGGGAAAGATAATTCCTCATTATTTTTTTTTAATTTCCTCTTCATTGGAGGTAGATTCACCCTTTTCATTTTTGATACTCATAATTTGGTTTTCTTCTTTCTTTTTTATCATATTGACTAAGGGTCTATCAATTTTATTGTTTTTTTTTTTCATAAAACCAGCTCTTAGTTTTATTTATTAATTCAATAGTTTTCTTAATTTCAATTTTATTAATCTCCCCTTTGGTTTTCAGTATTTCTAATTTAGTACTAAATTGGGGATTTTCAATTTGTTCTTTTTCTAGCTTTTTCAATTGCATGTCCAATTCATTGATCTCCCCTTTCTCTAATTTATTCATGTATGCACTCAGGGATATAAAACTTCCCCTGAGAACTGCCTTTAGTGCATCCCACAAATTTTGGTATGTTGTCTCATTATTATCATTCTCTTGAATGAAGTTATTGATTGTTTCTATAATTTCTTGTTTGACCCATCCATTCTTTAGGATTAAATTGTTTAATTTCCAATTAGTTTTTAGTCTATCTTTCCCTGGCTCTTTATTGCATATAATTTTTATTGCATCATGATCTGAGAATGATGCATTTAATATTTCTGCCTTTCTGCACTGAATTGTGAGGTTTTTATGCCCTAGTACATGGTCTATTCTGGAGTATGTACCATGCACTGCTGAGAAGAAAGTAAATTCCTTTTTACACCCATTCAGTTTTCTCCAGAGATCCATCATATCTAGTCTCTCTAAAATTCTATTCACCTCCTTCACTTCTTTCTTGTTTATTTTGAGGTTAGATTTATCAAGTTCAGAAAGGGGGAGATTAAGGTCCCCCACTAGTATAGTTTTGCTATCTATTTCTTCCTCTAATTCCTTTAACTTCTCTAGGAATTTCGATGCTATACCACTTGGTGTATATATATTAAGTAATGATATTGCTTCATTTTCGATGGTACTTTTTAACAGGAGATAGTTTCCTTCCTTATCTCTTTTAATTAGATCTATTTTTGCTTTTGCTTTATCTGAGATAAGTATTGCTACCCCTGCTTTTTTCACTTTAGCTGAGGTGTAATAAATTCTACTCCAACCTTTTACCTTTACCCTGTGGGTATCCCTTTGTTTCAAATGTGTTTCTTGTAGATAGCATATTGTAGGATTATGGATTTTAATCCATTCTGTTATCTGCCTCTGTTTTATGGGAGAGTTCATCCCATTCACATTCAAAGTAATGATGACTATCTGTCTCTTCCCCTCCATCTTATTCCCTCCCCTGTTTATGTTTTTGCTTCTTCCTTCTCCCTTCCCCTCCTTGAAGTTTTCCCTTTTGACAGCCCCCTCTCTCAGTGTTCCCACCCAGTGACCCCCCTTCTTATCCTACCCTCTCCCCTTATTACTATTTCCCTCCACTCTAATCCCCTCCTTTAGTCTCCTCCTTTTCAACCCCCACCCCTTACCCTTCCACTACCTATAGGACACAATAAATTTTTATACTTATCAGAGTAAGTTACTCCCCATTTGACTCCAAACCAATGAGAGTGAATTTCAAACAGTGCTCCTCTCCCTCCCTCCTTTTCCTCTATTTAATGAATTTATGTGTCTATTCACATTAGAATCTTAAACTTCATTGATTAAGTTGATCCTTCTTTGAACCAGAACCAGTGAGCATAGTGTTTAAATGATGTTCCTCTCCCTCTTTCTTTCCCCTCTACTATGGTGTGTTTTAATGCCTCTTTGCATGGCATATTGAACCTTTTCCTATCTCATCCTTTCCTTTTTCCCATTATGGTCTCTTTGATCCCCTTAATAGGTTTTTTTAAAGTGTATTCATACCCACACCTTCTACCTAAGTATAACCCTTTTGAAGGTCATGATAATCATAAAAATTTCAATATTGACAGTTATCAGCTCCACATATAGGGATGTGAACATTTTGCTCTTGTTGCATCCCAAGTAATGAACATGTGTGTATGAGTGCGGGTGTGTGCACATATGTATTTGTGAGTCTCTGTTTTCCTTGTTTACCTTTTTATGTCTTTCTTGAGTCTTGTAATTGGAGATCAAATTTTCCATTGAGCTCTGGATTTTTCATCAGGAAAGACTGGAAGTTCCTTATTTCATTAAATGACCATCTCCTTGCCTGAAAGATTATACTCAGTTTTGCCAGGTAGTTAATCCTTGGTTGTAGTCCTAGCTCTCTTGCCCTACGAAATATCAAATTCTAGTCCCTCTGCTCTTTTAACATAGAAACTGATAGGTCCTGTGAGATCCTAACTGTAGTTCCTTGATATTTGAATTCTTTCTTTTTGGCTGCTTGTAGAATTTTTTCCTTAATCTTGTAATTCTGGAATTTGGCTACTATATTTCTTGGAGTTTTCAATTTGGGATCTCTTTCAGGAGGAGTCCAGTGCATTCTTTCAATAACTATTTTGTCTTCTGATTCCAGGACCTCAGGACAGTTTTCTTTGACAATCTCTTGGAGGATGTTTTCTAGGCTGCTTTTTTCCTCATGGCTTTCTGGTAGACCAATAATTCTTAAGTTTTCTCTCCTGGATCTGTTCTCTAGGTCAGTTGTTTTTCCAGTGAGATATTTTACATTTTCTTGCAATTTTTTCGATCATCTTGTTTTGTTTGATTGACTCTTGCTGCATCATAAAGTTCTGAGTTTCAATTTGTTTGAATCTAATTTTTAGTGAATTATGGTCTTCTGTTATTTTTTGAAGTCCTTTTTTAGGGAGGTATTTTCTCCCATTACTTCACTAATTTTACTTTTTAAGGGTTTGTTTTCTTCACTGAGACTTTTTTCCAAGTTGGTCACTGCCTCCCTGATTTGGTCTTCAAAAATCTTTCTTAAGCTCCTCCAAGAATGCTATTTGAGCTTGAGACTAGTTCATATTTCCTTCTGTGGTCTCAGGTGTGGGTAGAGAGTCTATATTGTCCTGTGTATTTGGTTGTTCTTGACCTACATAGTAGGCTGGGATAGACTTTCTTGCCTTCCCCTTCTCCTTCTCAACTTCCTTCCTTCCCATTGTAATTTCCTATTTCTTAATTTCTCAGGCTATGAGCTAAGAGCCTGGGTGTCTAGTCTGAGGCTAATGCAGGAATGTCAAGACTGTGGAGGTCAATAGATTTCTGCCTCTGTACCCCTGGGCTATAAGCAGGCTTTGGTTGGTGAGGTGTGGCTTGTTGGGACCCCTCCCTCTCTTCTCTTCAGACTCCTGGTTTTCTCTGTTACACCCCTTCTTGGAGACTCCCAAGCCTGAGGCTATTTCCATTAACTTGGGATTTTAATCTGGGTGGGAGACTTATCTTTGGGTTTTCTACTTCTTGAGGGAGGTATGGGAGGATTGGAGGAACTAAAATTTACTTTGCCATTCTAGCCCCTGTATTATACAGGCAGACAGTTTCTAAACTTCCAGAACTTGTGGGGGCTGATGGCTGCAGGAGAAGCTGCTATCTCCGCTGGGGGCCTAACTCTCCTACCTGGCTCCAATGATTCCTCCTGTCCCCTTGTGAGATGAAGGCGAGATGCCTGAGATTCGTCCTTGGTAAGTCTGCTGGCTGGGGCTTCTTCTCTCTCATGTAGTCTGCTTGTCTGCTCTTAAGTCTCAGCTGTGTAGACCCCACATTCTCTGCACTCGTCCTGTATGGATGCACTGGGCAATTTCCTGGGCTGGATTCTGCCGCACTCTGTCTCCAAGTGTATTTTGTCACTCCAGAATCCGTTCAGATTCACTTTTTAAGGTTTAGTGACTGAGGAGCTTAGCAAAGTTATTGCTTCCTTTCCGCCATCTTGGCTCCACCCCCAAGCCCTTGTCTTCTTATTCTGAGTCAGGCACTCAGATCTTTATTCCCTTGTTTTCTCTTCCCTTCTTTTTCATCACTTCCCTTTTCCTCAGAATTCAATAAATTGAACATCTGGTGCTTTTGCTATTATAGTGTTCCTGCAGAGTTAGTTTATCACTACCTTGAACAGACATCATAGACAATGAGTCGGGATCTGAGTCCATCATGGTTGGTAATATGCTACTGCCTATTTACGCCCATCATTCAGCTCTCCATTTCCCACTCTGTTCCAGCCAGGACTGTGTTCAGGAAATTGCTCAGCAGTTTCAGCTACTCCTGAAAGATAATCTTTTTTTAAATGATAAAAACCCTATATACTTCTGTTGTTATAGAGTTGAGAATTATGGAACTTCACAATCTCCAAAGAATAAAAGATGGTGGGAGACCCAAATGACAATGGAGATATATAGGGGGTTGCTGTAAGTAGGCTATAATATATTAGTAACAATGATATATACAAGAACCAGCAAGAAAAGATATCCGTCAATATTCTATTTAAAAAGTTGTGTTGGTGTGATTTGTTTTTAAATTACAAATTACAGATTATCCCCTCTTTGAACAAAACGAAACAGTTCAGTAAAAACTAACAAGATAGTGACTTTATCTGAAAGCACAGGCAGTGTTCTACACCTATACCACCTCTCTTTTTTATGTTGTTTTCTTAATTGAGAAATATCTATTATTTCTCCCTACCACTTCCCATCCCATTGGGAAAAAGAGAAAAGAAAGACCAAATTCCTTGTTACAAATATACAGTCAAGCAAAACAAATTCCTTCTTTTGCTGTATATGAACACACACACATATATTGCAGAATATATATACATATGTATATATATACATATATATATTTTACAGAATGAGGTTATATATTGAGTATAGAATGAAACTTGTATAGATATGTAATTCTAGATTATATATAGAGATATAACAATAGATTTAGGGCTCAGGATGAGACATCTATATGTCTCTATCAGGAGATGGTTGTGTGTGTGTGTGTGTGTGTGTGTGTGTGTGTGCTCTGCACCTCTCTATCAGGATCTCTATCACTGATCCTCTGAAATCATGAATGGTCATTGTCTTGATCAAAGATCTCAAAGCTTTCAAAATTATTTTTCTTTTAAGTGTTCTTATTATCTAAATTGTTCTCCTGGTTCTGCTCATTTCATTCTTCATCAGTTTATAAAAGTCTCCAAAATTGTTCACTTTTATACTATTAATATTATGGTGTAAATTCTTCTCCTAATTCTACTTTCTTCACCCTGCATCAGTTCACATGTCTATGTCTTTCAAATAATTTATTTCCTCATTTCTTATAGCATGATAGTATTCTGTTGCATTTCTAAACCACAACTTATTTCAGGATATATGATTTAAAAAGATGTGTCTGCCTTATAGAGTGAGGGATAACAGATGGATAGTCTGAATCCTTCACTGGCACTCAAATAATTTTTTTAGTAGATGGGCAAGCCTGGGTGACTGAGAGGATAAGTGATATCCTCAATAGTATGATCCTGCTGCAAGATCATAGATTTGTAAAAGAGGAGTAGATGGGGCTCTCATTGGCTGGTTTCCTATTACTCTTGGCAAGAACTGTGGGATAGAAAGAGTCCTGTAATGAGAGATGGAGACATAGGTGCTAACCCTACTTCTTCCACTTTCTGTCAGAAACTTGGACAAGTCAACCTCTTCTGACCTCTATGTATTCATTTATGAAATGAAATGGTTGGACAAGACAATCTTTGAGGTCCCTTCTAGCTGTAACATTCTCTGATTCTTTCTGTCTTCTTGCTATACCTGTTCATCTGTAATTAGTTTTCTATTTTCCTTTGCAATTTTGCCAGTCTCAAATAGATGTGTGATCTCATTGATTTGGCGGTTTCTTCCAGCAATACAAATCCCAACTCTATCCATTCCCTCCCAAAGTTTTCCATAGGAGCTCTTATCACATGACCAGTTCATCTTTTCTTCCTATCACAAAGTTTTTTGATGTTGTTCTAACCTCCTGTTCTTCTTCAGAGTTCCTTCCTGGATACATACATATACATATACATGTATACATATACACATACATATATGCGTTTATGTGTGTGTATGTGTGTATATAAATATTTATACCTTTACACCTGCTCACGTCCATCATCTGCCTCTCCCTTGTCTTCTCTGATACACACTTGAATTTTTCTTAGGCAGTGGTATTTCATGTCTCACTGCCATATAGCAAATTCAGTGAGATGGTAGTATTGAAAAGATGAGCCCTTATTTTCATGGGAAGTTTGAGGTCAGTCAAAGAGTTTTGAAATTTCCTGAAAGCGATCCAGCCTACTGTCCTCACGATCAGCCCTGGGTTCTGCTCATTGTTCATGTGTACTCTTCCAGATAGTCATACTATGTTATCTAGCACCTCTCGAAATCATCTTTTTTAGGTTCTCTCTTCAAAGTATCCCCTTTACTTTTGTCCCCATCTGTTACCACCCACAATAGGTTCCCTGTATTCTTTTGGGTAAAGGTCAGCAGCTCAATTGTTTAATATTTCCCTTTCATTTCCTCAAACCTGGGCCATCTGTACCTGACTCCCCTGTGTGGCAGCAATTTTTACTAGTTGCCATAAAGAAGCCCTTCCTTGCCAATGACATTG
This sequence comes from Gymnobelideus leadbeateri, assembly GCA_011680675.1. Taxonomy (NCBI): domain Eukaryota; kingdom Metazoa; phylum Chordata; class Mammalia; order Diprotodontia; family Petauridae; genus Gymnobelideus; species Gymnobelideus leadbeateri. The sequence continues at coordinate 93,621 of WOXC01002101.1, forward strand.
CAAAGAGTTTCCCATCATTCTTTTACCAAAGGCTCTATTATGTTGTCAGTCTGCAACAATGTCCGCAGTCTAAAACCATGTTCCTGACTTCACATTTACATTCAGTTGTTTTTTGAGCCATATGGTATGATATGTTTGGCCTCTTTACTGCTTAAAATTCTCCTCTGTCCCTCGATGGAAATCACCTGGCAGGTGGTCAAAGACTGCTTCATTTCTCTTTTACAATTTTATTCCCCTCTCAAAAACCCGAACTGATTTACATAGAATATAAATTGGGCATAGCAATAGTTCTTTTCTTCTTCCCTCCCTCCCTTCCCTCCTTCCTTCCTTCTTTCCTTCCTTCCTTTCTTCCTTTTTGCTATACCTCCCTGGGTCTTGTTTCTCTTTCTCTTCTCCTATAAAATTCCCATTTGCATCTGACAGCTGAAATCATCCCTCTCCCTGGTTAAAATCGGGTTGGGAGGTGGGGAGATAGAGTTCTGAGCTCTGCTTAGCCAAGTAGACCTCTCTCACTGGTTGTCATTGAAGCGTTTCTTTTAGAGAAGACAATGTAGTGCATTTAGAGAGGTGATGAGGTTGCTGAGGGGACAGGAGATGATGTCAGAAGAGGATCAGCTGAAGGAACTGGAGAGCATTGAGGATGGTGAAGACCTGGGGAGGCATGGTAGCTGTCTTCAAGGATAGGAAGGACTGTAATGTTCAGGAAGGATTAGACTTGCTTTGCCTGGCCTCTGAACACAGAACTGGGAAAAAAACTGCAGAGGCAACTTTCTGCTCAGAAATACCATCAGAAATAATATCCTAGTAATTGGAGTCATCCTAAAGAGGAATGAGCCTCCTCTAAGAAAGGGAGGAGGCAGTGGGTTTTCCATCATCGGTGGTCCACTGGAGGCTGTCAGGAATGTTATAGAAGTTACAGTGTGGTTTGGACCCTCTGATCTCTTCCTCCTCCTCCTCTTTCTGCTTCTTAGTGTGCATCATTCATTAGCACAGGTGAAACTTATTTGAGTCTCAAAACAACTCACTATAGCAGGTGCAATATTTTCTGGTTTTACAGTTGAGGAAACTGAAGCAAATAGAGGTTAAATAATTTTCCTTTCTGCTTATAGCTTACATACTTTAAGACTTATGCAAAATTTTATACACATTATCTTATTTGATCCTCACAACAGTCTTGTGCAACATGTTATAAAGGTAATATTTACCCCTGTTTTACAGATGAGAAAATTGAGGTAAAGAAAGGTGAAATAATTCATTACACAGGAAATTAGCAGACCTGTAACAGAAGCCAGATTTCCTGATTTCCATCCCAAGTGCTCCTTCTATTAAATGTGGAAGCGTTTATAAACCAGCATTTATTTCCTTTAGAAATGTTAAGAAATAGTATTTCTTCAGTCTAAACTCCTTCCAGACTTTTCATTTTAGGAAAGTGGGAAGAACAAAATCTAAGGCCTTCCTTAGAAATGGTGTAAGGGTATGAGAGTGCCATAGATTGGTGAGAGCCCCATAGAATGAACATGGACATGTGCTCAGCTTCTGAAGAATGGAAGATAAGGAGAGACTCTGCATCTGGAAGTGCAGGCCATATTCTTTCAATTCTCTCAGAACTGGGAAAACTTCAGGGTTCAAGCCATCAACCTCTAGATGACCACTAAGGCTATGCAAATCTCCAACTGAATCCAAGTTCTCCAGCCCACTGGACCAGGCATCAGAGTCTGACCCCTTGAATGTGAAGTCTGACCCCCTTGAACGGGATCCAGAGAGGCAGGGACAGCTCTATACCCCTTGCTAGCAGGAAGCACTTTCAGAAGCTGAGACCCTTTATCCCAAAAGAATTTGGGTCCCATTTGTTTGAGTGGGGAATGATGAGGTATGGACTCTGGGAGCCCCCTCAAGTTCTCCTTGAGTCCTTTAGGTACAGGCTCTGGGACCCCCACCTTGAACTCTGATTAAATACTCTCATTTGATGAGGCATTTGCATGAGGCATTAAGCCTTACATTGTGGCTGAGCCCAAGCCTCTATTAATTAGACTTCCCACCCTTGAGCCTACAAAATATCAATCCACCCTTGAACTGGCCTAGCCTCCCCAAACTCCTCCCCTAGACCACCCCTAGATTCCTCCCACAACTTTCTGTATATAAGACCCTATCTTGTCTCCATGTTTGTGAGAGCGCCTTAGAATGGTAAGAGCCCATAGAATGACCTAGCACAGACTTACTCTGTGTCCAGTACAAGCAAACTTTTAATAAACTTTACTTTTCTTTGGCTGAAAAAAAAATGGTGTAAGGGTGGTAACCAAACTTAACTCTTGTCTTGATAGAATTGTAGCCTCTCTACTCTCTGAAGTAAGGGGTGCCAAGAAGCCCTTTTGTATTCAAAGTTAAGATTTTGATTACAGGAAGGAACTCCTTAAGGGAAGTAGTCTAGAAAGAAACTTAGTGGTGACTAGGAATGTTACTGTGTTCTAACATTTTATGATCTTTTTATAGTTCAAGATTCCTCTAAATGTTACCTTAAATTGTCTTGGAGCAAGGGAGCCATGCTGAAGGGCATTGGGAGACTATGTCATTTTAGATATATCTCTCCAAGCTAGAAATTGCTTGGGTATAGATTAATGTTAAGTTAATAAAATTGTTTCTGGAAGACTTGAGCCTAAATTGCAAAGTAGAGTATTAGTATTAATTTTTTTTTCTTTAACAAAACCCTTTTCTCCAGAGTCTAGTACTGCTAGAGTCATACCAGAAGTATGAAAACCATTTATCAGGTTTCTTCATGTGCCAAGTTCTTTGTTTTGCACGTATAAAGAAAACCCAAACACCTTATTTCCTAAACCAAAGGAATTTCCTGTTGAAAATAACAGAAAAAGAAACTAAAGCATTTTAAGCTGTTCTCTCTACTTTCCTCCTCTTTGTTCTTTGTTTGATTTCTGGTGCTTCACTTTTTGCATAAAGATGGGAAAAAAAGTTTTCAAAAGGTCATTCTTCTAGTACTTTTACAAATATAACCTATATCCTGAACTAAAGGTTTGGGTTGACATGGATTGGGTGTGGTCTTAAAAACTTCCATCTTTGGTTCATGACCCTACCCAGTGTTTCCCTGGGATTTATCAGAATTTGACTTCTTATCTAGAAATCCATAAGAGGAAAAGGGTCTTCAGCTTCCATATAAGCACTAAGGCTAACAAGTCATCAAATATAGGACAGGCTTTATCTAACCTTACAAGAAAACATAAAGGACTTGCACCCAAGTTTACATATAGTCTGGACTATTCTCTTTCTCTAGTAATCCCCTTGTCCCCCAAGGAGCCTCTATACAGTCCCCTAGACTTAGATATTGTGGATTGGGCCTCTCACAAGAGTAAAGAACCTATGAATCATTAGGGAACCACTCATTATTCCTGGCCTTTCACAGTCCTTATAACTCACAGTACCAGTAAAAAACAGCCATGTTTGGGATCTACTCCCTTGCTGTTCCTCACATCTGATTCCTTTATGGTATAAGAACTTTTCTGCTTGGTCCAGGAAGTCAGTATACTAAGACTGCTCTTTTTGCTCCAGAATTCCTCTTCTGAACCCAGGGGGTTAGAGGAGCTTAGTGCTCTGACTTTGCTTCCATCTATGAAATTCCTCCTAGTTCAGAACATTGTACACAGTAATAGCAACATTGTGTTATGACTAACTTTCATAGACTTGACTTTTCTCAGCAATGCAAGGATCTAAGACAATTCCAAAAGACACATGATAGAAAATGCTATCCACACTCAGAGAAAGAACTATGGAGTCTGAGTACAGACTGAAGCAGACTATTTGCTTTCTCTTTTTTGGTTTCTTCTTTCTTGTGGTTTCTCCTATTGGTTCTAATTCTTCTTTACAATATGACTAATGTGAAAATATGTTTAATATGAATGTATATGTATAGCCTATATCAGATTGCATCGTGTCTTGGTGAGGAGGAGGGAAGAGAGGGGAAGAAAATTTAGAACACAAAGTCTTATAGAAGTGAATGTTGAAAACTAAAAGTTAATTAATTTAAAAAAAATGAAATTCCTCTTGGTTCCCTGGAGAAACCACACCAATGTACAAGACTCCTTCCAGGGGACGAAATCTATGCTTTGTATATGTTGCTCATTAATAGGTGCATAATTCTCTTCATCTTTTCTTTTTTCTCTTATTCACTTGAAATATTATTTTTACTGTTGTTTTATTTTTTTAATTTTAGGTCTTTTGTTTTTATATCAATAATTTCTGAATATACCCTTTTCTTCTTTCCTTGCTTCCTACCCTTACCCTGTGAACCTTACATTATAATAAAGAAACCAATCAACACACTGGCATAGGCAATATTTGACATTTGTTTGTTAATTTGACACAACGTTTGACACCAATCGACCCTCAAATTTCCAAAGACACCCCCTTTCAACTTCTCTGTGACTAAGATTGGTTATTTTAATTACATTAATTACTATTCAGCTTATTATCTCTTTTGTTTAAGCTATAATAAATATTTTCCTAGTTTTGCTTATTTCATTCTGCATTTGATCAAATATGTCTCCCCATGTTTCTTTGAATTCCTGAAAGTCACCACTTCCTGTGGCAAATAATATTCCATTATATTAATATACCACAATTTGTTTAGCCATTCTCCAGTCAATAGGTATCCACTTTGTTTCTTCTTTTTTGCTTCCACCAAAGTAGGATTATGAATACTGTTGTTTAAACCTGGAAATTTCTTTCTGTTTTTTTTTTTTATCTCATTGGAGTACATGCGTAGCAGTTCTCTATCATTTTTTAAACTCAGAGCATAGCTCAAAAATTCAAACTGGCTGTGAATCATCCACCAGTCATCATTAATGTTCTGTCAATAGGGCAACTAGTACCCTGCACAAGAAAAAGGATTAAAAAACTCAACATTGTATGGGGAGTTTCACACTTTGCTAAGGGGACATCATTAATGTCAGAACAAAGAGAAGTGTCAACGGGACAATGAGGACTCAGGATAATACTCAGTCATACCCATTTTATAAACCTTTGTAATGTACCTCCATCATACTATGAATTTCAGTGAAGGTAGTTTGGAAAGTGCCTTCCCCAACTATTAGATCAGAGTCTCTGCAAGTCAGGATCTCTGCAGGTCAGTACCAGCCAGGTCCTATTGTTAATCACCTCTTTCCATCTCATGGTACTCTTGTTCCAGGACATGCATCAGGGAAAGAATGGCAGCCACCAAATATAACCTTTCATACATTCCATTTAGGGGTTTGACTGTCACTATTTCACCTTTCTTCCAACTCTGGTCTCTTTTCCTATGATCCCAAAGCTTCAGGGAAATTTGAAGTTTGCTAATCTTACAAAAAGGTTAAGCATCTCTGACTTAAATTATTTTAGATTATGAGGTCATTTGGGGTTTCAAGTAGGTCTGGATAATTCTGTTCATACAGAGTATAGTACAGAGTTATATGCAATTGAACAGTTAATCAATGCCTTTTGATGATATCTCCCTGCCTATCCTTCATTACCCTCAGTCTGCCTCAAACAGCAGAAAGAAATTTTAAGTATTCCTTTAATCAGTGCTCTTTCTCTCTAGTCTTTCCTTTCACCTGAAACCACTTGGCTTCCTACCTCTATTCCTACTTTCCCATCTTCAGTAAAATAATCTGCTTATAACCCACTTCAAAAGTAATCTTGCCTCTGTTTTATACTTCAAGGCCCCCTTCTGACTACCATCATGGCTGATCTAACCCTGACCCCATTCCTGAATTCCATTTCATTGCTCAAATGCTAATTATCCCCAGGGGAATTTTGTTCTCAGTCCAACTTTGGGCTCCAAGGTTACCTTCCACTCCCATGGTGGTCTTGCCACACTGAATTGAGGAAGGAATGGTATAGAGACCATTATGGGAGACTGGGAGGTAGGGAAGGTTGTTATTAGCAGGGTTTTCATTGCATTCTTAGTGACAACAACACTAGTTCTGGAGTCATAAGACATAGGCTTCCTTAAATCCTGGTTCTTCTATCTATGGAACCCTGGGTAAGTCACTTCATCTCACTGGGACTTAATTTCTCCACCTGTGAAAAAGAAAGTGAATTAGAAAAACTCTAAAATCGATTCCATCTCTAATTCCCATGACCTTGAGCAGACGTATTCTTTCTTCTAATTTTTATATTACTATTTGTCCAAATAACTTATATGGCATCATGCACTTTAATGGACTGATGATATCATACCTGGAGGCACTCTTTCCTCTACAGATCAAAATCCATTCACATCTCTTTTTGCCTGAATCATGACCATAAGTTCTCCATTCATTATATGAAGTATTGCTCTGGGTCTTTTACGTGATGAAGTACTGATAAAACACTCTGACTGTCCATCTGCTTTCCTTCACTCTTACTCCATGACCAGCCTGCCTCCTTTTCTGATTCTGTATCTCTTGGATGATACTGTTTCTATTGCTTCTTATGTCTGAATTATCCTTGGAAATATGCTGCAATCTAATTTTCCCAACAGAAGGCTCTCCATAATATTGCCCTTTGGGTCACCTGTAATTTTGATCCTTCAGAAAGTATGGTCTTCTGTGGGTGGCTAGGTGGTACAGTGGATGGGGTGCTACACTTGGCATCAGGAAGATCTGAGCTCAAATCTAGACTCAGACACTTACTAGTTGTGTAACCCCTGGCAAGTCACTTAACTTCCATAAGTCCCAGCTTCCTCATCTGTAGAATGGGGACAATAACAGTGCTTACTTCAGCAAATTGCTGTGAGGACCAAATGATATTACATATGTAAAGTGCTCTGAAAACCTTTAAGACTACATAAGTGCTAGTTATTATTGTCATTCATATACAGAAGAATATTGGTATTGAAAAGAGGAATCCTTGTTTGGGGTTGATGAGAGCAGTTTGGGATTGTTGGAAGTACTATACATGTCCCCAAAGGTAGTCCATTTGTTCTCTTCCCCCTGTATAATTCTAGATCTGTTCAGATAGAGGGTAAGTGACATGCCTAGGGTCACATAGCTAGTAAGTATCTGGGGCTGGATTTGAGCTCAGATCTTCCTGATACCAGTTTCAGTGCTCTGTGCACTGTGGTGCTACCTAGCTACCTCTTAAGTTGTTGTTGTTTGTGCTTTCTTTAAGAGAACCATGACATCAGAGAGGTGATGCCATGCCTTGCAAGTCACTGAATTGGATTTAAGTGAGGGAGGGCTGTGCAAAGTCACCAGCCTCACTTTCTCCTCCAGAGCCATCTGGCTCCAGTGGCCAGATATAGATCAGGAATGACTGGAGATGGCCCCAGATACAGTGGGAGAGCTTGACCTTTTTAAGTTAAGATCTTTCCCAGATCTCAGTTTGAGTGAGGATTCAGTGATTAAGGCTAGGTAAGAAAGGAGGCAAAGAAAGGCCTCTTTTGCCTAGTCAAAAAAAATCAGTCTGGGAGGGGAAGACCTTTAGGGTTTTTGACCAAAACAGAGACAATCACTATTTAAGTTCATTGAGACATTATTTGCCTGTTAAGTACCTCTTAAATGTGAAAGGTACTATACAGGGTGCTGGAGGTATGGCAAGGATCTGTAATTTCATCAATGAAGGAATGCCTTTTACCAATACAGATTATCACCTATCTGTAATTTAGGTGGATAATCTAGATCAAGGTTCAGAGAAGTTAAGTAATTTGCCCATGGTCATAGAGCTAGTAACCTTTAGCAAGAGGATTTAAATCTAGGTCTTCCTGACAAGTTCAATTTCCTATCTACCATGTCTCACACTGTTTGTTGGGGGCCAGGGATATAAAATAAAAATAATATAAAATAATATAATATAAAGTAACTGCATTAAAAACTTCCTTTTTTATTTCATCGTGGTGCTGAGCTGCCCCATGGCTCTTAAAGGCTGTGCCAGTGGGACACAAGCTCCAACATGTTCTACCAAGCTGGAAAGGCTCTGGGTTCTCTTCTGTCCAAGCCCAGCAAAGTGCTGAGAGACATATCCATCACTATGTTAGCTGCAGAATTTTTTGGCCTTGGAAGCCCTGGTGTAGGCAGAAAAAGTGGACCTAGGTTCCAGCTTTATTAGTAACCATGCAACGTTGGATATGGCACATTACCGCTCTGGGCCTCAGTTTCCTCATCTGTAAAATGTGGAGGTTAAACCTCTTTTATATCTCCTAATCTTTGATCTTATGAAATAATCCTTGACCTTTCATATTTTATTCTGTTTCTGCCACCTACCAATGTGACTTAAGATATTGTTTGCTGCTGATTTTCCTTATCTCTGAAATGGAGATAATGATGCTTACCTCACAAAGTTACTGTGAAGGTCAAATGAGGTACTGGGTGTGCAAGGATTTGGTAAACTATGAAATGCAGCAGAAGGCAGGGCCAGAATAGCACCGGGTGACTGGAGCTTTATCCTAGGTAGCAGTCCCTGAGGGCAAAGCTTCCCCTTCCTGGTAAAGCACTGAAAACCTCCAGTCTTGTGGTTTTCTCTTGCCCAGGCCCAACTAGGATTGACTGCCCTTGACAATCTACTTGACTTGGGGACCCTCATGGGGGATACCTGTGATCAACAGTTGGACTAGTACTGAAGGTACTGGTGGGTTGGCCACCTCCCCCACCCCCACCCCCATAGTAATCTTGGCACTCTCTCTCTCTCAAATTGACTGTCCCTATCTCAAGCTCAACTTGTCCAAACAGAACTCATTATCTTCCCTCACCTTTCTGGTTCCCAACTTTCTTATTACTTACAAAGGTGCTACCATCTTTCTAGTAACCCAGGCTCTCAACCTTAATTCTTCATTTACACTCAACCCACACATACATTCTGTTTTCAAATTTTGTTCTACTTCCACAGCCTCTACTATATGATCCCTTTTTCTTCACTCATACAGCCACCACTCTTGTACAGGCACTCATCACCTTATTCCTGGATAATTTCTACCTTCTAATTAATCTCCCTGCCCCAGACTTCTCCCCATTGCAATCCATCCATGCCCAAGTAAAATTGTTCCAAACTACAGTTCTGACCATGTCACCCCCTACTCAGTATAAACTTCATCGGATCCCTATTTATCTCTAGGATCAAATATAGAATTCTGTTTGACATTTAAAGGCCTTCACAACCTGGCCCCTTCCTACATCCCTAGTTATCTCCTTCATCTATTTTACAATTCAGTTACACTGGCCTGTGCTGTCTCTCTGTCTTCCTCCTCCTTGTCTTTTCACTGGTTGCCGCCATGCTGAGAATGCTCCTTTTCCTCAGCTCTGCCTCCCGGCTTTCCTAGATTCTTTCAAGGGTTAACTCAAATCCAGTCTTCTGTAGGAGATTTTTCTTAGTCTCCACCCCACAGCTGCTGATTTCTTCCTTCTGAGATTCTCCTTCATTTACACTGTATTTGTCTTATATGCATGTAGGGTATATGTATTGCCCTTATATGTCTCCAAAAGTTGTCGAAATGCAGGTCTCAGGCGGGGCATGAATCTTTGGAATTCTGTCTACTCCTCTTGAAGGGAAGCTTGTTTTCTGACTGAACAGGAGCAGGGGAAGAGGCCATGAGCCTGCCAATTTGGCCTTCTCTGAGAGAGAAAGGAATGCTGGTCTAGAATTATAGCTGTCTCCCCCACTAATTATTGCTCATTGAAGGAAATAGTTTTCTTTTCTGTTTTTTTAGATTCAAGTTACTTTCCTGGCTATGCTCTAATAGGGAAGTTGTACCTCAAGCTTATACTCCTTCTCTCTAAATGCAGGTTATACAAAAACCTGTTAAAATAATGAATAGTGAATAAGTACCTTTATCTAAGAAGATAGCAAACAAAAATCAGAAAAGTTATACAGATTAGAATATATATAAACATAAACAGAATAAATAATTTCTTCCATGGGGAGTGAGATAACTTAATCAGAGAAATAGGCTTTGATCTCATCCAAGGGGAAATCTCCCAGAGTCTCTAGGGAGGTAAGCTGAAAATCAGGGACATATTGAGGGACTGGCTTTCCCCTAGCTGTCTGCCTTCCAAAATCTCTTCTCTCTCTTCATGAATACCTTCCTGAGGAGATCCTCCCTCCCTCCCTCTCTCTCTCTCTCTCTCTCTCTCTCTCTCTCTCTCTCTCTCTCGTCTTCAGCTATTTCTTACAGTTGTCCAGTCATTTTTTCAGTCATGTCTAGCTCTTTATGACTGTATTAGGGGCCTTCTTGGTAAAGATACAAGAATGGTTTGCCCTTTCATTTTCCAGCTCATTTTACAGATGAGGAAACTGAGGCAAACAAGAGTAAATGACTTGCCCAGGGTCACACAGCTAGTAAATGTCTGAGGTCAGATTTGAACTTAGGAAGATGAGTCTTACTGATTCTGTCTTCCGCTCTGCACATTATGGCGCCACCTAGTTGCCAACTACTTCATAGACAGCACATGTGTTGGAGTTATCACTCTCCAGCGATAAGGAGAATCTTGTTCAGATGTTACATACTTAAAACTTGGGTTGCAAATGCATAATTATTTGTAGGTTGACTCCACATCTAGAATGGGTTCCTTGAGGTCAGTGACTATGTGTGCACAGGGACCCACGAACACTCCTTTCCTCACACATTCCTTTCATCTTCTGGTGCTCCCTGAGGGGTAGCTTTCTCCTCAAGATGCCGAAGCTGACTCCTTACTCCTCTCACTTGTGATGACACATAGGGCCAGGAGTCAGCAGACTGCTTGTTCCTCATAGACACTTTCAGCCCTTTGCTCTGCCACCTCTCTTTTTTTAGAGTTTTCTCCTGTCTGTCTAGATCCTGGATGCTGTCATTGTGGATGGCCAGGTCACTTGCCCTCCTCTCCACTAAGCTTATTATCTGGTTTGGTCTTTTTTCTACCTTACCTCCTGCCCCCTTCAATGAATGGCCTCCCAGTTTCTCAAACTCCTCAAGTTCCATGATCTCAGTCTCTAGCCTTTCTCGGCCACGGACAGGAACAGTCAGATCTTAACACTCTGGCCCCTGCTCAGCTGAATTTGTCCCAAGTACTGGATTTCTGAGCTAAGGTACTGATAAAGAGTCATTTTATTGTTGTTGCTATTGCAGTAATGAATGGCAGTGTATCCTGTGGAAAACCTTGTTCTTCCTACTATATATAAATGCCTTCAGAAAGGCATTTATCAGGCAGCTGAATGGATCATGAAGGGACACTCCCATCCTCACTGATCTCTGAGATAAGAGGGAAAGCCATCTGCTACTGTCCTGTATTCTCTTGAGGCAGAGGAATACATTATATATATCCTTTTTGGAGTTTACTTCCACCTTTAAATGTTGTCATGGGGTCAGTGGTGGGATCAGGATTGAAGTTCACTGTCTCTGAAATATTTGTCATTTTTCATCTAAATCATAATTATGTCATTGAGAGGCAGAGTGGTATAATGGAAACTGTGCTGGTGCTGGTGACAGGAAAGCTCTGTCTAATCTCTGACACTAGAGACAATGTGCATGAGTAACTTTGCCTTTCTGACCCTCAGTTTCCTCATCTGTAAAGTGGGTTGATTATACTTATAGTACCTACCTTGTAGGAGCAAAAAGGGTTTTATATATATATATATATGTATATATATATACATACACACACACACATATATATAATGAAATACATATCATATATACTATATATGACATATATATGCATGTATGGTATATTACATATAATATACATTCCTTGGTAAACCTTACCATATTATATAATTATCATCATGCCAAAAGTCATATATACCCTATTACTGAGTTTTTGATTCATGAAAACTGAATCAAATGGACAGTTTTTGAAGGTAAAATTTCTAAATGTTCTCTAGAACTTTTAGAAGTGCCAGCCTGTCTTCCAATGGCTTTGAAAAGCTGTGGTATGAAAGACGAATTAAACTTTTCCCATGTGGCTTCGGGGGAAAGAACTGAGGCTGATAGCCCAAGGTCCCAGACACAGACTTTTGCCCCATGCACTGAGGCTGACCTAGACGAAGTAGGGAGTAGATAAGACCAAGGGCCTTAGGAATGTTTATTTCTGCTTCTTTTGACTCCGTAGGACAATAACAATTAATAATGTACATAGCCTTTCCACACATCATACAGATGTGTGCTATGGCCAAAATTTTGTAGCCAGCTCATGTTCAGTTTCAGAGTAGCACATTCATAACTTGTACTGCTATTAACCTTGCTTTTGGAAAATTAATGGTTTGTTTATTGAACACATATAATTTTGTGTTCTCTAACTCTGGTTTGGCCTTGTATACTGTAAATCAACTTTACTATTCATCTCTTTTGGACTCTGTGGTCCACACTCAATATTCTTCTTTCCCCTAAGCTCCTGGGACTTCTGGCTCTACCCTAAAGCCTTCAATTGCACCAAAGATCTTTTTTGTTTTTTAACTACTTTCATCAAAAAAGTGAAGGAACTTGAAGACATGCCATATGAGGATTGGTAGAGGGAACTAGGAATGCTGAGTCTGGAAAAGAAAAAAAAATCCAGGATGTGTATTATTACTTAAGTCTGCAAGTATTTGTATGGAAGAAGTATTAGGCTTCTGCATGGCTCCAAGGAGGAGATTTAGGACTAAGAAGTGAAAGTTTGACAGAACTTTCTAATAATTAGAGCTGTCCAAAAATGAAATGCATCATAAGGGAGTGAGTTTCCTGTCACTGGAAGTATTTAAGAAGAAGCCAGGTAACCATTTAGGGAATTCTTGCTTAGGCATTTTTTTGGACTGCATGACATATGGGATCCCTTCCAACTCAGCATGTCTGCAATTGAGACTATTCATTGAGTTTCCCCCAGTTTTCCCCCTTGTTACCTTAATATAACCTTTTCTCTGTGTCTGTACTTTCCCCCCTCATAGTTGAAGGAGAGATATACTATTCCTCTGTAAATCTAACTCTTTCACCTATACTTTGGATTCTATTACATCACCTAAGAATTGTGTTCTATTTCTCTGTCTCTCTGTCTATCTCTGTTTCTGTCTCTCCCTCCTATCTTTAATTCTTCCCATTCCATTGAATCCTTCCCTTCTGCCTTCTAGCACACATCGTTCTTTTTTAATTCTTAATGCTCTCCTAGGTCTCATCTTAAATTTTTCCTTTTCTTTATGACTCACATTTTCAAAGGACTGTAGTGTTACTGTATCTTCTCTGGGAGGTTCCTTTACTACAAAGATACTAATGTAGTCCCAGAACACCATTCTCAGGCATAAGTCTATCCAATTAGTCTGAGGTCAACTTTTGCAAGTAGCCGAGCTCCTTTTATATTGTCTAACTCTGAACTCACTCCTAGGTCCGCTTTACCCCTACCCAGCACAGGCACATATCAACTAGCTGGTCCCCTTCAGAGATCCACATTCTCCCAGGAACACAAAAGACAAGATATATGTTCTTGTCCCACCCAAAAGGAGTCAAATTCTCACAGCAGAGTGAAATGATGGGGCTGATCCCTGATCACTGAAGTGTTAGGGTTGTTCAGTAGAATCCATCCAATACAAATTTACTTGAGCTATCTAACTCTGAGACGAGGCTTTTTCAAGTAATAAAGACAAAGAAGCATTCTGTAACTTCCACTGCCAGGCTGCTTCTGGATGGGGGGAGGGGAGAGGGGAAGATGCCCTGTGGGTTTGCTTGTGGCTCTGGCGCATAGGCGAGCTTCACAATTACAGTACCTCCAGAATACTTGAGAGAACTGGTTATGAAGCATGTGTGGCATGCTTGTGACAGATCCAAGTTGTGAGTTTTATTAGAAAAGGCTGTTGGATTTGGCTAAGGGGTTACTCACAGCTATATAGAGTGACAGTAGCTTCAGTAGCATGATGTGGGTATTTTTACTGTAAATTTTTTTCTCCTCCATTGGGAAAAAAAAGGAAAACTATTATCATAAGTATGTATAGTCAAGCAAAACAATTTCTCTGCTTTGGCCACGTCCAAAATGTATGTCTTATTTTGCATCTTGAGGCTACCAACTCTTTTTTTTTTCAGGAGGTAGGAAATACACTTCATCATAAGTCCTCTGGAAATGTGGTTGGTCACTGTATTTATTAGTCTTTGAAAGTTTTTGTCCTTTACGTGAACTGATACAAACCAAGAGAATATTGTACACATAAACAGCAACATTGTGGGATAATCTAAGAATGACTTAGCTCTTCTCAGCAATACAATGATCCAAGCCAAGTCTGAAAGACTCATGATGTAAAATGCTATCTACTTCCAGAGAAAGACCTGGTGGAGTCTGAATGCAGATCTAAGAATATTATTTTCACTTTCTTTATTTTTTTTTCATCTTTTTCCATTTTGTCTGTTTCTTCTTTCACAACATGACTAATATGGCAATGTACTTTACATATGCACATATATAACATATGAAATTGCTTACTGTTTTAGGGAGGGGGAAGGAGAGGTAGAAAAATTTGGAACACAAATTTTTAAAAAATGAATGTTTACATGTAATTGGAAAAAATAAAATACTATTTGAAAAAATGAAACATAAGAGAGAAAAAACAAAAAATTGTTTTTATAATGCTTTTATTGTATAAACTGTTCTTCTGATTCTGCTACTTCACTATGCACCAGTTCATACAAGTCTTCTTAGATATTTCTGAAATCATCTATTTTGTCATTTCTTACATCATTTTAGTATTCCTATACCATAAATTGTTGAGCTATTCCCCAGTGGATGAGTGCCCCTCTTGTTTTCAGTCTTTGCAAAAAAAGCAGCTATGAATATCTTGATTCATGTGGACTCCTTTCCTCTTTCTTTAATCTCTTTGGGGTAGCATGATGTGAGTGTAAGATAGATAGCAGGAAGTTAAGAAAGCATTGGGTGGATAAGAGATGGAAGTATAGAAACCATGGTAGCGAAAGATGGATCCTGGTTAGAAGCAGGGAAGCTAGAATCATAGAGTCTTGTACATAGCAGGTACTCAGCAGTGACCTCACAATCATTTCGTTCGTTCTATTTGTATTTTCAGTGTTTCAAAAGTTTTGGAGGAAGCTAGGGATTCCATGAGATAGCTGATGTGAAAGTCCTTTCAAAACTATAAAACACTATAATAAAAAAGGGCTATTGTTATTATTATTTTTAGACTATACCTGGGATCTCATTGGCCTAGGGAACTCTCAGAGAGGAAACTGCAGATCTGTCCCTGCTCTTCAAATTCTAGTCTGAGAGCAGTGATTCTCAAAAGCGAAACCCTTGTTCGTGGGATCCTTGAGGTTAAAACTATGTTCGTAATAATACTGAGGTATTTTTTGCTTATTAAAATATGCTTCTCTTTTCTAGCTACATGTCTGTGAGACTAGGTTTTCTTCTTATAGTCAACTCAAAGAGCATCATGACAGACTGAAATGCCAACATAGACTTGAAAATTCAGCTGTCTTCTATTAAGCCTGTTTTCCTGAATCCAACTTACTGATTGAAATAGATTTGAAATAGACATGAAATAGATTTGCAAAAATATGTAAGACAACACTACTCTTCTCACTATATTTTGTTTCTAAAAGTAATTTTTTTTCATAAAATTGTGTTAACATACAATAGGCTTAAGTTGTTATTTTAAATTAATTAGTGTTATTTAATATTTCTATTTTAATTTGTTGCTGTTGTTTAGTTGTTTCAGTCATGTCTAATTCTTTGTGACCCCATTTGGCATTTTCTTGGCAAAGATACTGGAATGGTTTGCCATTTCCTTCTCCAGCTCATTTTACTGATGAGGAAACTCAGGCAAACAGGTGACTTGCCCAGGGTCACACATCTAATAAATTCCTGAAGCTGGATTTGAACTCAGGTCTTTCTGACTCCAGGCCTTCCAATCTGTCCACTGTTGTGCCACTTAGCTGCCCAAATTTCTGTTATAGTAAATATTAATAAATACAAACTACATAAACAAAAGCTCTTCTTGGTCCTTAATTTTTAAGCATGGTCCTGAGAGGGGCAGCTAAGTTACTAGTATGTTACTAGCTATGTGACCCTGAGCAAATCACTCAACCCCAATTGCTCCCCGTCTTTCCCCCCCAAAATGGTGCTGAGTCCCACTGTCCTAGGGAGTTGTTTGAAAAGGATCAAAGGCTGGACTAGAACTTATGTTTTTCTGACTGCAAAGCTCTGCTCTCTATCTAATTTGCCATGCTATCTCTCCATTATTGTACTCATGGAAAGGAGTATATCCAGTAGGAAACTAAGGTTAATCCCCTTACTATATTTAGTATAGGCCAGGCATTATTATTGTTACCAAAAGGACCTCCCTCCACTCTGCTCCCCCTTAGCCCACAAACATTCCTAAAGGTTTCTCTAATAGGATAGGAAGGCATCTGTTGCTGTCAGTTGACTCTCTGGACTTAATTGAGGCATGAGGATTAATTAGATATCGTTTGAAAGTTCAGGCCACACTTAGATCCTTTGAAGGGAAATACAGTAGTGGGTTTAAAATTAGAATTCAACTCACTATTTCTGAAATTTTAGTTGTCTATCCTTCAATTCACATATACTTTTTCACTTTTGTGAAGACAAGCCATGTTAATATATCATGAAATTGGGCCAGTGTCAGCCCTGGAGTCAGAAGGACCTGAGTTCGAATCTGGCCTCAGACACTTAACACACACACAAACAAACAAAAAAACCTAGCCGTGTGACCTTGGGCAAGTTACTTAACTCCAATTGCCCTCCAAAAGGCAAAAAAAAATATCATGAAATTATATGGAATGATATTATATGAAATATAAATATATGATACGAAATGTATGATTTCAGAGGTCACATAGACTTAAATCAGTCAACAAGGTTTATTAAGTATTTACTATGTTCAATACAAAGATAAAATACAAAGACAAAAGCTCCTTAAGGAGCTCCATTCTAGTGGGGGAGACAATATGTAAATAACCTGCGAGATCTATGCAGAATAGAAGGGAGGTAAGAAGAAGAAAGAAAACAGAAAGAAAGAAGAAAGGCACTATGAGGGTGGGGAGGTAGAGACTGGGAAAGACTTACTACAGAAAATGGAATCTGAGCAAAATCCTGAAGGAAGCCAGGAGTCAGAGGTGAGGAGGGAGAACACTGAGGGCATGGAGTTGGGAATTGGGAGTACTGTGTGTAAGAGACAGCACAAAGTCCAGTGTAGCTGAATTACAAAATGCACGAAGGAGAATAAAGTATACGACTGGAAAAATAGAGCCAGTTTGTGGAGGGTTGTAAAAGCCAAACAGAGAATTTCCTGTTTGATCCCGGAGATAATAAGAAGCCACTGGAATTTAATGAATAGGGAGGTTATATGGTTAGATCTGTGAGTTAAGAAAATCACTTGGGCTGAGTGGAGGAGGATGGGGTGAAGTGGGGAGAGACCTGAGGCGGAGAAAACAGCAGAAAGCGTTCGCAACAATCACTGGCTTAAGTCTAGGGGAGCTTTTGGCTTATGATAAGTTTGACAGTTTCTGGAGGAGGACTTTTTCATTTATCTCTAGAACATTCTGAAAAACAGCCACAGAAACACCATTTTTTCTACTCTCTGTGCCCACTGCTGCTCTCAAAGCAGTGAAAGCAGGTAACAGCATCGGTATTTTTTTTCCTGCTTCTTGTGATCAGATACAATAGTAATTCATAAATGTATGCATATAGACCATATACATATGCATATACCATATATAGATGCATTGTTAAGTTTAAAATTTGGCAGCAGCTAAAAGCCAGCTGAAAAGTAGCATATTCATAACTCTTGGCTATGTTGACCTTGTATCTGCAAACTAATGGTTTGTTTATTGAAGAAATACACACTTATGCTTTCACGTGTTGATCTGGCCCTCTTATTGCAAAATAATCATAACACTAATCCCTTATGGACTCCTTGGCTCATTCCCCAAGTGTTCTCTTTCTTGTATTCTCTGTACTGGTATCTTGCCTTCCCATCCTCCCAACCCTCAATTTACAGCAAAGGATTCAGTATCATGTTTGATTGAAGCCAGTGACCAAGAAGAGTTTTCCCTATGTGCTTCCCTTTGCTACATCAGCATAACTTTGTTACTTGTTCTGCCCTTTCATCTTTTCCTTCAGGCTCAGAGGAAGAGATGGCATAGAATCTTGGAGTCAAATTATTGTAGAGTCATCTAGGCCAACCCCTACTGGATAGATAAAGCACTTCATAGTATCCTGGAAAAGTGATCATCCAGCCTTTACTTAAACCCATCTAATGATGGGGACCCCACCATCTTGTTAGGCAGACCAGAGAGTGATTGGAAAATGATCATTGTTATGCTGGAATGCCTCAGAAAGAGGGAAGACCTGTTTCCTTATAACTTCCATCTTTTGATTCTGATTCTCCTGTCACCAAGGAGAATATGTTTTCCTCCTGAGTCTCTTATCTTGGCTAAACCAATAACTTCAACCAATTTTCATGTAGCTTATTTTTTAGCCCCTCCAGTATTCTAATCATTGGCCATGTCCCAGTTTTTCAGCGTCCCTCTGAGAATACGGAACTCAGATCTGAACACAGTACTCCAGAGATGAGGGGAAAATCTTTGAGGAAAATGGTGGGATATAACAAGAAAGAGGCTGCTCATGATTTTAGTAGGAGAGCTTTTCTTATAGCATGGTAAGATCAGAGACTAGATTGCATCAGGTTTAGTGGGAAAAAAAGCCTTATTGATCTAACCATCTATTTGCAAGCCACTGTAGAAGGGAATGGATGGGTATGAAATGGAATCATTGAGGTGAGACCACCGATTTGATGAGCTGAAAGGATGAGGAAAAAGTTAAAGAAAGAGCTGGGAAAAAAGATCCAGTGAAAAGATGGAGAGAAAACAGTGCTAAGTAGAGGATTTTTTAAAAGACATTTAAATATATTTGGAAGTGGAAGAGAAGGAATTTCTTAGGTATAGGGACTTAAAGAAGCTAGAGAGGGATGGATGTTTGTAAAACTGAGACTCTAGATGATCTGAGATCTTTCTGACACTGAGACCAATATATTAAAGGTCCCAACCATAGGGGTGTCAAGAGTGTCATCAGGGGCAGTAAGTTTATAGAGGACCAGAACTGAAAGGGACCCTAAGGAAATTCTACTCCAATCACTTTACTTTACAGCTAAGAAAACTGAAGCCCATCAAGAGGCAAATGACTGGCTCAAGGGCACACAGGTAGCAGACCTGGGATTTAAACACAGGTTGTCTGGTTTCAAATCCAGTGTTCTTTCCACTATGCTGCAGACTTTCTCCAAATGGTCACAGTCTTGCATAACCACAATGGGAAGGGAGCTCACTTAGCCAAGCCTGTACCTGAGCAAGAATTTCTTCCCCAGCATCTGATTGCTACCTCTGTGACCTTGGCCAAATCATTTAATTTTCCCCAGCTTCGGTTTCCTCATGTAAAATGAGAGGAGGTAGGATCAGATGGACTCTCTTTGCCTTCCAGCTGTAGATCTTTGATCTCCAACAAATAATACTCTGTGATCCAGTGACGTGGGCCTTCTTGGTGTTTCTCCATCTCTTGGCTTCCACCATTTTCCCTGGCTGTCTGCAATGGCTGGAATGCTCGCCCTTCTAATCTCCACTTCCTGGCTTCCTTCATGTCCCAGCTCAAAATCTCACCTTCTGCATGAAGCCCTTTACAATCTCCCTTAATGCTAGTGTCTTCATTCTGTGATTATCTACAAATTATCCTGTATGTATCTTGTTTGTATGTAGTTGTTCACATGTTGTCTCCTACATTAGACTGTTAGTTCCTTGAGAGCAGGGATTCTTTTTGTTTGTTTGTTTTGGATTGCTTTCACCTTTCTTTGCATCCTCAGTGCCTGGCACATGGTGGGGGTTTAATAAATACTTATTGATTTGTCTTGACTTGAATAGTTCCAGTGAAGACAAACTCATTACTTTGTCAGGGCAGGGGTGCCTAGGATGGCACGTGAGGTATGCCAACACATCCTACAGGCCAATTTTACCACCTGTTTTCCCATTCTTGCCTGTGAAAGAAAGCAATAGCCCCAAGAAGTGCCTCCAAAGCCAGCAGCCTCTCTGGGCTCACCTATACTCCTGAGGTGACCCATTGCTCTTGTGGACAGCTCAAATGGTTAGTGAGTTTCTCTTGAGTTTGAATCCAAGTCAGACTTTCACCATCTTCCATCCATTGTTCCTTGTTCAAGTCTATGCCTGGATACCTTCAGTGATGTGGAGTATGTTGTCATGAACCAGGTTATTGCATTTCTAAGGACCTAAGCTCTTGTTTAGGAAGCTTTTCTTTGTATTGAGCTGAAATCAAGCTGGAATCTTGTGTCCTGTCATTATGACTGTTGAATTCCCAGTAACAGAACAGTACTAGATATACAGTAGTTAGGTTTCAGAATACTTGCTTTTGAATTAATGAATTAAGCATTAAAGGCAAAGTCAGGCACAGCTAAAACATGCTTGGAATCCATGCATGTCAGGCCAGCTTATGTCTGTATCTGATAAAGGACATCAGTGACCTGAGTATCCAATGTTAGGTGCCAAGAACAGGGCATGTGGTCTTCTGCAGAAGAGATTTTAAGCATATTTTAGGCCTATGGAGTAGAGTCCTCCCAAAATAATGGGTACTGAATAGTGGACACAATATCTGAACATAGGTTTCCTTTCTTTTTTCTTCCTTCCTTCCTTCCTTCCTTCCTTCCTTCCTTCCTTCCTTCCTTCCTTCCTTCCTTCCTTCCTTCCTTTCTTCCTTCCTTCCTTCCTTCTTCTTAGAAAGGTAGAAGGTGGGAAGAAGAGAAGAAGGATTTTCCTTAATTGGAAACAAAATTTAATTAACAATAAAGAATATTCATGGTTCGATTAACGCATGGACTATTTTTTTTCAAATGCTTTATTAACTTCTGGTTTACATCATTTATTTCCACCAGATTTTGAATTTTTCCCCATTTTCCCCCTACTCACCACCCCAGAATAGCAGTCCCACAGGATATCCCCTCATCCAATCTGCTCTCTCCCATCTCTTCTCCCATAGCCCCTTCTACTTTTCCAGTATGGCAAGGTGAATCCTCGTGCCCCAATGCCTACACATCTTATCTCCCAATTATATGCAAAATAGTATTAATCATAGAATTATATATTTTTTGAAAATCAGATTTTAAAAGGAAGATAAGCAACAGTATATACTATACAATTGTAGCTATGCAAAACATTACCATAGTAGATATATTGTAAAAGACTGACTATATTTCCCTCCCTCCTACCCCACCTCCCACCTGGTGCACTCCCCACTTTGGTCCTGTCCCTTTTCAAAAGTGGGTGCTTCCAACACCCCCCCAGCCTGCCCTCCCTTCCATTGTCCCTCCTCTCATCCTCTTCTCCCCTACACTCCTATAGGGTGAGAAACCCTATTTAGTATGTATGTCATTCTCTCCCTGATCCAAATTCAATGAGAGTAAGGTTTTGCCTTTTTGCCTTCCTGTTCTTCCCCTCTTTTGTAACCATTTTCCCTTGCTTCTTCTATATGAGATAGTTCACCCCATTCTGTCTCTCCCCATCTCCTCTCATTATATTCCTCTCTCATCTCTTAATTTCACCTTTTAAGTATCATCCCTTCCTATTAAATTCGACCTGTGCCCTCTATCTATGTATACCTGAAAACATATATACACACATTCACATATGTATTCATATACCTATATACCCTTCTTCAACTATTTTCATACTGAGAAAAGTTTCATCAGTTACAGTTATCATTTTTCCCTGTAGGAATGTAAATAGTTCAACTTTGATAAGTTCATAATGGTTTCTTTTCCGTTTACCTTCTCAAGCATCTCTTGCTTCTTGTATCTGAATGTCAAATTTTCTATCCCACTCTGGTTTTTTCCTCAAGAATGCTCGACAGTCCTCTATTCCACTGAATGACCACATTTTCCCCTGAAATATGATACTCAGTTTTGCTGGGTATGTGATTTTTGGTTTTAATCCGAGATCCTTTGACCTGCAGAATATCATATTCCATGCCCTTCGAT
This sequence comes from Gymnobelideus leadbeateri, assembly GCA_011680675.1. Classification (NCBI taxonomy): domain Eukaryota; kingdom Metazoa; phylum Chordata; class Mammalia; order Diprotodontia; family Petauridae; genus Gymnobelideus; species Gymnobelideus leadbeateri. The sequence continues at coordinate 115,569 of WOXC01002101.1, forward strand.
CCCTCAGTGTAGAAGCTGCCAGATCCTGTGTTATCCTGATTGTCTTTCCACAATATTGAAATTGTTTCTTCCTGGCTGCTTGTAATATTCTCTCCTTGATCTGGGAATTCTGGAACCTGGCTACAATATTCCTAGGAGTTTTCTTTTGGGGATCTTTTTCAGGAGGTGATAGGTGGATTCTTTCAACCTCTATTTTGCTCTCTGGTTCTAAAACATCAGGGCAATTTTCCTTGAGAATTTCTTGAAGGATGATTTCTAGATTCTTTCTTTTTTTTTTAAACAAATGCTTTATTAACTTCTGTTTTACATCATCCATTTCCGCCAGATTTTGAGTAACAATTATTTCGCCCCCCTGTTTTTCCCCTACCCACCCTCCCAGAATAGCAGTCCCACAAGATATCGCTTCCTCCAATCTGCTCTTTCCCATATCTTCTCCCATACTCCCTTCGACTTTTCCATTAGAGGAAGGTGAATCTCTGTGTCCCAATGCCTGTACATCTTATCTCCCAATTACAAGCAAAAGAGTATTAATAATAGTATTTATATATATTTGAAACATTTAATTTAAGACCTCGAATTTCAGATCCATTTCCTTCCTCCCTTGTCACCCATTCCCTCTGGGAAGATAAGTAATTCAGTATATGTTGTATATGTCTAGCTATGCAAAACATTATCATAGTAGATATATTGTACAAGGCTGCTTATAATTCCCTCCCACTCATCCCACCCCCCACCTGGTCCATTCCCTACATGATCCTGTCCCTCTTCTATAGTGGGTACTTCCAACCTCCCCTCCCCCCAAGGATGCCCTCCCATCCATCATCCCTCCTCTCATCCCCCTTCCCCCTATTCTGCTGCAGGTTGAGATATCCCATTTAGTATGTATGTCATTCTCTCCCTGAACCAAATTCAATGAGAATGTGGTTTTGCCTTTTTGCCTTCCTATTCTCCCCCTCCCTTGCAACCACTTCCCCTTGCTTCTTCTACATGAGATAGTTTACCCTACCCTGTCTCTCCCCATCTCCTCTTGCCACTTTCCTCTCTCACCTCATAATTTCACCCCTTGAGTATCCTCCCTTCCCAACAAATTCAACCTATGCCCTCTATCCATATATAACTGTAAACATATATACACACATTCACATATGTATTCATATGACCATACACCCTTCTTCCATTATTTTCATAGTGAGAAAGATTTTATCAGTCACAGTTATTGTTTTTCCATATAGGAATGTAAATAGTTCAACTTTGATAAGTTCCTTTTGATTTCTTTTCCCTGATTACCTTCTCAGGCATCTCTTCCTTCTTGTGTCTGGATGTCAAATTTTCTATTCAATTCTGTTTTTTTCCTCAAGAATGCTTGAAAGTCCTCCATTCCACTGAATGACCATATTTTCCCCTGAAACAAAATACTCAGTTTTGCTGGGTAGGTGACCCTTGGGTTCATTCCCAGCTCTTTTGCCCTCTGGAATATCATATTCCATGCCCTTCGATCCCTCAGTGTAGAAGCTGCCAGGTCCTGGGCTATTCTGATTGTATTTCCACAATATTGAAATTGTTTCTTCCTGGCTGCTTGTAGTATTTTCTCCTTGATCTGGGGATTCTGGAACCTGGCTATAATATTCCTGGGAGTTTTCTTTTTGGGATCTTTTTCAGGAGGTGATTGGTGGATTCTTTCAACCTCTATTTTGCCCTCTGGATCTAAAACATCAGGGCAATTTTCCTTGAGAATTTCTTGAAGGGTGATTTCTAGGTTCTTTCTTTGATCATGGCTTTCAGGTAGTCCAATATTTTTTAAATTGTCTCTCCTAGATCTATTTTCCAGGTCAGTGGTTTTTCCCATGAGATATTTCACATTGCCTTCTAATATTTCATTTGTTTGGATCTGCTTAACATCATCTTGATTTCTCATAAAGTCATTAGCTTCCATTTGCTCCAGTCTAACTCTGAAGGGATGAATCTCCTCAGTGAACTTTTGAGATTCTCTTTCCATCTGGCAAATTTGACTTTTTAAGGCATTCTTCTCCCCATTGCCCTTTTGGGCCTCTTTTGCCATCTGAGTTAGTCTATTTTTTAAGGTGTTGTTTTCCTCAGTCAGGCTGTTGACTCTCATTTCATACTTTTCTTTCATCTTTCTAATTTCTCTTCCCAATTTTTCCCCCACTTCTCTTATCTGCTTCATAAGGTTCTCTATGGCCTGTAGCCAGCTCGTATTTTCGTTTGGGGCTTTTGGTACAGGATTTCTGACCTCACAGTCCTCCTCCTGTTCCATGCTTTGATCCTCTTTGCCCCCAAAATAGGAGTCTAAAGTTGCATTTTTTTTTGTTTATTTTGTTTCCTTTGCCTAGGCATGTTGCCACTCAATTACTTGACCTTTGGCCTTGTTGCCACAGTAGGACTTTGCCACCAGCCAGGGGAAACTCCGTCCCAAACGTTGGGGTTTTCTTAACTTCCGGAGGTATTAGTTGGGTGGCCTCTGTGAAGCCTCCACCCACTCTGGCAAGCTGTATACCCACCCCAAGACCTCCACCCCAGACAGCAATCCAGATCCAAGAAGGTTAAAGCAAGAGCGATTACCCCCAAGACCGATAGCTGGATTCCCCCTACAGTTCACAGGCCAGGAGCTGAAGCTGCAACATGGCAAAGTGGCACAAGCTGGGCCAGCTCCTCAGCGGCTTCTTGCCCCCAGGGGAAAGAGGCCACATGCTCTCCCAACCAGTCCCAAAGTCCATATGGCACTGACCTCTCACTTTGTCCTAGGCATCTATGTATTGATAATTCTGTAAATGCCACAGCTGCTGGTGTTCTGGGGTCCCTCCAGCCAGCTGTTGGTCTTGTCGCCCTGGGGCTAAAACCTCCAACTCACTCAGACCTGGCCTTGGCTCCCAGAGTGCTGTGCTGGCCGCTCCCTGCCATGCTGCCAGGCTGTCCTCAGTGGGAGGTTACCTTCTCTGTGTCATTTTGTGGGTTCTGGAGCTCCAGAGGTCGTTCAGAGTCTCCCTTTTACATAATTTTGAAGTGGTGTGGGTGAGCTCTGAGGAAGTGCTGTTTCTACTCCACCATCTTGACTCCGCCCCTCACAGACTATTTTTATAGAAAGAACTATTGGTCACACACTGATCTGTCCATGCACCCACATGTTCATTCATAGACAAAAGCCACCATTGTTCTCATCACCCTCAGCATAGGGCTCGACACAGAGCTGGAAGAAATGAAGGAATCATTGAAGATCAGGTCAGCAATATCACTAGTTGCTAAGCTTAAGAGAGGCAGCATGGTGTACTGGAGTCAAGAAATCCTGGGTTCAAGCCCAGGTCTGACAAATGCCAGCTGTGCATCCTTAAATAAGGCACTTAATCTCTCAATGTCCTGGATTGTAAATTGTGGAGCAGCTGTTAATCTGCATTTGGTAGAGGGATTTTCTTCACTGTATGTGTAGGCCACTGCACCAATGAGTCCTTTTCGAAAACCAGAGAGAGAGAGAGAGAGAGAGAGAGAGAGAGAGAGAGAGAGAGAGAGAGAGAGAGAAATGTAGCATATGGAAAGATGATCATTTTGTCAGCCAGAATGCTTGAATTTACACCCTAATAGTATGTGTGACCTTAGGCAAGTTTCTAGGCAGAGCTGTAACTAAGAAACTGTGACCTGGGAGCCAAAATGTAGAGTTTGCTGATAGTATTTGTGTTGCTTCTGTGGCTATAAACAGGTAAGTTTAGAAAGAAATATTTTGTTAAAAGAGGAAATAATATCACGTGGATAGGTGTCATCCTGGTCCTGCTTTTTTTTCCACAACCCCTTGCTGTTGTCTTGTGGAAATTAATGCCCTGGAATCTTTTGTCTCCCCACCATGGGGTCTCTGTCTCCCCATCATGGGGCAGTGTCCTGGGGAGAATTCCTCCTTTGGGATCTTATGTTTTGAGGTTCAATGTATTTCTTAATTTTCAAATAAATTTCTATTAAAAATTCAGTTTGAGGGTATTTCTCATGGTCCTATATACATGAGGGTATTTGCTCCAGGTACTAGAATTGTTAGCAATGGCTCTGCCTGTAAGCCTTAGTTTCCTTACCGATGAAAGGAAGGATTGGGCTAAATTGCTTCTCAAGTAATTTAAATGGAAGTAAAAATCGGTTTTCTAGGAATTCAGCATCATAACCATACATTACAGAAATTGTGGTTATTTACTCAGTCCAGAGGGAAAAAAAAATCCTCAAGTCTTTTGATCATAGAGGACATTTTGCTAGTTGAAAAGTTGTCTTGCAGCTAGAACTACAGCTCAGCTATATACTTATTTTTGGTTTTAAATTAACTGGGCCTTCAAGGGATAAATTGCCACTCAGGTGGTATGTCGAGACTAAAAAGATAGCACAAAAATAGCTTCTCACTTGCTTTGGATTTCTTCCTCTTAGAATTTAAAAATTCAGAAATGATCACACTTGCTTATGACATGAATAAATTTTTTGTGGTTAACTCTGAATATGTTTATCCCTTTGGAGGCAGTATGCTGAGGTGGAAAGAGTGCTGGATTTGAAGTCAAAGGATCTGAGTTCAATCCTTACTCTGCCAATTATTATCTGTGTGACCTTGGACAAGTAGCTTAACCTCTTTGGGTCTCAGTTTCCTCATCTGTAAAAATGATAAGTCTTGACAAGATGGTTTTAAGCTTCCTTCCAGCTTAAATCTGTGATCCTATGATCTCATTTCCCCACCCGGGTTGTAAATTCCTTGAGGAAAAGAATATCTCACCATGCTTTGAATTGCCCACTGGGCCTTGCATAGGCAATTAATTTCAGGTTTGCTTTTTTTAAAAAAGGACACTTTTGAGATGCAATGAGATGGGAAGACCTGGATTCTAGTCCTACCTCTGACATTTACTAGTTGTGTGATCCTAGAAAAAATATTTAATCTCTCTGTGACTCAGTTTCCTCATCTGTAAAATGAGGGGGTTAGACCCAGTGATCTCTAACATCCCATCCAGCTCGAAATTCACTATCCAGTAAGTTCTGGATTGTTTTTCCCAGTTACTTTCATTATCAGGAGATCTGCAAGTCAATCTTTTTTTCAGACTGCTGCCTTATTTACTTACATGATTTCCACAGTTCAGTCTATTCCTATTGTTACATTTAAAATAGTGAACACAGGAAGCAAGGAATTATATCAGTGAAGAAATTAGACAAGAGGAAGAGGCTAATTCAACAAAAGGAGGAAAGAAAACTAAATATAGGAGGCAATGTCTCAAGTGATTAGATTATAGAAAAATGTTTTGGCCATTTTCACTGACTTTTGCATATCAAGTATGTCCTTCTTACAGTACAGTTACCCATTGTCTGAGTGGTAAAGACACTGTGTGTGTCTATATAAATGTCTGGCCTGAGTCAGCACCTTCTGAAGCCACAAAGAGGAGCAAGTATGTCCTTAATGAGATGCAAACAAGTACTTAATAAACACCTACTGGATTCTGTCCTAAGAGCTGAGGATGCAAAGAAAGGCAAAAAATGGTCCCTGCTCTCAGGGAGCCCACAGTTTAATAGGAGAGACAACATGCAAATAATGATGTTCTTTTCTTAGCCTGTACTTTGGTTTCATGCATTCACAGACTGCTATGAAGGACCTTAGAGACCATTTAGACCTCCCCTATCATGTTACAGAGGAGGAAATGAGGCCCAGAAAGGTGAAAGGGTCATGTCAAAGTCAGGATTTGAACCCAAATCCCCTAATTTAAAATCAAGTACCCTTTTCACAGAAGAGGAGAGATGTTCAGAAAGCTTTCTTGATCTCTTCAGGTCATATTTTTAGCATGACATGGCTGGTACTCAGGCTTGTCCACAAATGCCCATTTAACCCACAATATAGCTGAAATTGTATTAAGAAGCCCGCCATTATCCAGTGCTATTTTTGCAATAGTACCATTAAGACTGAGAGGCAGTGTGGCAAGGTGGGTTGAGAGCTGGCCTGAGAGTCAAGGGTCAGGAAGGCCTGGGCTCATGCCCTGATTCCAACATATACAGGCCATGTGACTCTGGATCCAACTTCTTAGTACCCCAGATTACTCTCTAGGACTGTAAATTGTTGATCTGAATTGGTAGAAGGCATTTTCTGTGCTCTATTAACTAGTATGCTATGAATATAAAAATGAAAAAATCAGGGAACTTACATCCTACAGGGTGAGACAGCAGGGACATATATATATATATAAAGAGAGAGAGAGAGAGAGAGAGAGAGAGAGAGAGAGAGAGAGAGAGAGAGAGAGAGACTAAATAGAGGGTAGAGGGAGAGGGGGGAAAGTGGGGATTGAGGTTCCTCTTGAAGAAAGTGAGGGGTTCTATGAAGTGGAGGTGAGGATAGAGTGCATGGTAGGCATTTGGGGTGAACCAGTGTAAAAACACATAGATATATTATGGGAGGAACAGAGAGAAGGACAGTTTAGCTAGACGGCAGGGGGTAGGAAGTGAATGGTATATAATGAGGCTGGAAAAGTAGCTGGAGTGAAAGGTTTCAACAGTCAAACAGAATACTTTGTATTTCATCCTAGAGATGACAGAGAGCCCCTTAGAGTTTATTTAGTAGGACAGTGACATGGTGAGACCTTCACTGAAGGAAAATCACTTTGACAGCTATGTGGAGAACAGAGTGGAGTGGGAGGAGGCTGGAGCAGGAAGAACAAATTAGGCGGGCATTATAGTAATCTGAGGGAGAGGGGGTGAAGGCCTAAAGCAAAGTTGTAACCGGATTAGGAGATAGAAAAGGTCAGATGGAGCTGATATCAGAGCTGTTGTGAAGGCAGAAAAGTGGTGAGATCTGGCACACAATTAGATATATGGAGAAAGGGAGATTGAGAAGTGTAGAATAAAGGTTATGAACCTAGGAGACTGGAAGAAAGGTGGGTCTTTGGTGGAAATAGGAAACTCTGGAAGAGAGACGGGTTTGTAGGGTGACATAAACTGATGAATTTTGTTCTCAGCAAGTGGAATTTAAGATATCTCCACAGCATTTAGTTTGAAATGTCCAAAAGGCTATCGGTGATGTGGGGTGGAAATTGAGGAGGGGTCTAGGGCTTGATGTAGGAATCATCTAATTAAATTCATGGGAATTGGTGGTTACCAAGAAATTGAAGAGATAGATAGATGGATGGATAGATAGATAGGCAGACAGAGATAGAGAAACAGAGAGGGAAAAGGAGAGAAAGATAGAGAGAGGGAGGGGGAGAAAGAAAGAGAGGGAGGGGGAAAGAGAGAGAGAGAGGTGGTGGGGGGAGGGAGAGAAGAGAGCCCACAAAGAGAGCTTTGGGGAACATTCATAGTTAGGGGGACAGGATATGGATGATGAGTCAGCAAAGGACACTGAGAAGGGAACTGTCAGAAAGACAAGAGAGAGTAACATCATGAAAACCCTGGGAAGATATGGTATCAAGGAGGAAAGTAGCCAGCTCTGTTGAATTTAGTAGAGAGATTAGGAAAGATGAAGATTGTGAAAATTCCAGCAGCTCTTGTAATTAAGAGATCATTGGTGACTTTTGAGAGAGAAATTACGATTGATGAGGTCAGATAAGATCAGATGCCAGACTGCTAAGGTTTGAGGAGTGAGTGAGGAGAGAGTAGATGGAGGCAGTAAGTATGGACAGCTTTTGGTAGGAGTTTGACTGAGAGGAGAGACATAGGGTGACAGCTTGGGAGATGTACAAGCCTTGTGAGAGTTTCTTAAGGAATAGGTAAGACTTTGGCATGTGCTTAGGCAGGAAGAAAGTAACCATCATATAAAGAGAGCCTGAACACTAGGGAGAGGTGACTGATTGGTGGACAACTGAGGGGAGAAAGAAGTGCTTATAGAGAATGATCTTAAGCTTTTGAGTAAAGTAATAGGTTAGGTCCTTGACTGAGAGGGTGGGGATATAGGGAGGTATAGGAAGAATAAAGAAAAAGAAGATTCAGTACAGTTTTGTAAAAAGCAAGATATATACTCAGTTAGGGAGGAATAGACATAGTGTCCTTCTGCAGCCCAGGAGGTTAGAGACACAAATTCATAGTGCGCCCAGCCAGCAGGGCTGTGTAAATTCTTCTTGCTCCATTGAATATTGAATATTGAATAATTGAGTGGGAGTGGAAGAGGCAGATAGTGGGAGCGGATGTGGGCTTGAGGTTTAGTAAGGGTTGGATGGTAATTGGAGGAGAGGGAGAGAGACAGAGAGAGACAGAGAGAGAGAGAGAGAGAGAGAGAGAGAGAGAGAGAGAGAGAGAGAGAGAGAGAGAGAGAGAAGAGACAAAGAGAGACAGAGAGACAGAAAGAGACAGAGACAGAGAGGGGTGTAGGGAGGGAAGGTGGGAGAAGGAGAGGGAGTGGGAGGGAGAGGGAGAGAGAGAGGAGAGAGAGAGAGAAAGGGGGAGAGGGAGAGAGAGAGACATAGAGAGACAGACAGACAGGCAGACTCCACCTCTGAAACCTTCCTGGAACTTAGATGACCTTTTGTCTTATCTTGTCTGGAGTTGGGACTCCATTTCCCTTCCCAGGCATCATCTCTAGACTCTGTTGTCTCTCTCCTCCCACCCTCATCAGGTTCCTTCCTCTTCCCTGCTCCAGCTTCCTTTATGCAATGTCTTCTCCCATTAGAATGTAATCTCCTAGGTGGCAGGGACTGTCTTCCTTTCTTATATTTGTCTCCTCCGTGCTTAGTATAGTTCCATGCTTGGCACATAGTAAACATTCAATGAATGCTCCATCTACCTCAAATACAGTGTGAGATTGAATTGGTTTAATGTAGGGTCAAGGTTAGGAGGGAAGGAAAGGGAAATCAGAACAAAGGGATAGACCTGAGAAAGTAATGAGGTATGAAGGGGTTGGAAATAAAAATAATGAGTATGATGAATAGGTTTAAGAAGATTGGAGAAAAGGGAGAGATGGAGGGATTGGAGGTTATGGTGAGATAGGGGAAGGTCAGAGTTTTCATTTTTTATTTACTTTTTATTAAGGAAATGGAACACTTGTGGGTAATGGTGAGATCTAGCATGTGATTAATCTGTGTGGCTGAGGAAAAGTCTAGGAGTAAGTCGTAGAATTGGAAGAGACTAGGAAATTAGGGAGCAGCTAGGTGACTCAATGGATAGAGCATTGGTCTTGGAATCATGAAGATTTATCTTCATGAGTTCAAATCAAGCCTCAGACACTTACTTACTAGCTGTGTGACCCTCAGCAAGTCATTTAACCCTGTTTACCTCAGCTTCTGCAGCTGGAGAAAGAAATGGCAAACCATGCCAGTATCTTTTCGAAGAAAACACCAAAAGGGGTCAGAAAGCATTGGGCACTGCTGAAACAACTTACCACCAACAAAAGAAACTAGGAGATGAGGGGGCATCAGTGAATTCCACTAAACTCCACTAGTTAAATTCCATTAGTATAAGAGTTAAGTAAGAGGAGGATAGTGGATCAAGTGCTTAACTACTTGAGAAAGGGAAGAATGAGCTGAGTGCTGATAGACAACAGACAGTATGATCTGTATAAAGTGAAAAATGTCAACTGGGTGAACTTCAAAAGAGGTTTCTGAGTGATGTTGGCAAAAAGGGAGTATAGAAGTGACAGCAGGGAGTCAGGAGTATTCTAACTCTCCATCTAGGACCAGTGTGTCTGGGGAAGTGAGAGTAGATAGGCAGTTCTGGAAAAGATTGCCCGAGATGCAGTATAACCTGTGGGAATTTGGGTCTCATTGAGCATAGTAAATGGGAGGGCTATGAAACAGAGGTCTCCAATCAAGTAAGATTTGTTCATGATGGAATAGGAATTCCAGAGGACACAGTGAAAAAGGTGAACTGAGTTGGAGTAGGGAATGTATAGGGTAGAGTTTAAGAGAATAGGCCATGGGTGCCTAGGTATGGTTTATTCCCAGGTAGCTGGAGATTAAGTAGTACTTTACACCCCCCAATCCCTCCATTTCAGTTAAGGACATAACCTCTTACTTTATTCATAAACAGAGTGGCTGTTTGTTAACCAGAAATTAACTGGAATGTGTTCAGTCTCAAGTGGGTAGTTTTAAAGGGCAGTAGACCTTATTAAACCAACCAATCAATCAAAAAGTTTTTCTTAAGCACACCCCACTGTGGTCCAAATACTATGCTAAGTACTTGGGATACAAAGAAAGTATAAAACAGTTCCTGCCCTCAAGGAGATTATATTCTAATGAGGGAGAAAGTGTAAAAATAACTGATATGTACAAAGTACATGGAAAATAAACTCAGGAAAGGCACTGGCAGCTGGGGGGTTGGGAAAATGAAAAGATGAGGAGGGAGAGAATTCCAGGCTTGAGGGACAGCTGGTACAAAGGCAGATGGAGTGTCCTGTGTGGGGAGGAGCAGGTAAACCATATAACTGGATTGTAGAATGCTTGTAAGAAAGTATGGAATAGCAGAAAGTGACCAGACTATGAAGAATTTTAGATGCCAAAATGGATTTTATATTTGATCCTAGAGGAAATAGGGAGCCACTGGAGTTTATTGAGCTGTGGAGTGATGAGGTCAGACTTTGACTGTAGGCAGCTGAGTAGAGGATGAATTGGAATAGGGAGGTCTGTTGTTCTTCCTGGCTTGGCAGATAATGTTGGGGAATGGAGGCAAGGAGAAGTAGAACTCTGGGTCTGGTGGGATGCTAGGCTCCTCTGTTCTGGAAGGAGTGAAGGGAGGTGCTTGGGGTCAGAAGTTTGGGCCATGTAGACCTCAAATCTGGCCTCCCCTCCTCCTGTGCCCCAAATCCCCAAACCCCAGGACTATATTTAAAGAGTTTGACTGGTTCATCAAGGGAGGATTAACCCCTCTTTGGACCTCTATCAACCAAGCCCTTTTACCTTGATTGAACTAGTTGGCAAGATCATAGGGATGGCCAATCCTTTCTGCTTCCAAAAAAGCCCCTTGGAAACAAGGAAATGGGCTGTTTCACTGCCGTTTTTTCTTTCTTTCTAGACCTGGTCCTTTTGAATGTTAGGAAAGGTTTATAGCCCCTACCTAACCCTGCTTCACAGGTTCCTCTTGGTTAGTCTTCTCCCTCCTCATACTCAAAATAAATGGGTCTGGGTTCCTAGATGGGGGAGGGGGAAGAGTGAACAAGAACATTATGCATTTATATAGTGCCTACTGTTTGATAGGTACTTCATCAAGTGCTTTTTACAAATAGCATCTCAGCTGATCCTCACCACAACTTTGGGAGCCAGGTTCTAACCAAATTTTATAGATGAGAAAACAGGAAACAGTGGTTAAGTAACTTGCCATATGTCACTAGTGTCTGAGGCCAGATTTGACCTCAAGTCTTCCTGTTCCAAGGCCGGTACTCTGGCCATTGCAGGCACAGGCTGCCAGAGAAGGAGATGAACCTGGATAAGTCATTTAAGCTGTGTGGGCCTCAGCTTCCTTTTCTGTTAAATGAGAACCCTGGACTAAATGATCTCGATGGCTTTTTCTGGGTACTAAAAACAAAGAAGAAAATAAACCAAAAAACCCCAAACCTATAAATCTGTGGTTCCTGTACTCTCATCGTGGGAAGCCAGGAGTCAGAAGAGGCAAAGCTCTTCACCAGGATGGGCAGGTTAAATGCTTTTGCTAACCTTGAGGCCCCCCAGGTGCTGGAGGCCCTTAGGCATGGGCCTACTTTGCCTCTTGGATAATTTGGCATTGTTTCCTATGATAAAATAAATCCCAAGCTCTTAACAACTGACATAGAAATGAATGCTTGGAATGTGACCCTGTCTATAAGCTGGGGACTGCCCATGTAGAGAAATTTTCTTCTGTAAAATGTATAATGTTAAGAAAATAATTTATTACATGTTACATAAACTCTGACTGCACCAGTGTGTGTGTGTGTGTGTGTGTGTGTGTGTGTGTGTGTGTGTGTGTGTGTTTCATGGCTGGCCCTGCTAAAAATGTCCCTTGAAGCAGCAGCCGGTCTGCTAGCTTCAGCACCTGGTGGCTAGCTCAGTCCCATGCAGGGCTGACTAAAAATAGCAGCTCAAGCAGCAACTGAAGCTCCCACATGATACCTCAGAGGCTTAAAAAATAACAACAACAAAACTACAGTTTAATGGAGCTTACCCAAAGTGAACCGTTATCTTGGCATTTTGCAATTCCCAGCCCTGGATTCCATATTAACTCCTTTGTCAAAAGCAACTAAACCCATCATCTCCCTCCACCCCTCTTACCAAACCTGTCCCCCTGCCTTCTGTCTTCCCCACTCATGTTGATGGCTCCATCACCCTCTCAGTCACCCTGATTAGAAAATGTTGTGCCATGTTTGATTCTCCCTCTCCCTCACTGGCACCACATCCAATCAGTGGCCAAGTCCTATAAATCTTATTTCCAAAGCATCTCTTGCCTCCCTTCCTACATCTGCACTCACTCAGCTGCCTCTCTGGTTGTGGCCCTCATTACTTCTTGCCTAGATTGTTGCTAATAACTTGCTTTTGATTCAATTTGATTAACCTTTATTAAGTCTCTATGATGTACCAGGGACGGATGGGGCTAGGTATTGAGTATACGAAGAAAAAAATGAATCAGTCACTGTTCTCAAAGGCATTTTCATTCTACTCATCTACTCTTCACTGGCTTCCCTGACTATCCCCTCTTCCTTTTCTTCATACAGATGACAAAATAATCTTGCTAATTCAAAGTTCTGACATTGTTATTCTCTCGTTCAATGATTCCCAATTGCCCATTAGATGAAATAAAAACTCAATTTTCCTGACATACAAAACTATCTATAATTATTCCAATCTAATTTTCTAACTCTTTTTATGTTACTCATATCCAAGGGCACTCAGTCAAACTTAACAATATCCTAGGCATGACCTCTATGAATTTGCTTATGTCTCCTTCCTGATACCTGGAATGTATTCCTCCTTTTTAAAAAATGTATTTATTTACTTTTAGTTTACAACATTCAGTTCCACAATTCTTTGAGTTTCAAATTTTCTCCCCTTCCTCCTCCTCCCCCCCCCTCCCCCCCCCGCCATGGGAATACATTCCTTCTTTTCTGTCTTACTTTTTTCTTGCCTAATTCTTCAAAAATCAAGTGGACTTTCACATCCTCCATTTCATAATAACAACAGCTAGCATTTGTATAGTGATTTTTACCTATATGATCTCATTTGAGCCTCAAGACAACCCGAGGAGGCAGATGCAATTATTATTCCCATTTTGCAGAAGTTAAATGACTTTCGCAGAACCAAACAGTTAATAAGAAAAGTGTCTAAGGCAGAATTTGAACTCAGGTTTTCTTGACTCCGTGTCCAGAACTCTTTCTATTGTTTCACCTAGTCCTCTTTGAGTCCCTGAGCTCCTCAAATATTTTCAGTCTTTTGCCTGCTCTCTTTACTTTCCTTGTGCAATACTTGTCTACATCCATGCTGTGGTCCTCTCTTTGAATCTTTATTTGAAGCAATTTGAGGTCGAGGATTTTGTCTTTTTTATCGCTTTTTGCTGAGCATGTCCCTGGTGCCTTGCATATAATAGCTACTCAATAAATATCTGTTAAATTGAACTGAATCATGTTTGGCAGAACCTTTGTGTCACATGTAATGGTAATGTCTTCATGAGAAAATATTCTATGAGAAAATGTTGATCTAAGTTATATTTTCCCTTCAAAAGTATAAAATATGAAATTATGTAGGTTTAAATTTACATAAGAAAGGGCTCAATTTCCTTATTTTGCTCCAATTTCCTCAAATCCCGCACCCCCTTAAGTTCTTGGCAAACCAACATCCCCAGAACTGCCCTGGGCTAGGACATTCAGATCCCATCACTATATTTCGAACCCTCAAATGTTCCATGGGCAAATTAGTTTGAGAGATGTCACATTAACAGGGTTGTTCCTATGAAGCTCATTGCTTTTGCAATGCGATTTGGGGAAAAATAGCATTTCATGATGGAAACTAGCTATGCTAGACGGGTTCTGAGAATTCAAGGAACAGAGGGGTAGAGCCACCCTCAGCTATGATGAGACTCAGATTGGATTATGGCATGTGAAAATTATTAACATTTTAATTTATTAAAAAGGCTTTGTTCTGGGGAGGTAAGCAAAGTTATGAGTATTTCTATGCAGCAGAATCCCAGGAAACCAGCTTGGTCCAAGGTTGGTCCTTGAAGGCTGGAGTCTTTACAAATGCACCAGTCTTAGGCTAAGCAGATCCAGGAGAATTTCTGTGGAGATAGGGTTGTGCTCATGGACATTCATGGCTATCTTCATTATCTCATTTCCTCTGGGCAAAAGGGCCTAGTCTAAACAGCTTGCATAAGTGTATAACTTTACAAGGTGGCTTCTATGATATCTATTAAGGAATACTCCACAGAGAAATAGTTTACATCAGAAAATGTACTAATTTGCCTTCTCATACCAGCTGAGAATGTTTAGTTCCTTCTCTGCTCATGAGATGAGGGGTTAAGACAGGTGAAGAGAATATTAATAAGAGTTCACATTTATACAGTGCTTTATGTTTACAAAGTATTTGAAAAATAATAAATCATTTTATTCTCACAACAATCCTGGAGGGAGGTGCTACTATCATCTCCATTCAACAGATGCAGAAACAGAAGCAACTGGAGATTCAATGTATTTACTCAGTTACTAAGTGACTGTGATTGGATTTGAACTCATGGGTATTTCTGACTCCAGGCTTAGCATTCTATCTACTATGCCACCTAACTGTCCCTGAGGAATCTGGCAAATGCTATTGAGACCTTTGTTTCCTTGAAGGAATACTTCTGATTCACAGTGTTGGGGCTGTAAGGGACTTTAGAGACTGCTTAGGCCTTCTCCTCATTTTACCAATGAGAAAACCAAGCACCGGACAGGTTTAGTGATTTGCCTAAGGTCATGTAGTCAGTAAGTAGCAGGGCTACCAGGACTAACACCCAGGTATTCTCATGCCTAGTCCAACTTTTTATGTAATTTTGCTTCAAATCAGCAAGGATGAACACTGCTTACTTGCCTTGTCAGTGATGCTTTCCTGAGAGATTAAGGGTGTGTGATTGCCTATACTTAAACCCCCAGGTTACCTCCTCCATCGGGCAATGCCTTCTCCCTACACCAACACAGGGTGCTAGTTCTGAGAGCCTGTGAAATTCCATTTAATTTAAGCCTAAAAATAGTGTGAAAATCTACTCTTCCAGTCTGGCAAGCCAGCTATTTCCTCGGCTTGAAATTCTGCCTCAAAACAGAGCCTTTTCTGATTAACCCTCCCCTATGCTGATCACTCATCTCTGCTTTTATACATACACAGCTTTTTATAGAATTCAGAGTTGGGAAAGACTTTGGGGATCACCTAGTCTAGAAGGTATCATCCAAGAAGCCTTTCTACAACATTCTTAATGAGTGGACAGACAGCCTCCTTTGGAAGCCCTGCTAACCCACTTCTTCTCAAAGCACTTTTGGAGAGCTCTAATTGCTAGGAAGTTTTTCCTGCCATCAAGTCTAAATTTGTTTTTCCGACTTCCACCCATTGCTCATAGTTCTCTGGAGCTCAGCAAAGCTAGTGCAATCCCTCTTCCCAGTGATAGCATGCCCCAGTCTCTTACAGCTGCCTTGGGATTTAGAGGACAGCACAAAAGAGACAGATGAGCCAGTCATGCTAAAAGCAGGAGGACTTCATCACTGGTGCATTTTAGCTCAAACCAGGGAAACCACTCAGTCTAGTCTCCAAATGGTTCTTTGAACTGGAATTTCTCAGTTTTAATTTTTAAACCTTGGAAAACAGTCACATGCAAATGAGGGGATGGACCAAACACAATGTCCTTCAGACACTTTTACCTGTCATTGCTCTGCTGTAAGCAGGTCCTCTCAGTACATTTATCTGAGAGGCAGTTCTCTGTTACATCCTCAGAACAGCCTGTGTCTCTCCTTAATGTTTTATCTGAGAGGTTGTGTTTCTAAAAATCAGTTTTCTTTATATAAATGTTCTTTATTTTTTTTACCCCTTTTAGCAACCAAAATGTCCACATGCAGAGGAAACAACCATTCTAGTCAAAGCTTGGAGAATTATGCAGATTTCTCTATGGAAGAAGAACCCCCAGGTACCAAATACTTATATTGGGTCTCAGGTGCCAAGGATTTTTCAAGCCATGGCAGGAAGAGGGGGACCAGTGATAGTCTTGTGAGAAGTATGGCTTTTGTAGCCTTTGCTTTCTGGGCCTTATTTTTCTCATCTGTAAAATGAGACAGCTGTTCAGCCTTTTCAGTTGTGTCTGACTCTCTGTGACCCCATTTGGGGTTTTCTTGGCAAAGATAATGAAGTGGTTTGCTATTTCCTTCTCCAACCCATTTTACAGATAAGGAAACTGAGGCAGACAAGGTGAAGTGACTTGCCCAGGGTCACACAGCTAGTAAGTGGTCGAGGCCAGATCTGACATCAGGAAGATGACTTTGTCCACTGAACCACTTAGCTGCCCCTATAAAAAAGGGTAAAACATTATTTAGTAAAATGAGATGTAATGACTAAATAATCTCTATGATCCGTTATAGCTCCAAAACTCAAGGATTCTGAAACTTTTGTCACTCTTCCTCCCCAAACCTTCTTAGTCCTAACATCCCAAATCTCTTTAACCGATGCTCTTGATACCCTCCAGCTTATCAATTTCTTCTTTAAAATATGGTGCCCACTTCTGAACATAGAACCCTAGATGTGGTTTGGCATAGGAACCATTATCTCCATTGTTCTGGGTTCAGCATTTCTGATGATCATACCCTTACTTACATACTGCTTTGTTATTTTCTTATTTCCAATAAGTTTTGCTTCCCCAACCAGATAATGAAGAAGCTTATCCAAGACTGGGACTGTGTCTTCTATTCCTCCCCAGTCTGACATGGCTCCTTTTGTGGTGCTCTGCATAGAGGAACTCCTCAATAAATATTTATTGAATGAAGAAATGAATTCATTGATTTATTGATATCCTCCCACTTGTGGTTTATCATAGACTCAAGAAGTTTGGAAGATTATATAAGGGTTTGTGAGAAAATTAATCAACTAATTATCTCCTATATATGAAGTTTATTTACCAATTTGTTAATGATGCATTTAGTTGCTTAGAACACCTTGTGTTGTACATCTGTCCCGGAAAAAAAAGGAATTTGATGACCATATAGGTCATTAACTTCTGCAAATTCCAGACTTTATGGCTTCAAGCTCCAACTCCCTACTATTGGCAGCTAGTCAATGGAAGACTGGGTAAGAAAATGTGTAGCATTGAACTCTTCATTGTTATCTCTGGAAAATAATCATTTCACATGTATTTATCACTTTAAGTTTTATGAACTGATTTGTACAAATGCTCTTCTTTGCTCTTCATAGCAACTTTATGAGGTGGGTAAGTGTGGTTATTATTGTCCCTATCTATGTTATATATCAGGAAGGCTACTACCAGATGTCCTGACTGTTGTCTTCCCATTGGACTCTAATGACTCAGGGAAAGAGTGATTATTTGCAGCTCTGCTTCACTTAAATCCAATTCATGCACATGTCAAGACATGGCCCTTGTAATGTCATTAGTCCTCTTTGAGAATGAACAACAACATATCAGGGGATAGGTTTAAAGACTAGAAAATGACTCGTTTATGTCCACCTAGCAGAGCTGAGATTAGAACCTAGGTCCTTAGAACACCCCCACACCCACCCTAGGCTATTTCTTCCTTACCATTGGTCTGCTTTTAACATATAGCTCAGCTCAAAACCAAACCAAAGC
The DNA here is from genome assembly GCA_011680675.1 of Gymnobelideus leadbeateri. Taxonomy (NCBI): domain Eukaryota; kingdom Metazoa; phylum Chordata; class Mammalia; order Diprotodontia; family Petauridae; genus Gymnobelideus; species Gymnobelideus leadbeateri. The sequence continues at coordinate 133,269 of WOXC01002101.1, forward strand.
AGTGCTGAAATACTGGTAGACAATCCAGTTGGTCACTGCTGCTTTCTCTAAGTGCTACAGAGATAGGTCAGTGGGACTTTACTATGTGTCAAGCTCTCTGCTAAGCGTTAAGAATCAAAAAAACAAAGCCAAAACAAGTTTCTTGCCCTCAATGAACTCTCCTAATGGGGAGGGGGGATCTATGTGCATACAAGATTTTATTTGTGTGTGTGTGTGTGTGTGTGTGTGTGTGTGTGTGTGTGTGTGTGTGTGTGTATAATTAGGCAGTAATCTTGAGAAGGAAGTAGGAATGTTGGGAGCCCGGGACATGGGCTTATCAGCTGAGTTAGGGTAGTGCCCAATGGCAGGTATGGAAGCATAAGGTAAAGCTGTTTGGGGATGATCTGTTTGTTTTTACAAATTATCACAGCAAGACTTGAGTGGGTAAGGGAAGCCATTGCTTCAGAGAAGCGAGGGTCATTAGAAATATGAGAGGAGGAGTGTGGGGGAGGAAAGAGTGAAAGCAAAAATTTTCAAGTACGTTTGATGACATTAGAAGGTTGGGGGATCAGAAAGGCAATGGAAGTGCCCAAGTTAATTAATAGAAAGTCTTTTTTTTAACTTCTTGGAGGAAAAAAATAATCTTACTTTAGCTTACTATAGGTACTATTCAAAAACCAAAATCGCCAACACAGATCCTTCATTTTAAAGCCTAAGTGGTTGGCCAACTTTCCTACGGAGGAAACTTAAGAAACTATCTGTGTAAGCAGGATACCTTCTTAAAGCAGACAGGATATTAAGCTGTATCTCAGACACTTTTAATTATTTACATTAGTAAATAATTAATTTCTGTTTTCCCCAGTACCTGTCATTTTGTGGCATAATAGAAGCTGTGTGAGCCAGAATGTTGAGAGGATGGGGACTCCTTGAATTAGTTGAAAACTCTAATTAGGTAAAATAATCCTTCAGGTAGTGTCCTCTTACAGTTCCTGTAACTGTTTCTCCTAAGATCTACAAGTGACCTTTGTAAGCCCTTAACACTGTTGCACAACCACCACCTTATTGAAATTCTCTCCTCTCTTGGCTTGTCTATGACATTACATCGATTCTAATTCTCCTGCTGCAACTGTTTCTTGTGCTCACTGTCAGTATCTCTAGGCTTCAGTTGTCAGGTATGTACTATGGCTTGGCATATTCATACTTGTTCTTGTGCCCTTGACCTCCCTGATTGCTGAGGGAGTGATCCACCACCTACTTAGCTGGAGCTGTTGGCACCAAGTGCTATGGAGCAGGGTGGCTCAGATAACTCACAGAACCTAGCAAAATGGCAGCTGTTTATTCATTCACTTGATGGCTGGTGGATAAACCAGCAGATGGAATCTACCTATTGCTGGTTATCATTTCTTTTTTTTTTTTAAATTAATTTATTAGTTTAGTTTCAGTTAACAAGATTAATTCCATAGTTCCTTGATTCTCAGATTTCCTTTGCTTCCCTCCCCCCACCCCCTACGACCACATATAGTCCAGTATAGGATCTGTAAATACATTCATATTAGAGATTGGTCCAATTACAAAGGCGTATTGTACTAGGTGGGATGGAGAATGATAAAGAAGAAATAAAACCAAACAATGAAAAGAAAAAGATCAGTTAGTTTGTTTTCATCAGGATTCAGGCTCAGTTCTTTCTAGTTATCTCTGGATGTCGAATTTCTCTCTTACTTGAGTTTTTCGGGATTGACTTATATCACTGCATTGCTGAAAAGAGTCCAGTCTGTCATAGGTGGTCATCACACATATGATGAGTCTGTGATTGTATACAAATTTCTTCTGATTCTACTCTTCTCTTTCAGCATCAGTTTGTATAAGTCTCTCCAGGTAAATATGAAAACTGTCTCCTCCTTGTTTCTTATAGCCCAATAATATTCCATTACATTCATATACCATAACTTGTTTAGCCATTCCCCAATTGATGGGCACCCCTTTAGTTTCCAATTCTTTGCAACCACAAAAAGGGCTACTATAAATATTTTTGTACATATGGGTCTTCCTCTCACTTCTATGATCTCTTTGGGATATAACCCTAGAAGTGGTATGGCTGGGTCAAAGGGTATGAAATTATTTATAGTCCTTTGGGCATAATTCCAGATTGCTCTCCAGAATGGTTGGATAAGTTCACAACTCCACCAGCAATGCATTAGTGTTCCCACATCCTCTCCAGCATTTGTCATTTTCTTGTTTTGTCATCTTAGCCAATCTGACTGGAGAGATGTGGTATTTCAGAGTTGTTTTGATTTGCATTTCTCTAATCAATAGTGATTTAGAGCATTTCTTCATATGCTTACAGATATCTTTGACCATTTATCAATTGGGGAATGACTTGTATTCATATAGATTTGACTCAATTCTCTGTAAATTTTATAAATTAGTCCTTTATCAGAGACATAGGTTGTGAAAATTCTTTCCCAATTTCCCACCTCCCTCTTGATCTTGGTTACATTGGCTTTGTTTGTACAGAAGCTTTTCAATTTAATATAATCAAAATTATCCATTTTGTATTTTATAATGCTCTCTAATTCTTGTTTGGTCCTAAAGTCTTCCCCTCTCCACAAATCTGTCAGGTAAACTATTCCTTGCTTTCCCAGATTGCTTACAGTATCAGCCTTTATACCTAGATTATGCACCCATTTAGACTTGATTTTGGTATATGTCGTTAGGTAATGATCTATGCCCAGTTTCTGCCATACAGTATTCCAGTTTTCCTAGCAGTTTTTGTCAAATAGTGCATTCTTATCCCCCAAACTGGGGTCTTTGGGTTTATCAAACAATAGATTACTATATTCATTAGCTGCTGGATCTCCTGCACCCAATCTATTCCATTGATCCACTACTCTACTCCTCTGCCAGTACCAAGCAGTTTTGATGACTGCTGCTGTATAATACAGCTTAAAATCTGGCATAGCTAGTCCACCTTCCCTAGCATTTATTTTCATTAATTCCCCTGATATTCTAGACTGTTTGTTTTCCCAAATAAATTTTGTTATTATTTTGTCTAATTCTAAAAAGTAGCCTTCTGGTAAGTTGATTAGTATGGCACTAAATATATAGTTTAGTTTGGGTAAAATTGTCATTTTTATTATATTAGCTCAACCCAGCCACAAGCAATTGATATTTTTCCAATTAGTTAGATCTGATTTTGTTTGTGTGAGAAGTGTTTTGTAGTTGTGATCATATAGGTCCTATGTTTGTTTTGGCAGGTAGATTCCCAAATATTTTATAATGTCTACAGTGACTTTAAATGGGATTTCTCTTTCTATCTCTTGCTGTTGAGTTTCATTAGAGATATACAGGAATGCTGAGGATTTATGTGGGTTTATTTTATATCCTGCAACTTTGCCAAATTTATTTATTGTCTCAAGTAGTTTTTTTACTTGATTCTCTATGATTCACTAAGTATATCATCATATCATCTGCAAAGAGTGATAGCTTGGTCTCTTCTTTGCCTAATTTGATTCCTTTGATTTCTTTTTCTTCTCTAATTGCTACTGCTAATGTTTCTAGTATCAGATTGAATAAGAGGGGTGATAGTGGACACCCTTGTTTCACTCCTGATCTTATTGGAAAGGCTTCTAGTTTATCTCCATTGCATATAATACTTGCTGATGGTTTTAAATAGATGCTATCAACTATTTTAAGGAAGGCTCCATTTATTCCTAAACTTTCTAGTGTTTTTAATAGGAATGGGTGTTGTACTTTGTTAAAAGCCTTTTCTGCATCTATTGAGATAATCATGTGGTTTCTGCTAGTTTTATTGTGGATATGCTCAATTACACTGATGGTTTTCCTAATATTAAACCATCCTTGCATTCCTGGAATGAATCCTACCTGATCAAGGTGTATTATTTTTGTGATAAGTTGTTGGAGTCTTTTGGCTAATATTTTATTTAAAATTTTTGCGTCTAAATTCATGAGGGAAATTGGTCTATAATTTTCTTTCTCTTTTTTATCTCTTCCTGATTTAGGAATCAGTACCATATTTGTGTCATAGAAAGAATTTGGTAGGACTCCTTCTTCACTAATTTTCCCAAATAGTTTGTAGAGTATTGGAATCAACTGTTCTTTAAATGTTTGATAGAATTCACTAGTAAACCCATTTGGCCCTGGAGATTTTTTCCTAGGGAGTTCATTGATGGCTTGTTTGATTTCTTTTTCTGAGATGGGGTTATTTAGGTAATTCACTTCCTCTTCAGTTAATCTGGGCAACTTGTAATTTTGTAGATATTCATCCATTTCACTAAGATTGTCATATTTATGTGCATACAATTGGGAAAGATAATTCCTCATTATTTTTTTTAATTTCCTCTTCATTGGAGGTAGATTCACCCTTTTCATTTTTGATACTCATAATTTGGTTTTCTTCTTTCTTTTTTATCATATTGACTAAGGGTCTATCAATTTTATTGTTTTTTTCATAAAACCAGCTCTTAGTTTTATTTATTAATTCAATAGTTTTCTTAATTTCAGTTTTATTAATCTCCCCTTTGGTTTTCAGTATTTCTAATTTAGTACTAAATTGGGGATTTTCAATTTGTTCTTTTTCTAGCTTTTTCAATTGCATGTCCAATTCATTGATCTCCCTTTTCTCTAATTTATTCATGTATGCACTCAGGGATATAAAACTTCCCCTGAGAACTGCCTTTAGTGCATCCCACAAATTTTGGTATGTTGTCTCATTATTATCATTCTCTTGAATGAAGTTATTGATTGTTTCTATAATTTCTTGTTTGACCCACCCATTCTTTAGGATTAAATTGTTTAATTTCCAATTAGTTTTTAGTCTATCTTTCCCTGGCTCTTTATTGCATATAATTTTTATTGCATCATGATCTGAGAATGATGCATTTAATATTTCTGCCTTTCTGCACTGAATTGTGAGGTTTTTATGCCCTAGTACATGGTCTATTTTTGAGTATGTACCATGCACTGCTGAGAAGAAAGTAAATTCCATTCAGTTTTCTCCAGAGATCCATCATATCTAGTCTCTCTAAAATTCTATTCACCTCCTTCACTTCTTTCTTGTTTATTTTGAGGTTAGATTTATCAAGTTCAGAAAGGGGGAGATTAAGGTCCCCCACTAGTATAGTTTTGCTATCTATTTCTTCCTCTAATTCCTTTAACTTCTCTAGGAATTTCGATGCTATACCACTTGGTGTATATATATTAAGTAATGATATTGCTTCATTTTCGATGGTACTTTTTAACAGGAGATAGTTTCCTTCCTTATCTCTTTTAATTAGATCTATTTTTGCTTTTGCTTTATCTGAGATAAGTATTGCTACCCCTGCTTTTTTCACTTTAGCTGAGGTGTAATAAATTCTACTCCAACCTTTTACCTTTACCCTGTGGGTATCCCTTTGTTTCAAATGTGTTTCTTGTAGATAGCATATTGTAGGATTATGGCTTTTAATCCATTCTGTTATCTGCCTCTGTTTTATGGGAGAGTTCATCCCATTCACATTCACAGTAATGATGACTATCTGTCTCTTCCCCTCCATCCTATTCCCTCCCCTGTTTATGTTTTTGTTTCTTCCTTTTCCCTTCCCCTCCTTGAAGTTTTCCCTTTTGACAGCCCCCTCTCTCAGTGTTCCCACCCAGTGACCCCCCTTCTTATCCTACCCTCTCCCCTTATTACTATTTCCCTCCACTCTAATCCCCTCCTTTAGTCTCCTCCTTTTCAACCCCCACCCCTTACCCTTCCACTACCTATAGGACACAATAAATTTTTATACTTATCAGAGTAAGTTACTCCCCATTTGACTCCAAACCAGTGAGAGTGAATTTCAAACAGTGCTCCTCTCCCTCCCTCCTTTTCCTCTATTTAATGAATTTATGTGTCTATTCACATTAGAATCTTAAACTTCATTGATTAAGTTGATCCCTCTTTGAGCCAGAACCAGTGAGCATAGTGTTTAAATGATGTTCCTCTCCCTCTTTCTTTCCCCTCTACTATGGTGTGTTTTAATGCCTCTTTGCATGGCATATTGAACCTTTTCCTATCTCATCCTTTCCTTTTTCCCATTATGGTCCCTTTGATCCCCTTAATAGGTTTTTTTTTTTAAGGTCTTCAGGTTAGTGCATTCATACCAACACCCTCTATCTAAGTATAACCCTTTTGAAGGTTATGATAATCAAAAAAATTTCAATATTGACAGTTATCAGCTCCACATATAGGGATGTGAACATTTTGCTCTTGTTGCATCTCAAGTAATGAGCATATGTGTATGAGTGTGGGTGGGTGCACGTATGTATGTGTGAGTCTCTGTTTTCCTTGTTTACCTTTTTATGTCTTTCTTGAGTCTTGTAATTGGAGATCAGATTTTCCATTAAGCTCTGGCTTTTTCATCAGGAAATACTGGAAGTCCTTTTTTCATTAAATGACCATCTCCTTGCCTGAAAGATTATGCTCAGTTTTGCCAGGTAGTTAATCCTTGGTTGTAGTCCTAGCTCTCTTGCCCTACGAAATATCAAATTCTAGTCCCTCCGCTCTTTTAATGTAGAAGCTGATAAGTCCTGTGTGATCCTAACTGTAGTTCCTCGATATTTGAATTCTTTCTTTTTGGCTGCTTGTAGAATTTTTTCCTTAATCTTGTAATTCTGGAATTTGGCTACTATATTTCTTGGAGTTTTCAATTTGGGATCTCTTTCAGGAGGAGTCCAGTGAATTGTTTTGATAACTATTTTGTCTTCTGAATCCAGGACCTCAGGACAGTTTTCTTTGACAATCTCTTGGAGGATGTTTTCTAGGCTGCTTTTTTCCTCATGGCTTTCTGGTAGACCAATAATTCTTAAGTTTTCTCTCCTGGATCTGTTCTCTAGGTCAGTTGTTTTTCCAGTGAGATATTTTACATTTTCTTCCAATTTTTCGATCATCTTGTTTTGTTTGATTGACTCTTGCTGCATCATAGAGTTCTGAGTTTCAATTTGTTTGAATCTAATTTTTAGCGAATTATAGTCTTCAGTTATTTTTTGAAGGTCCTTTTTTAGGGAGGTATTTTCTCCAATTACTTCACTAATTTTACTTTTGAGACTTTTTTCCAAGTTGGTCACTGCCTCCCTGATTTGGTCTTTAAAATCTTTCTTAAGGTCCTCTAAGAATGCTATTTGAGCTTGAGACTGATTCGTATTTCCTTCTGTGGTCTCAGGTGTGGGTAGAGTCCATATTGTCCTGTGTATTTGGTTGTTCTTGATCCACATAGTAGGCTTGGATAGACTCTCTTGCCTTCCCCTTCTCCTTCTCTGCTTCCTTCCTTCCCATTGTGATTTCCAATTTCTTAGTTTCTCAGGCTATGAGCTAAGTGCCTTGTTGTTGATTTTTAGTTCTGTAGCCTCTGGGTGCCTAGTTTGGGGCTAAGGCAGGAATGCACTCTGAGAAGACTGTGGAGATGAATTGATTTCTGCCTCTATACCCCTGGGCTATAGGCAGGCTTTTGTTGGTTAGGTGAGGGGGGGCTTGTTGGGACCCCTCCCTCTCTTCTCTTCAGACTCCTGGTTTTCTCAGTTACACCCCTTCTTGGAGACTCCCAAGCCTGAGGCTATTTCCATTAACTTGGGATTTCAATCTGGGTGGGGGACTTATCTTTGGGTTTTGTCCTCATGAGGGAGGGATGGGAGGATCTGAGGGACTAGAATTTACTTTGCCATTCTAGCCCCTGTATTATACAGGCAGGCAGTTTCTAAACTTCCAGGCTGATTGGAACTTGTGGGGGCTAATTGCTGCAGGAGAAGCTTCTATCTCTGCTGGGGGCCTGACTCTCCTACCTGGCTCCAGTGATTGCTCCTGTCCCCTCATGAGATGAAGGCAAGATGACTGTGTTTTGTCTTTGGTAAGTCTGCTGGCTGGGGCTTCTTCTCTCTCTGGTGTAGTCTGCTTTTTTGCTCTTAAGTCTGAGCTGTGCAGACCCCACGTATTCTCTTACTTTGTCCTAGGCATGTCTGTCTTGATGATTCTGGAATCACCACAGCTGCTGGTGTTCTGGGGTCCCTCCAGCCAGCTGCTGGCCTGGCCACTCTGGGGCTAAAACCACGGCTCACGTGGACCTGGGCTTGGCTCTCTACGGCTCCCAGAGCACTGTGCTGGCCCTCCCTACAGGGCTGCTGGGCTGTCCTCAGCAGGAGGTTAGCTTCTCTGTGTTGTTCTGTGGGTGCTGGGGCTCCAGAAGTTGTTCAGAGTCCCCTTTTACATGGTTTGGAGGTGATCTGGGGGCAGAGCACCTTGGACATGCTGTTTCTGCTCTGCCATTTTGGCTCTGCCCCTGGTTATCATTTCTATGAGCTCAACTCACTTTGCTCAGTCAGTGTGCTCTGGCTGACTTTGGACTGCTTTTGCTGTATAACTATGCGGCAATAGTGAAGGATCTAAAGAATATTGCTCCTGACCCTATAAAGGAACCCATGATCTCTTCCCTCCTTTTCATATGCTTCTCATATCCTGCCCAAGCATGAGGGACCTTGGGCACTGGTTTGGGGCAATTGTCCTATCAATGTACCCTATTGTGTGACCTTGCTGGTCTCTATGTACAGAAGCTCCTCTTCTTCTTCGTGACCCCAAACTGTCACATTCCCCAAGACTTCTATTATCTCTCTACTAGGACAGGCTGAACTGCGGAGGCTGGATCAGGTTTAGCCCTTAGCATTTGTCTGAGAAGACTGGGTGAGTGTGGTTAAGTATATACACTAGAGGACTATGAGGAAAGAAGCAGGCATTATGAGAGAGAGAGGTCTGTTTCACTCCGGCTGTAACCTATCTCTCCAGGCTGATTTCACATTATTCTCCTCATCAACACTGTATTTCAGCCAAATGAATCTATTTTCTGTTCCCTGTACAAGACATTTCATCCTCCACATTTCTGCCTTTGTACATACTGTCCTCTATGCCTGCAATATTTCTCCTCTCTACCTCTACTTCAGGAATCTCTGACTCTTCAAGGCTCAGATCACTCCTCTATGAGGTCTTTCTTACTCCCAATCCCCCAGTTGTTATTGTTCTCCTTGCCCCTTGATATTATTCTTTATCTATTTTCTATATATTTCATATTTACTTATCTCTGTGCATGTTGTTTCTTCCCACTAGAGTATAAGCTCCTTGAGGGCAGGGAGTCCTTAATTTTTATCTCTTTTTTTTTCTTTAGAACCCAGTATAGTGGCTGGGATATAGAAAGCACTTAATAAAGGCTTGTTGAAATGAATTAAATTTCACTACTGTAGGACTATAGTAGACACTTGGTCATAAAAGGTAAATATTAATGCTAGGTAATCTCAGTTGGGAGAGTTAACTATAGGTATGAGTGTGGACAAGTTAGAACCCAAGACAAGGAGAAGCAGGGAAAAGCTTCTCTGAAAAATGGGGAAGTCCATAGGTGACAGAAGGGACAAGCAGAGATATGATTAATGCCAGGATCAGAGAAAGGAAAAATGTAGCAAGGCATGAGTGGGCTCTGCTACTGTGCTGCAGAGTACTGTCCTTGGAATCCAAGGTTCTGGATTCAAAATCTACCTCAACTACTCACTCTGAGTCTTTAGGAAAATCAGTTTATTTCTCTGGGTCTTAATTTCGTCATTTGTAAAATGAGTGAGTTAAACTAGATAGTATTGGAATTTCATTCCAGCTCTAAATCTGTGATTGAGTAATGAATGGAAATGTGACATCAGCCAAGATTTCCTTGAAGAGAGCAAGTTGTATCAAAGTAAATCTCCCTATGAAATATGCTACTTTGGCCAGAAGCTCTGTCTTACCCTTAGAGAGTCTTAGAGAATCCAGGCTCCAGTCATACAATGTTTTTAACTTCATCATTTCTAAAGTCTACTAAGTTAGATCTGGGGAAGTGGGGTGCTTTTGGGCCAGAGGGTGCTATGGGAGATCAGTAAACCCTCCCCAAGCTCTAAAGAATCCAGCTTCCTGCTGTCAGTTATCACCTCCGTGTGGATGACATAAGTTTACAGCTCTAATTCTGAGTATCTAGTGGAACCTCCATTTTCAGGAAATGCTCAGGTCAGCCATGCTCACTCCATACACCCAGCTCATTTCCTGACTCTCCATATTTTTCTACTGTGCTTCAGCTTTCTTATCCTGGAAAATCCAGCTTTCTATGTGGCCCCATTTTCCCATTGGTGGGTTCCTCCTGGGACTTCTACTTTGAGGAAGTTCCCAGGTCATTCATGCTCACATCTCCATTTCTTTCCTGTCTCCACTACTAACTTTGTGGATTTCCACTATGGTTTCCCATCCCTCTCTCCTCTCCTCCCCCAGGTTACTTGTTCTTTCCTTTATTTTTCAGTTCCCTTTATAGGTTGTATTCTCCTATTAGAATGTAAGCTCCTTGAGGCCAAGAATTGTCTTTTTGCTCATATTTGTATTCTTTATATTTAGCACAGTGCCTGGCACATAGTAATAAATTCTTGTTAAATGCTTATTATTGAACTCTATGTGGATGACTCTTAAGGATATATATATATAGTATGTATATGTGTATGTGCACATATATACATACACACATCTATCTATCTATCTACCTATCTATCTATCTATCTTTCTATCTATATCTGTCTATATTCTGAGTTCCTGTTCCATATTTCTGTTTATTGGATATTTCCTCTGCTATGTTATCACCTTAAATATAGTATGTCCCAAATGGAATTTTACATTTCCCCTCTCCTCCAAGCTAATTCCCATTTCCAAATTCCCTTTCTCTGTCCATAGTATGACCATTCTTCCAGTCACCCACTTGATAAATCATCTCTGAATCGTTTGTCTCCTTCACCCCCTTTGATCCCTAAAACTCATTGGGCATGTTCCTTCAAAATGTCTCTTATGCCCTCTCTTCCTCTCCATCCCCATTGCCACAGCTCCAGTCCAAAGCCTCATCATCTAGTGACAAGAATAGCCTCCTAGATATTTTTCTCATTCGTTCTCTTTCTGTCTAAAATTCATTCTGCACATAACTGCCAGATTCATCTTCTTTAAACACCAATGTCATTATGCAGGGAGGAGATGAAGTGTGATAAAGACAACCATGGTACACAGTAAGTGCTCAATGACTGTTGATGAAAAGTTTTCCTCCTAAGACCTAAGTGTTTATGAAAGCTGTGATAGACCTTAGAAAGAGATTTACCCTTCCCCTCTCAAACTGGTAAGCAAACAGCAGAATTCTGGAAACTTTAGAAAACCTCTAGTTATTTAAATTGATCTAATCTAACTCGATTAATGGTCTGAAGAATTTTAATGGAGCTCTCAGGAATTCCCGAGTGATAAATCTCATTCTGTAGTTTTGCTAGGTGTTAAAGCAAAGTAGCTAGCAGGCTGAAAGAGTTAATGAACTCTCAGGAACTAGGGAGAAAATGACTCATTTATTTAGGCACCCATTATAACTGAGGTCTTGGTTAATGTTAACAGTTTAATTTGTAACTCTACTTTCCATTACATATTTTTCTCAAACATTTAGTGCTAGGGCTAAAATTTTCCATGGGCTCACTTATCTCCAACAGGGATTTTGAAATTATTTATATTTTTAAGCATATGAAATAAAAAATATCTGAAGCATTTAAAAAAACATTTCAACAAGTAAAACAAACCAACCAGTTTATGGTCTCTCATCAAAAGCAGCTTAACTTCCAGTTTTCAAAGCAGCTTAGTTTCTTCAAAGCAGTCTTTTAAAGCAGTCTTGCAAGTTCTTCTCAGAAATCATTAGAACACAAAACTCCCATGGCTTGTAAGTTTTGCATCATTCACCCCTACAGTAATCAAGTAAATGTTCCCGTTTCCACTTACAAATAAAAAGTCACAGGTTATACCAAGGAAGAACAATCAGCAAATTAATGAATCAGAGTTCTATTTGTCCTTTGGTGGCAGACCATCAATAGTTAACTTAGTTAAATTCCTTTGTGTTAATAAATATCTGAACATGAAAGTATTTTCTGAGCCTGGATCCCTATTGTGAAATGTCCTAGTGTGAAATTCAAACATTCTTGTGGATTCATTTATTATATTCCCCAATGGTCAAATATCTTACCCAAAGAAATGGTCAGTCTTGACAATAGACATTTAAAAAGGATGTTGGTTCATGAATCTTTTAGACAAACACTAATTTTGATAACTATTGCCATTATTGTTTGAAGGTACCCTATTTAATTATGAGAATATCTGCCTGAAGTAAATATATGAAGTCTCCTGCAGACATGGATTCCCATTAAAGTGAAGAAAGGAGAGGGCAAAGGAGAATAGAATTACAGATTGCGAAGGATCTCTAGTCTAAATCAGTTTAAGACGAGGAACCGGGCTTAGAAAAGTTAAATGTCTTATACAAGGGCCTACAGGTAATTAGGGGAGGGCCAGAACCCAGATCTGATTCTTTGTTCATCATACTTTATACCATAATATACTTCCTCTTAAGAGAGACTATTAAGTTTCTTTTCGCCCCTCTATTTGCTGCCATCCAAGATTAGTTTAAAATATATTTTATTTTAGAGAATATGCATCAATGTTAGCACACTTGAAATAATCAAACTATAACGTTTAGAATGTGATACACCTCTATGAGGCTTTTATGGAAGTGATTTTGTGTAGAATTCTTTGCTGTATATGTATTGATCTAAATATAAGCTGCGTTCTTCTTGCCTCAGCCCTTTCCCTACCATGATGATAACTCTTTGAAAGGAAAACAAATATTTAAGTGTATGTTGAAAAATAGGTAGGCCTAGGTATTTCCTAGAAGAACTAGTTAAGCTTCTCTTCCCTCTGCTTTCACCTGAACAAGATGAGAAATTTCCTAGAAAAGATAAAGTCTTTGACAAGGTATGAACTTGTCTTTTCCAAAGTTCTTGTTGCTCCATTGGAAGTGGGCCTTTCGTTCGACATTGAGGGTCAAGAATCCTTTGTTGGGACTGTCAGTCATATGGACTGCTTAGCTACTTGGGAAAGGTTGGACCACTACAGGATGTTTATGGACTGGGATAAAAGCTCTGTCAAGTTCAATAAAATTTAATTCATCTGCTATCTTGTTAATGTGAGTTCTGGCATACCAGTCAAGAGCCCTTTTTCTTCTATAGCATGAACTAGACATGAGCTAGATTCTGATGTTCCTAAAGAGGAACCCCAGGAATAGGATGAATTAAAAAGTTATTCCAAGTCTGTGTGAATCCAGAGCAGTGGTTCTGGGCCATGGGTTACAAATGATTACACAAAATTACCAGGCAAAAGATGTATTTACTGTGAAAGCTGGATGTGCCAACAGGCTTATGCTTGCCTCTGGACTTGCCCTAGCCAGATCCAAGGTGGGGGGGGGGAATTCATCACTCATGGTGGGCACAGTGTAAATGACTCCAATGGCAAATTCATAAAACAACACTGTTTTAACTAAAGAAAAAAAAGAAGTTGATGGGTACCTATTGCAAATTCTACACATGACCCTTGCTTCTTACTATGGGAGGTTAGAGTTTGAGCAGATAAAAGTCAATTGGAACTTCAGTATAGGCCATACTCAGGTCTTATATAGTATTAACATATTTATGGGTGGATGGGGGAGAAGGCAGAGGTTATATGTACATGAACATGGTGAATCTGATTAATCCATGCCTAATGAAAATTTCAAACTAGTTTTATCTAGTCAATTTATTGTTGTCATGCATATTTCTTAGGAGGGAGCTTCCATTGCACCACACTTCAGTATCATAACTGAGATCCTTTTATTTTTTTCCCTACCATGGCCTCCACTCTCCTTCCCTTTTTTTAACCACTGCAGCTGTTTTGTCGACCTTGTTTCATGGCTGGGAATGTGTCCAGTCAGCTGTGGAGAAACAAAACCCAAGAAACATAAATTTTAACAATTGTATATATTTATTTAAAAATAAATATGCATGCAGGGTTTCTTATGTTAAAAAATCAGCTTTACACATGTTATAAGGCCAAAGTGCTCCAGCATCCAAAATAATGCTTGAGACTAATGTGCAAACATTAGTGGGCGTGAGTAGATTGAGCAAGCTGATGGTGCAGAAACCAGATGTGAAGATAAAAAGCCCAACACAGGGAGTTAATTTGAACATACTTTAAAAAAATCAGAAAACAATTATAAGTAACAAAGGGGTACATTGTGATGTATTTTTAAATATTTGGTGGTATGTTAATAACTCAATTATCCATAACCATATTATCTGTTTATCAATGAGGAAGCATTTGTTAAGTGTCCACTATGTGTTAGTCACAAAGAACACGTGAAACTGTCTCTGGTCTAAAGAAGCTTATAGTCTATTAGGGAGACAATTTGTCTGCATTCAGACATCCATATATACTGAATACATACAAAAAAGATACAGTGAGAGATTTTGGGAGGGAGGGCAGAGAAAACACGCAACTGGAGGGCTGGGCAGTGTTGGGCAAAGTTTAGGAAAGGCCCCATGCAGATGATATTTGAACTGAATCTTGAAGGAAATTAGGAGTGATGGAGGTGAGAAGGTATGCAGGGCAGTCAACACAAAGGTTCAAACACAGGAAATGGTGTTTTATATGGGAGAACAATAGTAAGGCCGGTTTGGCTGGACCAGAAAGTACATAAAAAGAGTAATAATGTGTAATAAGGTTCAAAAAGTCATTTGGGGCCAGATCTTGATGGGGTTTAGATGCCAAACAACCTTAGAGGAGATAGGAGAGGAGTAGTGAAGTGGTTAGACCTGTGCTTTAGAAAAATCACTTTGGTAACTGAATGGAGGGCAGTTTGGAGAGGGGAAAGGCTTGATATAGGGAGACTAATTAGGAGATAATTGTGATAGTCCTGGGGAGATATAATAAGGGTGACCGAGGATGGTGGCTATGAAGGTGGAGAGAAAGAAATGGTTGCAATAGAAGGTCTGATGGTACAAACAACAAGATATGGCATTAGATTTGTGGGGTAAGAATGAGGAATTGACGGTGATCCTGGGTGACCCAGAGGATGGTAGTACTTTCAGCAGAAATAAGGAAGTTCATAAAAGGGGAAAGAGGATGAGTTCTGTTTAGAGCATATTGAATATGAGATACCTTTGGGAAACCAGAGAGTACAGTGTCATGAAACCCAGAGAGGAGGGATTACACAGTAAGAGAAGGTAGGCAACCAGGACAAATGCTGGAGAGTGCTGAGAAAAGGATATCACATTTGGTAATTATATTTATTTATTTGGAGCGGGGAAGGCAAGGCAGTTGGGGTTAAGTGACTTACCCAAGGTCACACAGCTAGTAAATGTCAAGCATCTGAGGCTAATTTTGAACTCAGGTCCTCCTGACTCCAGGGCTGGTACTCTATTCACTGTGCCATCTAGCTGTCCAGGCAATTATATTTATAGATAATGTCCTGAAATCCCACTCTGAACAAACTTTGCCAAATGCACAATCTACTCCTGGAGTGACTTAACTAGATTTATCGTTTATTTTACAGTGGAAAAAGCGCACCCCCCCCCTCCACCCAGGGGCCCTGGCATTTGATCTTTATTTCAGAAAGAACAAACAAAAAACTTGTTTTAACATTAGTACTAACAAACCATAATTAGGAAAGTAAAATTTCAGCACCCTCTTCCCTCTCTGTTATAGTGTGCCTTTCAGCTCCAAAAGTAAATGAATTTTGTATTTCTGTCTGGTTTAGATTATCCATGGCCTTTTGGGGGTAGATAATTAGGTTCAACAAACAAAAAAGTGGACGACCAACTCAAAAGCTATGGAATTAAAATTTTATTTCTTGCATTGGATTTTTAGTTAACCAAAGAATCTTTTTAATGTCTAGAAGCTATTATCCTTTCTTTTAAGTGATAGATCACTGTCCACTACTCAAGTCTTCTTCTTATGATGCTTCCTTATGGTCTGGGGGAACCCCTGTTTCTTAAAGATCCTGCCAATGTAAGATAACCTACAAAATGTCCTACTAAGCTAGAAAGTCTTGGAGTACAGAGGGGGAACACACTATTTATTTGAAGGAGCTTATCACTAGAGCCTTGACTGCCAGTCTTGGTTTTATTCATTCATTTATTTGCTTCTTTGTTTATTTGTTCATTCATTCATTTCTCTATCCATCAATTGATTGATTGCTGCAACCACTTCTGAGAGTCACCAACTAAGTTATGGAGGAATTGTAATTAGCATCAGTGGATGCTAATTTTGAGGAAATCATGGATTCGAATTGTATACTATTTTATGACTTTGAAGAAGAGCCTGATGTGTTTATTGGATTGATAATCTATATTTTCTTTTAAAAACTCAGGGGCACATACATAAACCCTTAAACTAATGTTTCTTTTAAAATAAATTTTTTAAGCTCAGTAATTTCCTATTCTATTTCCCCCTACTGTTATACTCTCCCTTATAACAAAGAAAAACAAGAAAGCAAAATGGGTGAACAAAATAATGCATGCAACATTCTGCACCACAGTCTCCTACCTTGTGACCAAAAATTTTTTTAATGATATCATTTGTTTTTACATTTCCCAACATAACTCTCCCAGAGAGGTATCCACTATGACATGAATAAAAAAGAGGGAGAAAATCAGTTCACCAAAACTAAGAGAGTAAGCATGTGTTATGTATTATAGGAAGCATTCCACAGCCTCTGGAATAAGGGAGGAAGGTGCATCCGACATCTTTCTTTTGGAGCTATGCTCAGTCATTAGAATCACACAGTGACTTATTTTACTTTTTTTGTTCTCTCCGTTTACATTATTGCTATCATTGTGTATATTGTTTTGTGATATTTGTGTTTTCATCATCTATTCTTTGGGACCAGATTAGTCATTGCAATTCATCCAAGTTCCGCTATTTTTTTTTAGTGTTTTTTTTCGTTGTCATTATATATGTTGTTTTCCCACTTCCTTTTGCTTCACTCAGTTTTGGTTCATCCAAGTGTTCTCATTAAATTAAAATCACCTAAACTTTGTGCTTTACTGAAATAAAGGAGAGGGAAACTGAAGGATTTAGAGCTGAAATAACCCTAGCTATCATGTAGACCAACCTTTTCATTTTAGGATTGGGAACATAGAGCCAATAGACATAAAGGGACATATATACTCAAGGTCAAGTGACAGAGACAGGATTCCAACTGAAGTCCTTGATTCCAAGTCCAACATGCTCTCTGCTATGCCATACTCAAATAGAGTTGGGATGGCATGGAAGGTGAGAACAGGCATGAAAGAAAAGGGAGGTTAAGCTAATGCAAGCATGATAACTTACATGGTAGGAAGCCCAAGCAAGGGGCCAGCTTCTTTGTCCTCATTTCCCAGAAACACTAAAGACAACGATCGGATTCTAAGTTTAGAGCTAAAAGGGACCTGAGGCCTTCTAGTTGAACCTGCTCATTTTGCAGATGAGGAAACTAAGACCCCAGAGAGATTAAGTGACTTGCCCAATGTCCTACAGGTATTAAGCAAGCAGAAGAGAGGAAAAAGTAGAATTCATAAAAAAGAGGGGAAAAAAAGAAATTTACACAATAACTTTATTATATATTTAAAAGGAATAGCAATATGTAATAAATAATAGATCTGCAGTTTCATGTGCAATCATCTTTTTATTACATTGTTATGGAGATGCTTGTTCTATAAATTAAAAATAAATGTGAAAAAAGAGATAGCACCAGTGACAAGAACCTACATTTATACTCTGAGGCTTATGAAGGGCTCACTGAACCATCTCATTTCAGCCTTATAGCAACCATATGAGCCATGTAGCACCAATATTTCCATTGGCTCTCATGCTATAGGGAAAAGGAACACTGAGACCCAGGAGAGCTGGGTTTATTTCTGGCTGTGTTAAAAATTAGCTGTGCAGGCCGTTCGGCAAATCCTTTTCCCTGCTGGGTTAGATCTCTCCTCTGTAAAAAGAAGGCTTGGCCCTCTAGGGACAGGCTTTTCAGTTTTAAGGTTACAAGTGTCTATCCTAGCCCTTTCTGCACACAGTAGAGCTGTCAATATTTGGAGGTCATCGTCAAGGAGGCAATCTCTGATCAACTTTTTTTGACATGCAAAAACAATTCTTTATAAATTATGATAGCAACAAAAACACCTGGGACTGATATGAGTTTGGGATTTCAGTGACAAAAGTCGGGATGGAATATCAATTCTAAACAAAGCTGCATCAGCAGATCGGAGCCTTGCAGGAAGGGGCAGTCAGCAAAGCACTTTTCACAATGATTATGGCCTAATCCTCAAATGACAAAACCCAAATTGCTATGCTGTGAAGTGAAATGTGTCCGGGTGTTCTTGAACCATTAGGGTGGTCCCTCCTCTCATGGAGAAGATAATAGCTACCCTCTTCTCCGTTATGTGGATGATTGACTAACAATGAATGAAACAATATTGATTAAGCTAAACACTGTACTCATCATAAAACCAAAAATAGAACTTGCCCTCAAGAAACTTACATTCTAATTGGGGGAGAGGACATATAGAGGAAAGAGATATGGAGGGAGGGATTTACAGAGGTGGGAGTGGAGCCATAGGAGACCAGGCTGACACATATTTTCCAGCAGAATGCCAAGAGAGAGCGATATTTGGCCATGCCTCCTCTGGAATATATTTTACCTTCTTTATCCCCCTTTCACATTGAAAAAACACAGTGACTAGAGTTGATATTCAACCCATGGCAGGCCTCTTTTAACAGCTAAGTGACATAATTCTGGGAAGCTGGGTTGCCCAGTGGATAGAGCCCCGGGCCTGGAGTCAAGACCGCAGATATTTACTGGATCTGAGCAAGCCATTTAACCCTGTTTGCCTTAATTTCCTCATCTGTAAAATGAACTGGAAAAGGAAAATGCAAATCACTCCAGTATCTTTGCCAAGAAAGCCCTAAATGGGGTCACAAAAAGTCAGATACAATTGAAACTGCTGAACAACAACAAACCACCATTATAGGAGACATTAGATGTCAACCACACCAGGTACACCAGTCATCACACACATGGTTTGCACATTTCACGTTTGATAATTTTCACATATTTTCCTAGCTGTGCTTAGTGCTAAAGGAAATACAAATAAGAATAAGGAACCACAGGCTTCTAGTCACAGAGCTAAGCTGGGAAGACAAAGAAGGACTACACAAAGCACAAGGTGAATGTTGGATCCTGTAGCTGTGTAGAAATGTTGTGGGAATTCAGAGGAGAGGCAAATCAGGGAAGGCTTCCCATACCAGATGACACTAGTAGCTCTGTGACCCTGGACAAGTTACTTAATCTGTCAGCCTCAGTTTCCTCTTCTGTAAAATAGGGAAAATGATAGCACCCACCTCACAGAGTTGTGATCAAGTGAAATAATGTGTCAAGTGAGTGTCAAGCTTGAAAGTGCTGTATAAATGTTATTCGTTATTATAATATTGGTTGTTCAGTCATGTCTAACACTTTGCGACTTCATTTGGGGTTTTCTTGGCCAAGATACTGGAATGGTTTGCCATTTTCTTCTCCAGCTCATTTTACAGATGAGGAAACTGAGGCAAGCAGGGTTAAGTGACTTGCCCAGGATCCCCCAGCTAGCACGGGTCTGAGGCTAGATTTGAACTCAGGTCTTCTTGACTCTAGGCTGTGCTCTATCTGCTGAGCCACCAGCTGCATCTATTATCATATTAGCTAGGGCATAAAAAATGGTGTGTGGGGGCAATTAGGTGGTGCATCGAATAGAGCACTGGCCCTGGAATCAGGAGGACCTGAGTTCAAATCTGGCCTCGAACACTTAACACTTACCAAATCCCGTGACTTTGGGCAAGTCACTTAATCCTGATTGCCCTGCCTTCCCCCCTCCAAAAAGTGCCCCCCCCAAAAAAAAAGAGAGAATGGTGTGTGGAGCAGAGCTGGGAACTTCAGTTAGAGAAGAATAGCATGACCAAAGACATAGGAATAGGATAGGAAGGGAGACATTTCAGGGGCAGTGGATGCTCCAGTATGGGAAGAACATAAATATTGCTAGGGTAGTAAATGTTTAACAACCAGCTCTCCAAAAAAAGACTTGGCACACTTTTATGCTTAATCTGCATTATTGACATTTCTCTATAACTTTCTTAAGGCCAGACAATCAACAAAAACAATCAATTGAATCCTGATTTGTAGCCTCTGCTGATTTCCAAGGCATAACTGCTCACACTGAAAATTCAACAATCTCAAGCTGGTTGGAGCTGACTCCAGCACATCCCTGAATAGGGAATGTGAAAGGACTTAGTGGAAATGAGGCTGAAAAAGTACATTGGGGCCAAATTAGGGAGGGGTTGAAATGGCCAACTAAACCTTTAGATTTTTTAAAAATTGACAATGGGGATAAAATGAAGACTTTTAAAGCATGACAGTGAAATGGTTAGGAATCCATCTAGTCCAATGCTCTCATTTTGTAGATGACGAAATTGAGGCCCAAGGATGTTAATTTCCCAAAGTCACACAGATAGTAAATGTTAGAGGTAAGAGTTGAGTCCAGGTCCTGTCTCCAGGGTTTCTTCTTTTCTTTGGAGGGAGAGTTAAGTGACTTGCCCAGGGTCACATGGCTACTGTTTAAGGTTGGATTTGAACTCAGGTCTTCTTGACTGGAGTCAGGGACTAGTGCTCTATCTGCTGTGCCACCTAGCTACCCTGTTCAGGGCTCTTTCTAATATAACCCATTGCCCCCTTAGCATTAGGGTGCTCTTGCAACAGATCAGGTGAAAGGTAGTGAGAACCTGAAGTATGGATGGCAGTGGGAATGGAAAGAAGGGAATAGAGAGTACAGATATTTCAGAGCTAGAAATGATGGAATTTTTTATGGTGGCTTTTCCTCATGTGAAAGTACCTGAGGATGCCTTGGATTGAGACATCTAGTCCCATATGAATAGACAGAGGCGGAAAACAAGACTAACAACATCTCAAAAGGGGCCCAGCATGTTCCTTAATCAATTTCCAGAGATCCTCCCCTGTGCTGTAATGATCCATCACTAGCTTATAATGATCTGTCATTGAATCATCATGAAAAATGTTTTCATTGGAAAGAAAAGAATGCTCAAAAAAACCAAAAACAACCCAGAAGGCAATTCAACACCTGTAGCAACTGTGGCAAGGTTGAATGATGGAGTGCAAAGAGTCATTTGGACTGAGAGATCTAATCTGGTTCAGCTATTAATGAGTTATGTGACCTTGGCTAAGTCCCTTAACTTCTTAGTTATAAGAAGTTAACTATAAAATAGAAATTAACTACAAAATGAGAGTGATGGCTTGGCTGTTCTCTAAGGGTCCTTTTGTCTCCATGGGTGTGGAGTTTACTGTCTAGAATCCCTTGGAAGGTTCTAATTTTACACATTTAGACTACCTATATGTTTGAATGATAGCTCTCATCTCCGAGATTGTAGGAACGTCTCTTCCAGTTCTATCTCTATTATCCTATGAATCCCCTTCCTTTATTTTATCAATGAGAAGACTGAGAGGAAGTGACTAAGTGACTAAGAAGACTAAGAGAGGAAGTGATCTGCCCAAGGTCATCCTGAAGGGTCACTAGCTTGTCTTGGTCATTATCACTATCAATCAATATATTAATTGTTGGGGCTCATTCCCTTCTCCTCAAAATATTGCATATTTTCTTCTTCATTTATGTGCTATATCCCTTCAGCATAGGGCAAATCCCTTGGAGGCAGGGACCACTTCTTTTGCCATTGTACCCCCAGTGCCTAGCACATGTTTTGCAAACAGTAGGCACTAAATAAATGTCTGTTGGATTTGGATTGGATTAACATGGTGCCATATAGTATTTGATCCCTACCCTACCTAGACTCTGGGCACCAAGTTTTCATTGAGAATAATTTGGCCCAGTGCACCTAATCCTCTGAATATTGCAATGCAAGCATAATAGAATAGAAATAAATAGATGTTAAGAATAAAAATGTTCAGCTCTATTTGACACAAAGGCAATTCTCCATTAGCAATTATCAGCCTATAAAAAGAATGAGAGCAGAATTAATCTTCTAAACACAATACCCAAACAAGTTAGCTCAAGTATAAATTATGGCCTAGACAAGCATGAAGTATCATGGGTACCCCCATACAAACTGCCATCAAAGTTTCAGGGTTGAATGCGTTTTGGCAGTGAGAAAATTTGTCAAATAGGAGTGTGGAAATCTGAAATGCCAAGACTAAAACAACCACAAATACATTTTATTTTACCCTTATGAGGTTGCATCAAGGTTGTGCTGTGCAGCTGTTGTCCTATATGAAAGAAAATACAGGCCCCTGGCTGGAAGAAATGGAACATAATTATGTTATGATGAGCTGGGGGAAAAAAGGCAGAGAAAAATTGGAATGCAAAGCATGATGGATGATGTTTTGTCAATTGGAAATGCAGCAATATAGCAAGTCTGGATAATAACTCTCTCTCTCTCCCCTATTCCAATTTGGCAAACTGAAGTGTAGAAGCAAACCATATCTTTTTTGCCCTGTATTTATTCTTGACATAATTATGTCAGGCTTGTAAAGTAGATAGCATCATCATCAATAATGAAAATTAACAGGATAGGTTGTTTTGAGGTACAAAGTTATATATACACGAGCAGAAATTTCCTGTTGCCTATTTACATAGGTTGGAAAACTGTATAGAATTCTACCTTATGTCCTTTACTTGAAAGCAAGCCCTTCATCTTTTAATATACTACTTTCAGGTAGGGTCTGTATCATTTCAATCAAGTTGATTCAACTCATAGTCAGGAAGGCTCAATTTAAATCACTAATCAAGAATTTATTACTTATTTCCTGGAACATGTGAATTCTTATTTGAGTCAATTAAATTTCCTTCAAAAACATTTATTAGTCCCTGCTCTTATTCTTGTTGATGCAGATTTTGTTCCAAGGTGCAAGTTCCCTCAAGAAATGAAGAAGGGTGACACTTAACATTCTTCAGCCTAGCCAACTTGTAATGCTGATCAGGTCAAGCTGTCTTCTTTTATTTACATGGAACCACCCTGAACTTTGGGAACTTGTGACTGACTGCCGACTTCCTGAGGGCTGGTTTCCAGCCTGGCTCCCCTGTCGTCCAGTTGCATTTTGACCGACTCACTCATGTCGTTCCAACCTGGCTCCTGTCTTGGTATTTGTTTGTCTGCTCCCTTGGCTTTGACATCCTGTCACCCTCCCCTTGAATTGGTTTCCTCAGTTACAAATATAGTTCATACTGACCTCAGTCTACTCTCTCTCCACCCTCTGGCTGTGGTAGTTGGCCAGTAGCCTCTTCTCTCCCACTGCTTGACAGACAGAGCACATAAATATTTTAATTTAGTGATTTATTTTAATTTCTTTCTAGATTATTTCTATTTTCAGGTTAATTCTATAACTAGGTTTAAAAAATCCAAGTGATGGCTTGGTTATTTTATTCACCAAAATTAATTGAAATCCATGCTTTCCCCCACTCCCCACCCTTCCCATGGACAATTCAATTCAACAGACATTTATAAGAATGGTGTTCTACACCCCTACCTCAATAATTACAGAGGGCCCAGACATTTAGATTGAATCAATAAATCAGAGGTTTGAAATAGGTGTGAACATCTCTATTGAATCAATCAATCAAAAGCATTAAACTAAATGAAAACAATCCAGATAATCAAATGGGGAGGCAGTATAGTTCTTCAAACTCTTGGATGAAATGAAATGATGCACAAGTGTATTGGGATTAGTTGACAAGATGCAGTCATGCTCTGTGAACTTCATCCCTCCTTTCTTTTCCTTCCATCCTCTCTTCTTCTTCTTCTCCTTCTCCTTCTCCTTCTCCTTCTCCTTCTCCTTCTTCTTCTTCCAAGCTAACTTGGAAGCCAGTTATTCCAGGGTCTGGCTAGGATAGCAGATGGAGAGATGAAGAGCCTCTCTCTTCTTTACCCCCCTTTTACCCACAAGAGGATGACCTTTGGATTTCCCTTCAGCATCCTAATAGTGTCCCCAGAACAGCTTGTGGCAGCATCTGCATTAGATGTTGAATGATAACTTGACACCCTGAAGGAAAGTAACTTCAGAACTTTTTAAGAAACCCAGTGGAAAACTGGGGAAACCTCAGGAAAGCGTTCTGCTTCTAGAAATCAGGAGTTGTGATTTAGTCCTTTGCCACATGTACTCTCTAAGCTTGAGCTCACTTTCCCCTGGACTCTCTATGTACTTGGTGAGGGGGTCAGAACTGGGTATGCATCCCAAGCTTTCAGAAGTATGTCTTGCATAAACTATTATTTCTGTATCACCGTAATACTTTACTAAATACCTATGAACTTTTTTTTTTTTTTTTGCTTTTTGGAGGGGGGAGGGCAGGGCAATTGGGGTTAAGTGATCTGCCCAAGGTCACATGGCTAGTAAGTATTAAGTGTTGGAGACTGCATTTGAACTCAGGTCCTCCTGACTTCAGGGCTGATACACTATTCACTGCGACACCTAGCCATCCCACTATGAACTTTTAAAGTGCTAAGTCTGGATGATTCATTGATATGAACTGGTAACCAATAGAGACATATATTAGTGGGGGCTTGTAAGCTATTTGTTGAGTCCTTTCAATCATGTCTGACTCTGTGACCCAATTTGGAGTTTTCTTGGCAGATATACTGGAGTGGTTTGCCATTTCCTTCTCCAGCTCATTTTACAGCTGAGGAACTGAGGCAAACAGTTAAGTGACTTGCCCAGGGTCACACAGCTAGTAAGTGTCTGAGGCCAGATTTGAACTCAGGGAGATGAGTCTTCCTGACTTCAGGCCTGGCACTCTATCTGCTGCACCACTTAACTGCCCTTGTGAACTCTTGTACTATAATACTAGAGTTTATGTATTGAACCTTAAGAGGAGAAGTAGCCAGCCTCACTCTGGGAACCACCTGGTAGTCCAAATAGGATTTGGAGAGTGAGTCCCAGAGCCTGAACAAATATGATTTATAAGACATGTGGCTAAATGCCAACTTATTTGTAAAAGAAATAATAATTTGGAAGTTTTATTGAACTTCAAACTTACTTTGCATCAGTAGTGTATTATGTCAACCAAGAAAACTAATGCAGTCAGGCTACAGGAGCCTCAGGTCTATTTATTCCAACCCCTTCATCCTACAGACTAAGAGACTGAAATATAGGGACTTCAAGTGACTTGCCAAAAGCCACACAGGCAAAGTTCATTAGAGGCAAAATTTGAGCACAAGTCCTCTGACTACAGAGATAGTGCTTTTAAAATTTCATCATGATTGTCCAAATGTTGTTTTTAGAGTTGGAAGACAACATAGCCTTCTGCAGTCATTATAGATTTTGTTGTCTCTTAGTCTAAAAGGAAGCCTGACCTTTTTCATACTTTTTACTTCTTAACTAACTTCCTTTACACTCATTTCTAAGACTCCCATTTATTTTATGTATAGACTAATTGGGTAATTAATATTAATACCCCTCCCCCTTGATCTACTAACCTGGATCATGCCAAGGGGCAGGTATGTGAATATGTGCCTGTGGTCTAGGTCATTTCTTAAGAGACATGAGCTCTGGCTTAGTGCTAAAAGACTTGTACTTTGGGATGGTTCAGGAATCAATCCCTCATTGTTCTTCTTGGTGCCCATGATAGGGGTTGCACCAGTGAGGACTGGCTCCAGAGATAGGAAGAGCTGTTCACTCAGTGATCACTCTCCCATCTTAAAGAGCAGCGGTTGAAGTTTCTCAATCTCTCTTTTATCTTCTGTTGAAAATGTCAGGACACTTCAGGTTCGAGGTAACACTAGTCACTGCCTGAAAGAAACTCCAAGATGAAAACCCCTGGAAATGTCCTAGGAAAACCCAGATTTTCAGCATGGGTTACAGGAAATAGTAACTTATAATTTATATTATAGTCCTCTGGGAAAGTGATATTTAGGCCATTAAATACAGCACACTTTGTGGGACATCTAAGTAAGCATTTCATTTTCATCTCTGATCTGCACTGTGTGAGTAGTTCTCTAAAGGTCTATATCTTCTGTTGAGGAAGGCTATGGCTTGGTCTTTCTTAGTCTCATCATCTCTAGTATTCTTGTAGTGTATTCTAGTATTCCCTCCTTTGAGAATTTGTTTCAAGAATCATCTTCTGCCTGCTGAGCAACCAATACCCAGAAGTAGGAGATCCTGACCTCTCAGGTTCAAAAGATCACCACCAATACTTTACATATCCATTTCATAATCACCTAAGGGGATTCTTTTCCTCTCATTCATCTCCTCCCCTGATAATGGTGGCTGCTCGAACATGGTAGTGGGTACATATACTTGCCCAGATGAACCCAAGATCAAGTCTATGGCTGCCTTTTCTACCTTATATCTCTTTCCTTGTGTGTAGGTGACCAAACATCAATTATGATAAATTATTATAATTTTAATATATCAATTAATATGTAATAATTTTAAACTATTAATCAACCAATTATAAGATGGCTAATTCTAACCTTGGTGACAACCTCAAGAGTTTTAATGGTCAAGAGCTCCTGGATCTGGGAACTGATTGCCTTGTAGGAAGTGAACTCTGTAATAACTTCTTAGCACACAGAAGATGACCATCAGCAGAAGAATATTACACATGAAAAGACTAAGACAGCCTATGCCATACCCTAGTATAAATGAAGCAAGCATTTTTAAAGAATTATATTATGAATGAAATGGGCTCTCTACAGAAAAGAATTGCTATGCTTTCATGTTGCCTCCCTTGATATAGTGGAGACACCTTGAGAGTTGAGATTGTTTCATTCTTTGTATTTGAATCACCAATGTTTAGTATACTGCCTCACACATAATAAGCACTTAATAGATGTTTATAGATTGGTTGATTAATTGATCACTGTATTATAATATAATACATTTGATCATGGATATTCCCGATGATGACCCTGAGTGAATTCACTTATGTTAAGAAGGGAGGGGAGTATAAAATATAGCTAAGAAATATCTACCAAAAATCGTTAAAATGGGGGGTGGTGGAGATTTAACTCTTAAAGGAGGTTGAATTATTCTACTTATATGGAATCCCTTAAACCCCCAAAGTGCTAGATAAATGGTATATATGTCAGTATATTATGTTAGTGATTTTTTTTGAGCTAGTCTTGACTTTGGGCAAACAGAGAATATTTGGGAATGATTTTTTCCTTCCTCAAACCTTAGTGCTTAACTAGCAATTTTGACCCCCTGGGCAGAGCATCAAGAATTATACTCAGGGCAAACAGCACTAAATGAGCCTTCAAATCGACTTTTTAATTCATGCTGTGAAACTAATATAAGAAGTAATTATGCAAATTTAGTTGCGCTGGGGAAGAGACCCTACAATATTGCCCACAAGGGAAGAAACCCTGGACAGCACCCCAAGGTAAGGAGTCAGAGAATCCACTGAAACCACTCTCTATGAAGGAGGCCCTGGGATTACCTGATTACTACTGGGCCAGTCATTAGGGGAAAGAAGAACCATCTTTTGGTGGCTTCCTTGTTTGACTAATTTATTTGCTAAGTAAATGCTCAGTGAGTTTTTTTTCCACTTAATAGTATTTTATTTTTTCCAATTACATGTGAAGATACGTTTCAATATTCACTTTTTTTATTTAAACAAATGCTTTATTAACTCCTGTTTTACATCATTCATTTCCGCCAGATTTTGAGTTACAATTTTTTTTCCCTGTTTTTCCCCTACCCACCCTCCCAGAATAGCAGTCCCATAAGATATCGCTTCCTCCATCCTGCTCTCTCCCATATCTTCTCCCTTACCCCCTTCAACTTTTCCATTAGAGCAAGGTGAATCTCTGTGCCCCGATGCCTGTATATCTTATCTCCCAATTACATGCAAAAGAGTATTAATAATAGTGTTTATATATATTTGAAACATTTAATTTTAAGACCTCGAATTTCAGATCCATTCCCTTCCTCCCTTGTCACCCATTCCCTCTGGGAAGATAAGTAATTCAGTATGTGTTGTACATGTATAGCTATGCAAAATATTACCATAGTAGATATATTGTACAAGGCTGCTTATAATTCCCTCCCACCCATCCCACCCCCCACCTGGTCCATTCCCTACTTGATCCTGTCCCTCTTCTATAGTGGGTACTTCCAACCTCCCCTCCCCCCAAGAATGCCCTCCCATCCATCATCCCTCCTCTCATCCCCCTTCCCCCTATTCTGCTGCAGGTTGAGATATCCCATTTAGTATGTATGTCATTCTCTCCCTGAACCAAATTCAATGAGAATGTGGTTTTGCCTTTTTGCCTTCCTATTCTTCCCCTCCTCTGCAGCCACTTCCCCTTGCTTCTTCTACATGAGATAGTTTACCCTACCCTGTCTCTCCCCATCTCCTCTTGCCACTTTCCTCTCTCACCTCATAATTTCACCCCTTAGGTATCATCCCTTCCCAACAAATTCAACCTATGCCCTCTATCCATGTATAACTGTAAACATATATACACACATTCACATATGTATTCATGTGACCATATACCCTTCTTCCATTATTTTCATACTGAGAAAAGTTTCATCAGTCACTGTTATTGTTTTTCCATGTAATGTAAATAGGTTAACTTTGATAAGTTCCTTTTGATTTCTTTTCCCTGATTACTTTCTCAGGTATCTCTTGCTTCTTGTGTCTGGATGTCAAATTTTCTATTCAACTCTGGTTTTTTCCTCAAGAATGCTTGAAAGTCCTCTATTCCACTAAATGACCATATTTTCCCCTGAAACAAAATACTCAGTTTTGCTGGGTAGGTGACCCTTGGGTTCAATCCCAGCTCTTTTGCCCTCTGGAATATCATATTCCATGCCCTTTGATCCCTCAGTGTAGAAGCTGCCAGGTCCTGGGCTATTCTGATTGTGTTTCCACAATATTGAAATTGTTTCTTCCTTGCTGCTTGTAGTATTTTCTCCTTGATCTGGGGATTCTGGAACCTGGCTATAATATTCCTGGGAGTTTTCTTTTTGGGATCTTTTTCAGGAGGTGATAGGTGGATTCTTTCAAGCTCTATTTTTCCCACTGGGTCTAAAACATCAGGGCAATTTTCCTTGAGAATTTCTTGAAGAGTGATTTCTAGGTTCTTTCTTTGATCATGGCTTTCAGGTAGTCCAATAATTTTTAAATTATCTCTCCTGGATCTATTTTCCAGGTCAGTGGTTTTTCCCATGAGCTATTTCACATTGCCTTCTAATCTTTCATTTATTTGGATCTGTTTAACAGCATCTTGATTTCTCATAAAGTCACTAGCTTCCATTTGCTCCAGTCTAACTCTGAAGGAATGAATCTCCTCAGTGAGCTTTTGAGATTCTTTTTCCATCTGGCAAATTCGACTTTTTAGGGCATTCTTCTCCATATTGCCCTTTTAGGCCTCCTTTGCCATTTGAGTTAGTCTATTTTTAAGGTATTGTTTTCCTCAGTCAGGCTGTTGACCCTCATTTCATACTTTTCCTGCATTCTTCTCATTTCTCTTCCCAATTTTTCCTCCACTTCTCTTATTTGATTTTTAAAGTCCTTCTTAAGGTCCTCTATGGCCTGTAACCCGCTCATATTTTCCTTTGGGGCTTTTGGAGCACGATTTCTGACCTCACAGTCCTCTGACTGTTCCATGCTTCAATCCTCTTTGCCCTCAAAATAGGAGTCTAATGTTTCATTTTTCTGTTTATTTTGTTTCCTTTGCCTTGGCATGATGCCAGTTAATTAGTTGACTTTTGGGCTTGTTGCCACAGTAGAACTCTGCCACCAGACAGGGGAGCTTCGTCTGAACGTGTGGGGGGGCAACTTCTGTTTCTGGCAAGCTGGAAACCCGCCCCACGACTTCCCCCCCCTCCCAGACCACAATCCAGATCCAGGGGGGTTAAAGCAAGAGGGATTACCCCAGAGACTGATCGCTGGATCTCCCAACAGTTCGCAGGCCAGGAGCTGGAGCTGCCACTGAAAACTGCAAAATGGCATGTCTCCTCAGCGGCTTCTAGCCCCCAGGGGAGGAAGCCGACACGTTCCCCAAATACTGGTCCCAAAGTCCATAGGTCACTAACCTCTCACTTTGTCCTAGGCATGTCTGTGTTGACCATTCTGGAATCGCCACAGCTGCTGGTGTTCTGGGGTCCCTCCAGCTGGCTGTTGGCCCGGCCGCCCTGGGGCTAAAACTGGGGGACCTGGGCTCAGCTTTCCACACCCTGCAGTGCTGCGCTGCCAGCTCCCAGAGCGCTGCGCTGGCCCTTCTGGCAGGGCTGCTGGGCTGTCCTCAGTGAGAGGTTAGCTTCTCTGTGTCGTTCTTTGGGTGCTGGGGCTCCAGAAGTTGTTCAGAGTCCCCTTTTACATAGTTTGAGGTAATCTGGGGGGAGAGAGCCTTGGAGGTGCTGTTTCTACTCCACCATCTTCAATATTCACTTTTATAAGATTTTTGAGTTCCAATTTTTTTCTTCTTCTCTCTCTGCCCA
Organism: Gymnobelideus leadbeateri; assembly: GCA_011680675.1. Lineage (NCBI taxonomy): Eukaryota > Metazoa > Chordata > Mammalia > Diprotodontia > Petauridae > Gymnobelideus > Gymnobelideus leadbeateri. Next base: position 163,628 of record WOXC01002101.1, read on the forward strand.
TAATGGCAAGGCAATCTGATATAAGCTATACATGTACAATCATATTAAATGTATTTTTACATTAGTCATATTGTGAAAGAAGAATCAGAAGAAAATGGGAAAACCAGGAGAAAGAAAAAACAGAGAGAGAGAGAGAGAGAGAGAGAGAGAGAGAGAGAGAGAGAGAGAGAGAGAGAGAATAGTATGCTCTTCAATCGGAAATGTCATAGTTTTCTCTCTGGGTGTGGATAGCATTTTCCATCATGAGTCTTTTGGAATTGTCTTAGATCATTGTATTGCTGAGAAGAGCTAAGTCTGTCGAAGTTGATCATCACACAGTGTTGCTGTTACTGTGTACAATGTTCTCCTGGTTCTGCTCGTTTCACTCAGCATCAGTTCATATGTCTTTCGAGGTCTTTCTGAATTGTGCCTGCTCATCATTTCTTATAGCACAATAGTATTCCATTACATTCATATAGCACATAAGTTCAGTTATTTTTATACCATTGAAGGAATGCAAGCTCTATAAACATGGAAATGCAACATTATTTTAAAATGTACATTTTAAAAAATCATTATTTAAAATTTTTGCATTTTAAATGTTGGTGCCCAGGACAAAGCTCCTGGTTGCCATACCCTGGTTGTGACTCAGCTGGCATAGCACTTTGTATCTTTTAGGCACTTCTATTTTGCATATTCTATTTTGCTTTAGGGTTATTTCTATAGTCTTATTTCTATGTCCAAAACTGCATGAGGGCTGGTGCCATATTTTATTTAATCTTTGACATCTTCCCCACCCCAACTCATCACCTAGCCTGGTATAGACACTTAAAATTTTGGCTGAATTTTCTGAAGTTATCAGCTACCATTTTTAGGACTGATCCATAAATTTAACTCCACATACAAAGAAACACAAGCTATTTTCTATAATGCTTCCTCTATGGTCAGAATCAGTAGGTCACTTTGAAAGTTGTTTCTAAACGATGTGAAAGACTTAGTGACAAAGCTGGAATAGAACCTATTTTTGTTCTGTCACTAATTAGAAGTTAAAGTCCATATTACATGATGAGTTTTAATATGGCTTTAAGCTTTAATTGTTCTTAAATTAAAATTGCCTTTGCATAGTTCTTTTTAAAACACAAAATCCATTTAAACCAAAAACTTCTAAAACCATTAGATTTTTAAATTAAATTAAATTAAACAAATAGATTTTTAAATTAAAAAATTATTTATAGCTACTCTGCTTTCAAATTATACAAAATACTGTGGTTAGGAGAGTTCTCTCAAAAACTAATATGAAAAGTTATTTTGTAGTTGTTATAATAGCTGATAATATGAAGAATTAGGGAAATTAATCCTAAGTAGGTTCATTACTTCCCAGAATGTTAATAATAATAATAACTAGCATTCCTATAACACTTTAAAGTTTGCTAGTCACTTCACAAATATTATCATATTTGATCCTTTCAACAACCCTACAAGGTAGATGCCAGTATTAGCTCCATTTTCTAGATAAGGAAATTGAGACTGAAAAGTAAAGTGATTTCCCCAGGATAACACAGCAAAGTACCTGTGGCAGAATTTGATCTCTGATCTTCCTGACTCCAAGTCCAGTTCTTTATAGTCTAGATAATCTAATGCCTAGAATGTGGAATAAAATTCCCCAATGATGTGGTGACATTTTCCAGAACTTTCCCACTTCTGTGTGTTCCTCATACCACCTCCTTATATTCCTTGAGTACATCCCTCATTCTCCCCCTCCCTTTCTCTCCCTATCCCCCAAACCCAATTTTATTTCTGGTCTCACCTTTCCACCTCCTTCAGTAAGCTTTCCCTGGTACCTATAGACAGAACTGTTCTCGCCCTTGGTGTGTTCCCTCTGAAATGACCATTTTCTAGGAATTATAGTAGATTTTTGGAAATTAAAGACATACTTTTCTTAACTCCCAATGTACTCTAGGCTCCTTGAAGGCAGAGAAAAAGTCTCCCTTTTATAATAATAATAGCTCTCATTTATAAAATTCTTTAAGGTTTGCAAAATTCTTCTACAAATATGTCATTTCACCCTCACAGTGACCATGGGAGGCAGTGCTATTACTATCCCCCTTTGACAAATGAGAAACCAAGCAGACAGAGGTAAAGTGACTTGTCCAGGGCCACACAACACTTAAGTGTCTGAGACCATATTTGGACTCAGGTCTTCCTGATTCCAGGTCTAACACTCTATCCCTTGCATTGATACTATGGATATTTAATAAATATTTGTTGATACAAATTGAGATGAAAAAGAATCTGAGGGACCTCGAACTTAATTAGTATTATGTGATCTAGCTTTTTGTTTTGAGCTATGTGTCAAAAGCTGCAGTACCTGTGGAGATCTATAATGAAGAACTATCCAGAGGCCTCTTTTGAGGGTAATGTCTGAGCTGGGTTCAGGTATGTCTCACTTTTTAAAAAATCAAGATATGGAATTTAAATATGGAATCTCGGGATTTAGAGTTGGAAGACCTTAAAGGTCATTGAAGCCAACTTTCCCATTTTACAGATGGGGAAACCAAGGTTCAGATTTATGATTTCACTCACCCCATACCACATGGGCAGTAAACCACAGAGTTGGGATTTGACCAAACCCACATTGCTGGACTCTGGATTGACTCCATGCTTCTTTGCTGCTAAAACCTGCCATCAATGTGGGCACTCCAAGATGACATATGAAAGGGATTAAGTCCACACATTACTGAATGGTAAAATAATTAACTCATAATTCTCTCTAAATTAGTGCCAAAGGATGATTACAAGGGGCAGAAATTGGTTTCCAAAAGAGTCTAGGGATGAATTGTCATGTCTTTGTATTTGGAACAGGAAGGGTTTAGAGCATCGGTCATTCTAGCTTCAGTCTTTGTTCTTAATTCATATAAAAATTACATGTTGTTGACTAATGTGAAAATATGTTAAATAGGAATGTGTATGTAAAGCCTATAGCAGATTGCAGGCCATCTTAGGGAGGGAGAGGGGAGGGAGAAAAATTTTAAATTTGTGGTAGTAAACATTGAAAACTAAAAATAAATAACTTAAATTTTAAAAGTTACCTGTTGTATAGAGAAAAAGCCTTAGTCTCTCCTCTGTGATCCAGGCCTGTACTGCCAGCTGCTTATTTGATATTTTGATCTGGATAAACTATAGGCAGGTTAAACTCAGCAAGTCCAATGTATCGAGCAATCATTTCCTCTCTCCCTACACCTGCTCTTCTTCCAGACTTCTCTGTCTACATTGGCATTGTCTTCCACATAGACACCCAACTTTGCAACCTCCAAGTCATCCTTGAGATCTCTCTCTTTCATCCCACCCATCTAATCACTTGTTCACTTTACATCTGGACCCTCTTCCATCTGCTACATTCTCTTCACTCACATGGGCCCCAACTCAATCCAGGCCTTTATCATTTTTTGCTGGGGCTGTTGCATTAATGTCCTAATTCTTCTCCCTGCTTCAAGTCTCCTGTCATCGTCCATACTTCTGACAAAGTGATTTTCCTAAGCCGCAGATCTGAGTCAGTCCCTAATTCGATAAACTCCAAAAGCTGCCTATTACCTTAAGAACAAAATGTAAACTCCTCTGTTTGGCATTTAAATCTCATCACAACATGGCCCCAACTTCCCTTTCCAGGTTTATTAATCATTGCTACTCTTCAGAGAAGACATGCCAGGAATTCTTTCCTCATCTTGCCCCTTAGAATCCCTAACTTCCTTAAAAAAATTCAGTTCCAATGCTGCCTGCTACATGAGGTCCTTCCGGATCTCTCCAGGTGCTAGTACCTCCTTGTCCCTGAATTATTTTGTGATTATTTTGAATTTAACCCTGAGCTCAAGTCCATTAACGTAAGATTCTGTTCATTGGCAGAGAATACTTCACTCTACCATGCCTGTGTGAAGGGTCGAGTTATTGAGAGCTGGGAAAAGAGAAATCTGGGATCTTTTTGGTTTCCCTCTTTGAGAGAAGACATGTATGGTTCCAGATTCTCTTTGGAGAGAGGTCTCTGAAGAGAGAATAAGACTCTGGGGAGAGCTGGTGCCTCAATCACATCCCTATACTCAATTTACCACACTAGAGACTTCAGGGAATTTCCCTTGGGGTGAGATCTGGGACTCTCTCTCTTGGTTGAGCTGAGATAGCTTGCTCTCAGTGGGAGAACTGATTCATTTTGAATTGTCTCACCTGTAACTGCTCTGGTTTCTGCTATAAGTTTGGATAAATAGGTTTATTTGCTACTCACTATGTATGGTCTTTGTGTAACCAGCATTTCGTGGGAAGGGATTCAAACCTTGGATATATAGCTTGGGGCTCTTCTTTCCTGTTAAGTGATAGCCATGAGAAACATACCTTGAACCTAAAAATGATTTGCCCTAGACTAACAATATTTAGGAAGGAAGATGCATATAATCCTAGCCTAGTAACCTCTCTCTGAAGGAAGCAGAATAACCAGCCTCCAGGACTAACCTCTTTCTTCCCCTTTTGCTAGGATTTTAAATCTCCTTGGAGAGCAGCAGGAAGAGGGAACTCTAGAGATGTTTGGTCACACCTTCCTTAGAGCACGAGACAGACCCACGTGGACATACAGAATAGACATACACTACAGCTATACTTACAGGGAAAATCTGGACTCTTTCCCAGAGTAAGGCTGGTTACATTATCCCCTCAGGGTTCTAGGGGTATCCCCAAGAAGTCAGGATATCTCTTCTGTGATGCTATTCAATCAAACCCCTATTCTGGTGTGTTTCCTCTACTGTTAAACACCAGTAATTAGCACCAAGTTCCATCTTGGCAATTAACATCAATTATAATTTGTGAAGCAATATTTACTTTGAAGTTATAACAAGAAGACAAGTTATACTTTCCTAAATATTTGGAGGAACATTTTCCAAAATACCCCTTTGGCTCCTGGGGAAAGTGGGTTCCGACTTAAAGCAGCTTCTATATAGCATTGGTCTCACCAAGTTTACTTCCAAATATTGTATTCCCAATTGATAGGGGGATGTATGTATGTATGTACAGAGAGATGAGTGGATGGATGGATGGATGGATGGATGGATTGATGGATGGATGGATGGACAGAGAGATTTTTGTGGTTTCTGTAGACTGGATCAAGCAAATTAGTCAGAACATTGTTTCTCTCTGTCTAGCTTCCAATGAACTTTAACTCCTAGACCTCTGGTGGCTTGCCATCCTGAGCTTTTGAATCTCACAAGGTTGTAGCCCTCTCCATTCTCTTTCACTTAAAACGAACAGGAAAGAATGTCACAAAAGAGACAGAAGCAATAGCAAGGTCACATGTCAGCTCCAAAGAGAGGGTCTGAGTTCCTTTCTCCATCCAGAAGCTTACAATAGCTCATCCTCCTTCTCCAACTGCATCTGGGAAGAAAAAGAACCAGATCAAGTGACCCATTTCGTCTTGTTAGTACCTTTTGGATGTATACAAGTTTGGCTCCAAAGCCAATTAAAAGGGCTCCTTTCATTACATGGCTAGCAGACCAATTGGCAGAATATCATGCATGCTCCAAACAGCTGTGCTCTGCATACTCATTAGTTCTGCCTCCCCTTCCCCTTACATACTTATAGATGTACATGCTATACATGTCTTCCCTCAATAAAATGAAACATCCTTGAGGGCAAAGACAATTTGATTTTGGGGATACCAGTCCTTGTCATGGTACCTGGTGCATAGGAAGTGATTAATAAATGCTTCTTGAGCTGAATTACATTACACCATACTGTGTGTGAAAGGTCAAACATGCTAAGTATGTATGTTTGCTGGTAGTGGTAGACTTTAGTGAAAAATTATGAAGTCAGATATGCCAGAAGTTAGATCATGCTTATGAGGAATAGCACTCCACATGTAATGAACCAAGATGAGATTATCTTGCTTGAGGAATACTTCTGAGAGGCTATTACAGTCCTTAAATTAGACTAGTCCAGCAGGTTTTGAGGTCTAATGTGCAATAAGCATTCATGGACTGTAAAATCCAATTAAAACCCAACTTTACTAATTAAGTATTAAGAGCAAACAGTTCTAGAATAAAAAGGACATACAATAGGACTCCTCTTCCATAGTTATGAGTCCAGGAACTCATGAAAGCACCTTGCAGGTTATTGGAGCTCCCCCCCCCCCCAAAGCCTGCTATACCGCCTCCAACCTTTAACATTTCTAAGGCATAGGTATCCAAAGCTCAGGGAGTGTCTGAGGGAAGGGGAAGTGTAGTCAGGCTAACTGCTTTTCTCCAGTGATGGACAAATTCCTAGCATTGAGGCAATGAGAAAATAGTCCTCCCTGGTGTTGACCTTGATATCAAAGAGGGTGGTGTATCTGCAGGGGTGTTGTGAAGGTGTTATAATGAAATAGATATATGAAAATCAGAAACTGTGGCCAAAAAGGAGTCTAGGAAGATAGGAGGCAGGAAAGAAGAGATTGTTTGGGTGTGTTGGGCACTGTCTAGGTGAGAGGACACAATGAACAGAAGACAATGCTGGTCCACTTGGAAAGTACAATATTATTGCAGAGAAGGGTGTCTGGGTTTGATAAACTGATGATGAAACTACCCCTTAATATAACTTAACCAACCTTGCTGTGCTCAACAAAAAATATTCTGGTCTTAATTCAGTTCCTCAGGTAGGACTTGGAAGCAAAGCACTGCAACTGTATTTATACTTCTGACCATATTATATTGTATTGTATTTCTATATCGTATTTCTGACCATAAATTAATACATTGTTCTTTTGGTGCAAATCAGTTTCATGTGAGTCTAAGGGAATATAGGACTATTTTCCCATGGCCTGATTACACCTGATTAAGCTGACTATTAAGTTCAAATTCTGGATCCAATGTGATGCCATATAAGTTCTGTGACTCATGAAGCACAATCAACATGCTTCCTACTGACTTTACCCCTTTATCTATGCAATTCTTTTTAAAATTAGATTGTTTAATTAATAAGCATTTACTTTCTCTTCATCTAGTCTACTACTGAGAAAGAAAAAAAGAAAAAAAGAAAAAAATCTTTGTAACAAAAATGCAGTTGAGTAAAGTAAATTCTGACATCAGTCATGTCCAAAAACATATGTCTCATCCCTTTTCTATCAGGAGATGGATAACAGTCTTCATTACTGGTTCACTGGAATCTTTGTTGGTCATTGTGCTGATCAGAGTTCTTGAGTCTTTCAAAGTTCTTCCTTTTTAAAAAAGTGTTGTTATTGTATAAATCATCCTCCTGGTTCTTCTCACATCACTCTGCATCAGTTCATACAAATCCATTATATGCAATTCTTGATGATCCTTACCTTGGGTTGTTTTAACCCATGTCCAGAAGTTGCACCAACTTCTTTTTGAAGATTTGTAGAATCACAGAATAAGAGCCAGAAGAGTTCCCAGAGACCATCTGATCTAGGCACCTACTTTTACATATAAGGAAAGTGAGTCTCAGAGGGGCTAAGTGATTTGCCCATAGAGAGTAAGTGGCAGTTACCATAGACATATGGGCCTTCTATGTTCTTTCCACTGTGCCATATCGCTTTCTTCAAAAAAAATTCTAGCTCAACAGAAGGGGGTCCTAGACTTGGTTCGAGGGACCTGGGTTCAGCTTTTGTCTCAGACACTAGTGTGTGATGCTGTACAAGTCACTTAACTGTGACTCTGTTTCCTCATCTGGAAAATGAAGAAGTTGGAGTACTTGGCCTCTGAGAGCCCGTTGGTTACAAAATCCATAATCCTATAATAGGTTGTCACTTAATTCTTATCCACTTTGCTACTATCAGCACCATTGACTCATCTAGGATTTTATTATTAGAGTTGAAGTCTATTTGAAGTCAATGCTCAAAGAAGATCAAAGTCATCTGGTGTCAACTCTTACTTCATAGGCTTCCTCTGTTTACTCTTCATTTCTTTTAATCACCTCCCAATCAGGTAGTGCAGTTAAGCTTTCTAACTCTGATACAGTCATAGATCAAAACAAAGTCTTTAAGGCATTGAAATGGTTCCACCCAGGGCTGAGATCCATTCTAGGGCTTCTGTGCTGGTCAATCCAGTTCAACAGCCATCATTCAACACCTATCATGTGCATAGCACTGTGATGGGAACACAAAGATGATCAACAGCATAGTTCCTGCACTCAGAGAGCATATACTCTAGGAGGAGTGAATAAGATATGTACACAACTGAGTAAAATTCAATGTAGAATGTAATAAAGACAAAGGAGAAATCCAGGCAATATACCCTAAGAAATCCAAGGAGGAAGAAATCACTTTTAGCTAATGTGCTCACGGAAGGCTTCATGGAAGAAGTCTCATCTGAGTTGCCCTTGAAAAAAAGAGAAAGGGGGGCGGAGCCAAGATGGCGGAGTAGAAACCGCTCATCCAAGCCACTCTGCTCCCAGATTCCCTCCAAACTATGTAAAAGGGGACTCTGAACAACTTCTGGAGCCCCAGCACCCACAGAACAACACAGAGAAGCTAACCTCCCGCTGAGGACAGCCCAGCAGCCCTGCAAGAAGGACCAGCACAGCGCTCTGGGAGCCAGCAGTTCGAAGCCCTCAGAGCCTGGGGAGCAGAGCACAGGTCCGGTCTGCCTGAGTCGCGGTTTTAGCCCCAGGTGGCAGGGCCAGCAGCCGGCTGGAGAAACCCCAGAACACCAGCAGCTGTGGCGATTCCAGAATTATCAACATAGACATGCCTAGGACAAAGTGAGAGGTTAGTGACCTATGGACTTTGGGACCAGTATTTGGGGAACGCATTGGCTTCCTCCCCTGGGGGCTAGAAGCCGCTGAGGAGACACGCCATTTTGTAGTTTTCAGAGGCAGCTCCAGCTCCTGGCCTGCGAACTGTAGGGAGATCCAGCGATCAGTCTTGGGGGGTAATCGCTCTTGCTTTAACCTCCCTGGATCTGGATTGTGATCTGGGGTGGAGGTCGGGGGTGGGTTTCTAGCTTGCCAGAAATGGAAGTTGTCCCCCACACATTCGGGACAAAAATTCCCATCTGGCAGCAGAGCCATAGTGTGGCAACAAGCCCCAAAGTCAAGTAATTAAGTGGCAACATGCCAAGGCAAAGGAAACAGAAAAATGCAATCCTAGACTCCTATTTTGGGGGCATAGAGCGGGAAAAGGACTGTGAGGTCAGAAGTCCTGCTCCAAAAGCCCCAGGGGAAAACATGAGCGGGTTGCAGGCCATAGAGGACCTTAAGAAGGACTTTAAAAATCAAATAAGAGAAGTGGAGGAAAAATTAGAAAGAGAAATGAGAAGGATGCAGGAAAAGTATGAAATGAGGGTCAACAGCCTGACTGAGGAAAACAACACCTTAAAAAATAGACTAACTCAAATGGCAAAGGAGGCCCCAAAGGGCAATATGGAGAAGAATGCCTTAAAAAGTCAAATTTGCCAGATGGAAAAAGAATCTCAAAAGCTCACTGAGGAGATTCATTCCTTCAGAGTTAGACTGGAGCAAATGGAAGCTAGTGACTTTATGAGAAATCAAGATGCTGTTAAACAGATCCAAACAAAGAAAAGAATAGAAGGCAATGTGAAATATCTCATGGGAAAAACCACTGACCTGGAAAATAGATCCAGGAGAGACAATTTTAAAAATATTGGACTACCTGAAAGCCATGATCAAAGAAAGAACCTAGAAATCACCCTTCAAGAAATTCTCAAGGAAAATTGCCCTGATGTTTTAGATCCAGAGGGCAAAATAGAGGTTGAAAGAATCCACAGATCACCTCCTGAAAAAGATCCCAAAAAGAAAACTCCCAGGAATATTATAGCCAGGTTCCAGAATCCCCAGATCAAGGAGAAAATACTACAAGCAGCCAGGAAGAAACAATTTCAATATTGTGGAAATACAATCAGAATAGCCCAGGACCTGGCAGCTTCTACACTGAGGGATCGAAGGGCATGGAATATGATATTCCAGAGGGCAAAAGAACTGGGAATGAACCCAAGGGTCACCTACCCAGCAAAACTGAGTATTTTGTTTCAGGGGAAAATATGGTCATTCAGTGGAATAGAGGACTTTCAAGCATTCTTGAGGAAAAAACCAGAATTGAATAGAAAATTTGACATCCAGACCCAAGAAGCAAGAGATGCCTGAGAAGGTAATCAGGGAAAAGAAATCAAAAGGAACTTATCAAAGTTGAACTATTTACATTCCTATATGGAAAAACAATAACTGTGATTGATGAAATCTTTCTCACTGTGAAAATAATGGAAGAAGGGTGTGTGGTCATATGAATACATATGTGAATGTGTGTGTCTATGGTTACAGTTATATATGGATAGAGGGCATAGGTTGAATTTGTTGGGAAGGGAGAATACTCAAGGGGTGAAATTATGAGGTGAGAGAGGAAAGTGGCAAGAGGAGATGGGGAGAGACAGGGTAGGGTAAACTATCTCATGTAGAAGAAGCAAGGGGAAGTGGTTGCAAGAGAGGGGAAGAATAGGAAGGCAAAAAGGCAAAACCACATTCTCATTGAATTTGGTTCAGGGAGAGAATGACATACATACTAAATGGGATATCTCAACCTGCAGCAGAATAGGGGGAAGGGGGATGAGAGGAGGGATGATGGATGGGAGGGCATCCTTGGGGGGAGGGGAGGTTGGAAGTACCCACTATAGAAGAGGGACAGGATCATGTAGGGAATGGACCAGGTGGGGGGTGGGATGAGTGGGAGGGAATTATAAGTAGCCTTGTACAATATATCTACTATGATAATGTTTTGCATAGCTAGACATGTACAACATATACTGAATTACTTATCTCCCCAGAGGGAATGGGTGACAAGGAAGGAAAGAAATGGATCTGAAATTCAAGGTCTTAAGATTAAATGTTTCAAATATATATAAATATATATATATATATATATATATATATATATGTATATATATATATATGTATATATATATATACTATTATTAATACTCTTTTGCTTGTAATTGGGAGATAAGATGTGCAGGCATTGGGACACAAAGATTCACCTTCCTCTAATGGAAAAGTCGAAGGGGGTATGGGAGAAGGTATGGGAGAGAGCAGATTGGAGGAAGCGATATCTTGTGGGACTGCTATTCTGGGAGGTTGGGTAGGGGAATAACGGGGGGAAAATGATTGTAACTCAAAATCTGGCGGAAATGAATGATATAAAACAGAAGTTAATAAAGCATTTGTTTAAAAAAAAGAAAAAAACAGAAAGATTTCAACAGTGAGACATGTAGAGTCAGGAAGGGCAAGGGGAAATGGAGAGTGGTTCAGTTTGCTTGGAACAAAGTCCAGGAAGAGGAGTAAAAAAGCAGGTTGAGGAGAAAGTGGGAGAGGGGCCTTAAATGCCAGGCTTAGCAGTTGGTATTTTATCCTTTGAGCACTAGGGAGCAAATGAAGATTTTTCAGCCTGGGGATGATATGGTCAGACCCATAAATTAGGAATATTATTTTGAAAGGTGTATGAAAAAGTGATGAAAATAGAAACTAGAAACAAGAAAGACCAATTAGGAGGTTATCATACTGGGTGAGAGGTCATGAGAGCCTGAATTAGAATGAGTGCGATGTAAGTAGAGAAAAGGGAATGAATGTAAGAGATATTGCCAAGACACAATCAACAGGATTAGGAAATGATTGGATGGAGGGTGGTGTGGAGAGAGATAGAAGTGTGTGTGTGTGTGTGTGTGTGTGTGTGTGTGTGTGTGTGTGTAGGTATATTTCTTAAACTTTATAATAGAAACCTATGGTAAGTAAATGAATAAATAAATAAAAGCAACCTCCTTTTTGTTCCTTTACATATATTAAAATGTTTATGTTTGTTGATGATTAAGTTCATGATAAAAAAGAAAAAAATTAAGGAGGTAACTCATCTTTTTTTATTTTAATTTTTTATTAAAAGAGGTAACTCACCTTAGCCATAACTAGGTGGTGCACCAGGCCTGGAGTTAGAAAGATCAAAGTTCAAATGAGGCCTTAGATACTTATTAACTGTGTAACCCTGGATAAGTCACTTCACCCCTGTTTGTCTCAGGCCCTCATATGTAAAATAGGGCACACTGGAGAAGGAAATGGCAAACCATCCTAGTATTTGAAGTCAATGCTGAAAGAGCAGATCAAAGCCATCTGGTGTCAGCTCTTACTTCATAGCCTTCCTATATTTCAATATAATTCGCCTCCTTTGTAATCCTACATGCTTTATTTTGTGCATTTAAAAACATTCTGAGAAGGGGTCCATGGGCTGCACTAGGCCACCAAAAGGGATTCATGATACACAAAGAGGTGGAGCTCTCCTGCAGGTTGTCATGGTGGATAGAGAGCTGGCCTTAAAGCCAAAAAGACTCAAGTTCATGACACTGAGTGAAGTGAGTAAAACCAGGAGAACATTGTACATGATAATAGCAACTGTGTGTGATGATCAGCTATGACCGACTTAGCTCTTCTCAGCAATACAGTGATCCAAGACAATTCCAAAAGACTCGTGATGGAAAATTCTCTCTATATCCAGAGAAAGAACTGATGGAGTCTGAATGCAGATTGAAGTATACTATTTTCACTTTGGGTGGTTTTTCCCTTTTGTTCTGTTTCTTCTTCTACAACACGACCAATGTGGAAGTTTACATGTATAATCTGTATCAGATTGCTTGCTGTCTTGGGGAGGTGGGATCGGAGGAAGGGAGGGAGAAAAAATTTGAAACACAAAATCTTATATAAAATGAATGTTGAAAACTATCTTTATATATAATTAGAAAAAATAAAATACTATTAAAAAAAACACCAAACCCAAGTGTAAGTTCCAATTTTGACATATACTGGCTATGATTTTGGACAAGTTACTTAATCTCTAAGTGCTCTAGGCCAGAGGTGTCAAATGCTCAACCCTTCTGAATGAGACCCAAATCAGATTAAAATGTAATTGGGAAGTATTTAATAAAATAAATCAAAATATAATAAAATAGAGACAACATTAATTTGCATTTTTCTAAGTCAATATGCTACCCATGGGAATTTTTTTTATACAGTTCTATTTGAATCACTGTTGTAGGCAGTTCTTAAGATGATAAATTCAAGAAAAGGTGCTCACCTTTAGTATAGGAATTTCTCTTTATAAATGAAATTAGGAGTCCAGTGCCTCCATTGAACTCATAGGCTTTGATATTGGATTCTGGGGAGATCATTGATGCTATAAAAAGTATGAGAGATGTGGAGAGGAGGAGCAGATTTGGGAGAAGATGATGAGTTTAGTTTTGGACATGTTGAGTTTGAGGCACTAGGGGATAACCAGATGGAAATATTTATGAGACAGAAATGGGGGGTAGAACTGAGGGGAGAGACTAGGCCTTTGATATGTAGATTCAGAACAATAGCTTATATTAAAAAGACTTTTATCCATCACAAACCTGTGAGGTACGTAGTCCAAATATTTTTGTCCTCATTTTGCAAGTGAGGAAACTAAGGCTCCAGGAGATGAGGTAACTTGTCCAAGGTTGTTGTTACCGGATTTTGAAGAGTACCAATAACATCATATACGTGAATTAAATTTAAGTGAGGCCAAGTTGCACAAAGTCATCAACCTCACTCCCTCTTCCAGAATCACCAAAGTCCAATGGCAGGATAAAAGTCAAGATGGCTGGAAATGGCCAAAGTCATACAATTAGTCAATGTCAGAGATTGAACCAGTTACCTGGACTTCAAGTCTATCATTCGTTTAGCCATCACATATTGAAATAATTTAATAACTAAAGTCATGGGAGAGAACAAAATTACCCAAGGGGGAAGAGTATTGAGTAAAGGTTGGAGAATATTGAGGGACATCCATACTTAGGGTATAAAAGGAGTAACATGAACCAATGAAGGGAACAAAGAAAAACTAGAAGAGAAACAGAAAAGGTCAATGTCAGGGACACCAAAGGAGGAGAGAGTGTCTAGGAAGGGAAGGGCAAATGCTGCAAAGAGAAGGATGGGGACTGAAGAAAGGACCATTGACTTGGGCAAGGAAGAGGTCATGGATGGTTTTGCTGGTGGGATCAGAAGCCAGGCTGTAGAGCCTTAATGCATGGATGTGGAGTGAGGACATGAGAGCATCAAATATGGACTACTCTTCTAGAACTTTAATAGTATAGGGGAGGACAGATAGAATAAATATTTGAAGGGTTAGCATGGTGGAGGGAAGGTTTTTTAAGGATAGTGAAGGACTTCTTTCTCTTCTGTTTTCCATCTGTCTCCACTTCCTTCTCTACAAGACAGAGATCCTTAAGGACCAACTCAAACCAAAGGAGTTTTAAAGTAGTTTGAAGATAAATAGAAAAAAGGAAAGGGAATGAGAAAAAAGGACAAAATTGGAGGGAAAAACCCCCACAGAAGTCAAGGTCCTTGAGAGTCTGCAGATGTTTCTTTCTAGATTCATAATTACATGAGGCTCGTCATAGCTTAGGGACCACCCACAGGTGTAAACCAAGTGGGTAGAGTCACCATCAGCTATGGAATAAAATCACTTTGCAGAGATCCAGGAAAATATGAAGCAGGAAGAAGTAGGGCCATTTAAGAGCTGATTCACAGAAGGGAATTTTCTGATGTGATTCAAAGCAGGGGGAAAACAAAAAGGCTAATCTGAAAAAACAAGAAGTCCTAAGCTACCTAAGGTGCAGCTAGGAGGCTTGGTGGGCAGAGGGCCAGGCCTGCAATCAGGATGCCTAATCTTCCTGAGTTCAAATCTGACCTCAGACACTTACCAGCTGTATGACCGTGGGCATGTTATTTAAACCTGTTTGCTTCAGTTTCCTCATCTGTAAAATGAGCTGGAGAAGGAAATGGCAAACCACACCAGTATCTTTGCCAAGAAAACCCCAAATGGGGTCATGGGGAGTCAGACACAACTGAAATGACTTGCCAACACCAACAAGAAACCCAAGTCATCCTCACCAACAGCTTCTTCTTTGCCTTCAGACAAAGCTGGATTTCAGATCCACTGCTTAGGAATGAACCTAGGTATGTGGGGAATACACATTCCCATAGAAGAGAGACAGGTATAAGGAGTCATAGTGTTTGAAATTCTATCTGGATGGGGGAGCATATACACACATATACACATATATGTGTGTATGTATGTATGTATGTATGCATGTATGTATGTGAAACATCCAGAAGGAAGCAGTGTTCACAGGTAGACCTAAAAGATGGAATGAGAAAATAAAGATTAAGAAGGAAGAAGAGATTGCTTTATTGCAGGGGATCTTAACCTTTTCTGTAAACTGGAGCCCTTTGGCAGTCTAATGAAATCTCTGGGCCCTAGTCTTAGAAGAATATTTTAAAGTGAATAAAATAAGATGCACAGATTACAAAGGAAACATTATATATTTTTGTATTACATAAAGATGTAATTTGTTTCATCAAAGTTCATAGACCCCCTGAAAGCTATCCTGTGGACCCCGGATTAATTCTGTAGGAAGATAGCTATTTAGTTACCACTTGGAAAACTCTGTTTTCTATTACCGTTCTGATGAACACTGAAGTTAAGACCTAACCTGTGGTGACAATACTTAATGGAGCACCCAAGAACTAATACAGAAGAGAAACTTTAGTTCCTCAGGCCCCTGTCAGTCTTCCTGACTGCCTCTTTCAGAGGGACGCAGGCATCTAGACCCTAAGCAGGTATTTTGTTGCATAAGGTGTGTGATACCTAGATGCCTAAATTAGAGTTGTTAACAGTGAATTTAAGAGGCATTGTGGGATAGTGACTAGAGGGCCAGACCAAGAATAGGAATCAATTGCTTACACATCAGGGGCAGAACCAAGTCTTGACCCCAAATCATCTGTTTCCATTCCTGAATTCTTCTGATTTCTTTGGTTTGATTGGTCATAAGAATCCTAAAAATATTTTTGGACAGCAAGACCAGAGATCTCACAAGAGACAAGCGATAATTAGAGAGGAAAGAACCATTAACCCAGGCAGGCTAAGTCAATAAGCATTCATTAAATGCTACCCACGTGCCAAGCAGTGAGCTAAATGCTAGGGATTCAGACAAAAAGTAAAAACAAGCCCTGTCCTCAAGGAGCTTGCGTCTTAGTGGGGGAGGCATGGGTAAATACATAAGTATATATGAGACTCATATGGAGTAGGGGTGGGTCATTTTAGAGGAGGAAGTTTGAACATCTGGAAAAATAGGGAAAGGTCTCCTGCAGCAGGTGGCATTTGAGCTGAGTCTTTGAAAGAAGCCAAGGATGAGAAGGAAGAGCTTTTCAGACCAGAGGGTCAGCCAGTATAATGCATGGGAGTAGGAGAGGGAGCATTGGGCAAGGAACAGCAAATGGGTCAGGGTGTCTGGGTCATAGAGTACATAAAAGAGAGGTAAGCATAAGGAGAATGGAGAGGTAGGAAGGGGCCAAGAGGTGAAAAGTTTTATATAGACAAAGGGATGAACAGACAGACAGACAGATATTATTGTTTTTACCAGTTGTTTTTCAGTTGTGTGTGACTTTCTGTGACCCCATTTGGGGTTTTCCTGGCAAATTATACTGGTATGATTTGTCATTTCCTTCTCCAGCTCGTTTTGCAGATAAGGAAACTAAACCAAGCAGGGTGAAGTGACTGGCTCAGGGTCACACAGCTAGTAAGTGTCTGAAACTGGATTTGAACCCAGGGAGATGAGTCTTTTTGACTCCAGGCCTAGCACTCTATCCACTGCTTCACCTAACTGATAGACAGATACACACACATGAACATATAGATATATACACATACATGTATGTATGTATGTAAAATCTCCTAGAAGTAATAGGGTATCACTTGGAATAGGAATGACATGGTTAGACCTATGCTTTAGGAAGGTAACTTTGGCAGCTGACTAGAAGTTGGACTAAAGATTAGTGCAATTGGCCATAGAAGACATGATGGGGACCTGAATGAGGGTGGTGGCTTTGTGAGAGGGAAGAAAGGGCTGCATATGATAGGGGTGAAGGCAGTAACCAGAAGATCCAGCAACAAAGTGGGCATATGAGGTGAGTGAGAAGGTGGCAGCATTACAAACCTGGGGTGAGTGGGAGAATTATGGTATCCTCCACATTAATATTGGGGTTGGGAAGAGGAGAAAGTTTTTTGGGGGAAATATTGACTTTTCTTTTGGACATATTGAATTTGAAATATTTATGGGGCATCTAGTTCTAAATGTCCAATAGACCATTGGTGATAGGAGACTGGAACTGGGAGAGACCAAGGCTGGATACAGAGATCGTAGAATCACCTGCATTAGAGATGGTCATTGAACCCATGGGAGATGATGAAACCCAGTAAGATGGTACATAAAGATAAGAGAAGCAGGATGAAGACAACCTTAGGGAACATGGCAAGGATGATAGACCAAGCAAGTGGAACTGAGAAAGCTTGGTCAGACAGGAAGGAGGAGGCATCAGAAAAACGTCAAGAGAAGAGTGTCCGGGGGAGAAAGTAATAACCAGTGTCATGGTGTCAAGAGTTCAAGAAGGATTAAGACTTTGATCTGACAAATAAAAGACCGTCAGTACATTTGGGTATGGATGTTTCCATTGAATAATGAGGTCAGATGCCAAATAGCAGAGATTTAAGAAAAGAAGACATTTAGGTACTGGGCTGTTTCAAGGAGTTTGGCTGAGGAGAGGACGATGCCTAGTAGGGATGCTTTTGCAAATAGTAGTTTCTAATGAAGGAACCAACAGATAGAAAAATATTTAATATTGGAGAGACTAGGATCAGAGTGGGAACAATCTGTCGGAGAAGAGGAGAGATTCCAAATGAAATTCTTTTAGCTTGAATTTTTCACGCATCTGAAAAAAAAAGGGAGGTGAAACTCCATTGGAGGGACGTACTAGCCAAGACAGTGTCCTGGGAAGGACATTGGGTCTGGGTTTGAATCCTAGCTCTGAAGACCTAGAAACACGTGCTAATCACTTAAATCCTGTTTGCCCATTTTACAAATGGGGGTGAGAATAATCCTTAAGACTACCTAACTTATGGTTTATTGCAAGGAAAGTTCTAGGAGTCATTCTTATTATAGAAGAGTAAGTTTAAATGTTTAACAGAAGGTTGGCATCTGACCTCATTATTCAGTGGAAACTTCTGTCTCCAAAGTACTGATGATCTCTGGTTTGTTGACTGACAATAACCTGGAGAAAAGAATTAAAGCTCTGTTCTTGTGTTAACTTGATTCCATTCCTTTTTAGAGGCTTTTCCCCCCACTGTTTTTACAATAAGGGTTATAATAACTTCCTTATTTGCTTTATGGGAAAATATTGGAGTATATAATAAGTAAAAAAAGGCTTGAAATAGGTTCTCAGGACCCCTTTGCCATCTTTAAAATTAGAAGACCCACCCCACCAAAAACTTTTGTTTATCTGGGTTATGTATTCATTGTATTAGAAATTAAAGTGTCTTACTTCTATGATAAAAATAATCTTGATCTCATGGACCTGCTGAAATGGTACTATCTCTGGGACCTCCAGGGCTTCCCAGAGAACACTTTTGAGAACCTCTTCCAGTTCTAATATTCCATGTTCTAAGGCCCCTGTTACCTCCGACATTCTTTGTTCTAAGGTTCGTTCAGCTGACATTCTGTCTCCTGAGGCCCCTCCCAGTGCTGTCACTCTATGGTCTGTAAGGCTAGAAAGCTGTCAAAAAGGTGCCGTAGAAACCCAAGGTCATATCTTTTAAAGACGTTGGACATCCCATTTGAAGTTTCCACCTTCTGTGTTGGTCTGTTCTTAATGCCTGGCTCTGCATTTCACGCTTTTTAGGAGATTTCTCTATATCTTAATCTAAGCACCAGACTGCTCCTAAAAACCAGGTAAGACCTGGAACAGAGAAGGTCCCTGGCAGTGAAGTAATTAGTGTCGTTGCTGTATTGGAATAGCAGACCATTGGAGCAGCAGGTTTTTTATGAGAGATTGAATAGAGACTCTCTGGGCTCATAAAGGAAATGACATTAAAAAAAAAATAAAGGTAGTCAACGGGGAGGCTATTGCCTAAATTGGGCTTGAATTTGAATATGGGGAGTTAATAAGAAGTGACTCAGGATTTCAACTGCCTTGAGGGGGTGGAATATAGACTCAGACTGGAGGATATTGTTTAAAACTATTAGGAATTTAGAGATAGAAGATTAAAAAAAAAAGTACTGGCTTAGGAGATAAAAGTGCTGGGTTCTAGTCCTGACTCTTCTACTAATTAGCTGTATGACCTCGAGAAAATGAGTATACCTTTCTGGCCTTGGTTTCCCCATCTGTAAAATGAGGGACTTGAAGAACACTAGGTTTGAATCTGAGCTCTGCCACCTTTGTGACGTTGGAGAAGACATTTCATTTCTAAGGGTTTTTGCTTCTGGGCCTGTTTCCATTTTCTAGCCTACTTTCTATTCTACTTGATGCACATTACATTATAGAACTTCATCCTCATTTACATCTCAGCAGGATCTTCTCCCTCTTCTCTCCCCAATTCAATCACTCCTTACTCCTTAAGACTCTACCTCCTCCTTCCAGGCTCACCTCAGGTGCCATACCTCCTCTGGGAAGCCTTCCCAGGTTTTCCCAACTAGAAATATCTTTTCCATCTCCTGCTGTGGAAAGAAAGCAACATAAAGAATTAGACGGTGGTGCGGCGAGGTGGCACAGTGAATAGAGCACTGGTCCTGAAGTCAGGAGGACCGGAGTTCAAATCCAGCCTCAGACACTTAACACTTCCTAGCTGTGTGACCTTAGGCAAATCATTTAACCCCAATTGCCCTGCCTTCCCCCCTCCAAAAGGCCAAAAAAAAAAAAAAGAATCAGAGGGGTGAGAGATCTGGGATTGAATCCTGGCTCTGATACTTACTACCTAGGAGACCTTGGATAAGTCACTAAATTCCTCTGAAACTCATCCATAAAATGAGGAAGTTGAAGTTAGTGATCTCTAAGGATTCTTTTTCCTATCAATCTATGTATTAATCTAAATTTTCTTAGAATGTTTGTCTGGATCTCTCCTTTTCCCCCATCATATTCTTATCTGTGCATATATTGTACACTGTATGCTTCTTACCACCCAGGTAGGTTTTATATAAGGTCCTTGAGGGCAGAAACTTTGTCGTTAAAAACAACAACACCACTTTATTTATTTCCCCAGTGCTGAGCAGGGCAATCTGCACATAGAAAGAACTGAAATGTTTATACTTAAAGAATAAATAAATTGGCAAAATAAGGAGATTGGACAATCATTAATGTCCCTTCTGACTCTAAAGCCCATGACCTACTTTAAGATTAAATGATCTCTAAGAGCCTTCCTAGGTGTACTAGTTAATGATTACATACATACATGGCAAAGGAATTCTGTCATGGAGGCCTTTCAGTGCTTGGCATTCGGGATAAGCAGTGGCTGCCAGGAAGTCCAGGTGGAGTCATTCAGGGCACGTTCTGTGGCAAGTGAGCTGCTATGTTTTGCAGAAGGCTGTCATTTCTGGATGACTTGAAATGGTCATCCTTGGCAGAGCTCATGCTGTTGTCTGGTCTGTATGGATTGTGAAAGCGTCTAGGTCTACATGTGACAAAAAGTGGACTGCAGCTGGCATATTGGAAAGACTGGATTGGGATTCAAAGACTAGGGTTGCATCCTTGCTTTGTCATTTGCTACCCCTATTACTTTGTCCTCAGTTTCCTCATTTTCATAATGAAAAGAGATGCAGTCACTAAATGAGCTGGTGGCAACACCAGAACAAGAAGTCAGGTCTCCAGACCAGAGCTATGACTAGGAATTTTGGTGCCTGGGGAAAATTCAGTTGAAGGAAGAAAGGGAGGGGATAGAGGGCAGTATGCCTTGGTTGGGTGAAGTCACTGCAGGAGAAGAAGCAGCTCCTGCCCCAGAGTCCAGCAAAGCCAGTGATCTACAACCTCCCAACCCTGGAAAGAAGTGAGGCAGAAAAAGAGTGGTAGAAAGTGTAAGGGGTGGAATCTCAGGAGTGACCCCTTAAGGCAGAGAAATGTAGGCTTACTGCTTAGCACAGCTCCTTGAACATAATAGGCATTTAATAAATATTTATTGATTAATCATTGATTGTTTAGGGAAGAAGTCACTTCCTAGAGGAAGTATACTTCCTAGATGTCAATATCCTGGAAGAAAGCCCTAGAAACACTACACTAGTTATGGGTCTGCTTCTAACTCACAAGTTCTTTTCCTTACCTTTTCTTAGATTACCTTTGTGACCAAGTCTATTCATTGATAAAGCAATTATTGCATCATTAACTTTTGGGGGGACAAGTTCACTATTTAAATATTTTCTTGCTTGAAAATTCCATTTCTTGGGTGGAAAAATCAGTTTCCTTATGTGAACATAAAAACATAAACATAAAAAATGCTACAAAAGGTCAATAGTTTTTGTTGATACTTATGGTACAACTAATCAAGTGGTATCCTGGAACAACACAAAGTGTCTTCAATGAAATTCACAGCAATGTGAAAGAGACTAGCTAGTTATCCACAGTGAAATGACAAAGTGGATGAAAAATGCATTTTGTTGAGATGATGATATGTTACTCAAGAGTCCATCAAGCAAATCCAGAATTTGGATAACCAAAAAGTGACTTACTCTTGGTAACATGCAGTGTTAGTTGAGCAAAGACATTAATGATGATGTGAGTAGGGAGGAAGGATGACTTTTGCAAAGGCTTATTTTACAGAGATATTACACAACAGCTGCCTGCATGTTAGACAAAGGGGAAATGTCAGGAAAGAAATGAGATTATTTTGTCTGTTTGGCTAGGATTGGAAGAAGCTCTGGGACTTTATACAAAAGTATTGCTTAAGTGTCCCCTTCATGAGAGATCTGTTTCTTTTGCTCCTAGCCAATGTTAAAGGGAATCCTATTGAAATTTTTGCTTTGGGCCCAAGAATTGAAGTTGACCTTCCTGGCTTGGACAAGTGAATATTCTGAAAGCATATCTGACAAGAGGCAGAAAATGTCCAGATGTCATTGAATCCCAAAAGAAGTGAGTTGACTTTATTACAACTTGAAGCAATATTTATTTAACATTCCACTCATGAGATATACCAGCTGATTTTTATATAAATATTCACTTTTTCTTTCAATGTATCAAATATTTTAGAAGTTCTTATCGTATACAGAGGTATAACATAGGACACATCTGTCTTGTTTCCAGATATTCAGCATAAACATATTTAGTAGTAAGTTTTACTGAATTATAGTTTTTGCAAACCAAATGAACCTTTTAAGATATATAATACGTGTATATGATGTATTATGTAATATGTATAATATATACATATATGTTTTTGTGGGTATATATACATATATATAAATCAAATGACCTAATACTATGTACATTTGTGTTACTATAATGAAGATTGAAAGAGAACTCCCTGATCAATTTGATGTCTTTTGCCAAAAATCATGGTAAGATTAGAGGACAAGGATCTTTATCTGAAAAGTATTTCCTTTAGATGATGCCCACTCACAGTATAGCACCTTGCTTAGAGGATATAGGGGATTTCTATAATTGGTTCTAAGTAATGGTGGCTCTCTCCAAGGTGATCAATGACAGAGACTCTCAGGGGAGATAGACTCTTGTTAGAAGAGCTATCCTTCCTCATCGTCCTGTAAAAGCAAACTGGGAAATGTCTTGCCTCTTCCTTTTCTCTCCATTGGACTTCCAAACCAGAGTTCCATAAGGGTAGAGGGAGAATATCTTCCCTTCCCCTACCTGCCTCCTCTAGATTAAAATGGAACCTTGAGGAAGAAGCACATGGCAAGTGGCCTGCGTTTGTCTAGATCAATAACTGTGGTCTGTGGGTCAAATTTATCCTTCTACTTGTTTTTGTGGCCAGTGAACTAAAAATAGATTTTACATGCTAAAATAAAATTTTATTGTATTTTAGAATACAAAAACCTCTGAGCTATCAGACCACACAATAGGTCATACTGTTTTTAGCTCTTGGTCTGTAGTTTGCTGACCCCTAGTCTAGATGGACCTGAAAGGGAAGGTCCTGGACTTCCAAATACTGGCCACCTCTGTCTGCCTTTCTGTTTCTCTTTCTGAGTATAGGTCAGAGAATAAGATTCTTGAGAATGGGGTTTTCCCCCCTATGCATGTTTAAGAGGTCCTAAAGGTGGAAAGGTATTAGATAGAGCACCATGTCTGGAGTCAGGAAGACCTGAGTTAAAATCTGACCACAGAAGCCCATTGACTGTGTGACCCTGGGCAAGTCACTTATCCTCTGTTTGCCTTTATCCACTGCAGAAGGAAATGGTAACCCATTCTACTACCTTTGCCAAGAAAACTCCATACAGGGTCACAAAGAGTCTGACAGAACTGAACAACAACAAAGGATTAAAAGTCCCAGAATTTAATTATTTGTATACTGACCACCTAGAGTAGTAGTTTCAGAGTGGAAACTGAGGTACCTGGGAGGACTTGGCTTGATCCCTAGGGGATGGGTGGTCATCCAGTTGGGGGTGGGGTGGGAAGATGGATCACATCCTATACTCTCCCTGAGAAAGAACTGTTGGGTTTGTTTCTCATACAACCACATCTACCCTTACTGCCCCCCTTCCACTCTCCAACTCTGCTTCCTCCCTCTACTGTGACAGTCCCCAACCTGCCTAATTCTCAGCCAGGTGTTCTGGCAGTTGTAATCTTATCATGTCCTAGACATTCAAAGCAGCAGGTGACATTGGAATAATTCCTCCCCCACCCCAATCCTACAGCACACCTGTCACTTGTTCATACCACCTGGTAATTGTAGCAGGCACCGTGTGGATGGTAGACACTGTGTTCTAGGGAAGTGACAAGGGAACATGACCCCCACCCCAAGTCCCTTTTTGTTTAGGGTGAGAGAGTCACAAGATGGGCTGGTATGGTTGGGTCATCACCTCTATCATCAACATGGACATGAGCCAAAGAAAGGGACTAATTAAGCCCCCAGGGTCAGACTCAGTCCATGCAAATATTTGGGGTATTCTGGATCAAGGATCACATTATTTTTTACATTAGGATCATTTGGAATATAATTATCAGATACTGAGCTCATAGTAAATGAGATCTTGAGCTGGAGGGCATCTCAAAGATCATCTAGCATAGCCTCATTTCATGAGGAAACAGGCCCAGTGAGGTTAAGTGATTTGCCTTGAGTTACAGAGGTAGTAAATGACAGAGGAAGAAGTTAATTCCAGGGCCTATGTCTACAGGTCAGTGTTATTTATACCGAAAAAAGGATCTGTGAATTCATCAGTGTGGATCCATTCTCTCCACCAAGAAAGGCCATGATCTAGGTTCCAGATACCTTTTTGAACTGTTATAGCTGGAACAACTCCATCCTCTGGTGGGCAGCCTTCGAGGGATAAGCCTTTCTCAACTTGGGCAGACTGGTCCTAGGATAGCAGGCATGGCAGCTGTTTCTAGGCCTCTCCAGCTTGGGAGGGCTTGTTAGAGCTTTTTAAGGCTTCACAGTTACATGAAGTAAGACTTCATAAGTAGTAGACTTCATAAGAGGTTCAGCGCAACAGCTCTGATCAGCCAGGGTGACCTCACCATGATGAGATATCAGAGGAAGACTTCCATGCAGAAAACTGTATGCATATAAAGTACAATATGAATTATGCCACCCCTAAGGATGCTTTTAAAAATCACCCATTTAAAAAAAAGCTCTCCAAATACGCAAGGTATTCTATTAACATTTTTAAGAAACAGATATCTATTGTTTTTATATCACTTTTCCACTGTCCTCCTCCCTCTTCACTTCCCTTCCAAGAGATCAATCCCTTATAAGAAAAAGCAAGAAAGAGAAAAAAAGAGTTCAGCACCAATTCATTGAAAAAGTCTGATATTTTTTAAACACAATATCCACACCCATAGTCTCCCGTTTTGGCAAAGAAGGTAAGGATGGCTAGGCATTCTATTTTATTTATTTTTTGGAAGACAATTGGGGTTAAGTGACTTGCCCAAGGTCACATGGCTAGTAAGTGTTAAGTGTCTGCAGCCAGATTTGAACTCAGGTCCTCCTGACTCCAGGGCTGGTGCTCTATTCACTGTGCCACCTAGCCGCCCCCCTATTTTATTTTTTAAAATGTAATATTTTATTTCCCCCCAAGTGCATGTAAAAATAATTTTTAACATTTTTGAAAAAGATTTTTGAGTACCCAACTCTCTCTTTCCGTCTTCCCCTCCCCTCCCACTGAGAAGGCAAGCAATTTGATATAGATTAGACGTGTGCAGTCATGTAAAATATTTCCATGTTGGTCATGTTGTAAAAGAAAAGACAGACAAAGAAACATAAGAAATATAAGGCAAAGAAAAAGTATGCTTCGATCTGCATTCGGACTCCATCAGTTCTTTCTCTGGAGATGGATAATATAAGTCCTTTAGAATTGTTTTAGTTCAGTATGTTGCTGGTAAGAGCTAAGTCTATCAAAGTGGATCATCACCCAATGCTGCCGTGACTGTGGGTACAATGTTCTCCTGGTTCTGTTCACTTCCTCAGCATCAGTTCATCTAAGTCTTTTCAGGTTTTTCTGAAATCTGCCTGCTCATTATTTCTTATAGTATAATAGTATTCCATTACAATCATATACAACAACTCGGTCAGCCATTTCCCAATTAATGGACACCCCCTCAATTTCCAATCCTTTGCCCCCATTAAAAGAGTTGCTATACATATTTTTGTGCATATAGGTCCTTTTCCTTTTTTTTTTTTATCTCTTTGGGAAATAGAGCTAGTAGTGGTGTTGCTTGGTCAAAAGGTAAGCATGGTTTTATAGCCCTCTGGGCATAGTTCCAAATTGCTCTCCAGAACGGCTGAATCAGTACACAACTTTACCAACAGTACTTTAGTGTTCTAATTTTCCCACATCCCCTCAAATATTCATCATCTTCCTTTTCTGTCATATCAGCTAGTCTAAGTGTGGGTTGGTAGCTCAGAGTTGTTGTAATCTGCATTTCTCTCATCAATAGTGATTTAGACCATTTTTGCATATGACTATAGATAACTTTGATTACTTCATTTGAAAACTATTCATATCCTTTTGCCATTTACCAATTGAGGGATGGCTTTTCTTTCTATAAATTTGACTCAGTTGTGCATATAGTTGAGAACTGAGGTCTTTATCAGAGAAACTTGCTGTAAAATTTGTTTTCACAGTGATGATTACCATGGATTTCCCTTCATTCTATTTTCCCACTATTTTTTTCTCTCTTATTTCACCCTGTCCATTCTCAAAAGTGTTTTTAGACATTCTATTTTAATACAGCATTCAAAGCCCAGATTGTTCTTACCTTACAGTTTCAATTTTCTTTCCTCTAAAGAATTATAGTTTGAACTACATGGATGAAGAAGAGAAGGGTGACATAATGGACAGAGAGCAGCCCAGAAGCCAGGTAGCAACCTGACCAAGTTCCTTAACCACTCAGTGCTCTATTAAGTCTCTGGATTTTAAATTGCAGAGAATATGTTGACTTGCATTGATAGAGGGAGTTTTTAATCTTGTCAAGAAATGCAGGTTACTTCAACAAAATAAGGGTAAAGTACCTACACCTGTATAACGGGCTGCTAGTAGGAATCACACAATGACTACTTCAGGGAAGAAGGAAACAAATAAATGGGAGAATGGTTCTTTTTGTTTCTTAAATACATCCAAGGAAGTCATACTCTGCTTTGGCCTCACTGGGGCTGTGAAGGAGACCTGAATGATAAAAGCTGACATTTACATAGTGTTTAGAGTTATCTCATATGATCCTTGTGAAGATTCTATGTGATTAGTGCTATGGGTTTGGTATCCCCATTTTATAGGTGGGTAAAGTGAGACTGAAAGAGGTTAATTGCCCAGCGTCACAGAGCTAGTAAATGTTGGAGGCAGTGTGAATCTAGTGAAGTCCAGCACTCTATCCCTGGTACCACAGGGACTTTCTCAAAGACCATGCCAAAAAAAAACCCCAAACCAAACCAAAACAACAACAACAAAAAAGCAAAAACAACCCACAAGCTCTGGCAGGCCTTCCCAAGTTGGGCAAACCTTCAAGAAGAAGTATGGTGACAGACTGTGTGGTTGTCACCTGAGGAACAGCCTAGCTAAGTTTGGAGTCGCTCCTCACCCAAAGCTGGTTTGGGGTTTCCTTGGGCACAGCAACTCTAGAGTATTGTCTTTTAAGGCACAGGGTGATTGTAACTTAAATCAGTGGAGGGAATCTCTACCATTGAAATCTTGCATCCTTAAAATATGAAAGTAAGTAGAGATCCAAAAAATGGTATAGCTGGAAGGAAAATGGCATCTCGACTCTGGCACTTAGCAAATGCCATCTCTGGCATTTTCCTCATAGCATCTTAGGCTTGGGAGCTGGAAAGGAATTTAGAAATCTAACCCTCTTGTTTTTTATAGCCAGGGAAAGTGAAGCCCAGAAAGATCAAGGGCCACACCCTCTGACTTCAAATCCAATTGCTTTTTCATTATACCACACTGCCTTCTCCAATTCCCAGAATTCCTCTCTAGTGGAAGATTCTGATGACATCCTGCAAGTTCTTTTCTTGAAAACATTTAATTTCTGGGGGTTTGTTTTTTTTTTCATTTTGAGTTCTCGGACAATTAAAGTTAACAAGTTTCTTTCCTGCAAACATTTAATTTCTAAGGTTTATTCTACTCTGAGTTCTCTGACAATTAATTAATTAAAAAAATACATATTAAGTACCTTCTGTGTGCAGACCAGTCAGAAAGACCTGAGTTCAACTCCACTCTCAGATGCTTACTAGCTGTGTGTCCCTGGACAAGTCACTTGACCTCTGTTTGCCTCAGTTTCCTCCTCTATAAAATGGGGATAATAGCAGCTCCCACTTTCCAAGGTTGTTGTAAGGATCAAGTGAAATAACAATTGTAAATCACTTTGCACAGTGCCTGGCACATAGTAAGCATTATGTAAATATTAGCTATTATTATCATCATTAATTATTGTACTACATTCTGGAGGAGATAACATAGTTTAGACAGGAGATAGTCAGTAGTTGTGGCCTTTGTGGAACTCACAGCCTAATTGGGCTGAAGGGTAGCCTGTAGCTAAAGGATTATGGTAAATGCTAGTAAATGTTTATATGAAGTCTCATGATTTTAAATTTAATTAGTCAGGAAGGAAGGTGCCTGTAGTTATTTCCCATGGCTTGGGTCTGGCAAATGGAGACAGGGGCCATGCAGCAGAGCTCCTGTAACTCATTCCAGAAATAGCCATGATTACTTCTACAAAGGCTGTAAGAGTATGTTCACAAAACGTGTATTTAGCCACAAGCCCAATCTCCTAACCAATTTCACACAGGACGGTATCATTTAGAGCTGGGAGAGATTTTAGCTCAGGACCCATCCCTACCATCTTCTGGGTGAAGAACACTGAGGCCAAGAAAGGTCAAGTCAACACACCCGAAGTCACATAGGTGTAAATAGCAGGTCCAATTTATCAGTAAGCCAGTGTGTCAAAGTGAAGGAAACAAGAGATAGGGGCTGATTATAAACAGAGACAAACACGAACACAATAGTAGGAAAAGAGTTACAGGAAAAGACTTTACCAAAATACATTTTCAATGATGACTTATGTACAAGAAGTTGGTAAAGGATGTCATTCAGGAAATGTAGTATCAGAAAAGGAGGTGAATGGGTCATGTAGGAAGATAAGGGAATTAAAGCTAGGGTTACTCAGAGGAAGGCCTGTACACTGTGTAGATTCATGTGTGTGTGTGTGTGTGTGTAAAGTTGTATATTTTTCCAGTTCCATGTAAAACAATTTTAACATTCTTTTTTGAAATTTTGAGTTCCAAATTCCCACCTTCCCCCCTTGAGAAGGCAAGCAATTTGATATAGATTATACATGGTATAAAATATATTCCACACTAGCCATGTTTCTAAGAAAAAAGAGCCAAAAACCAAAAAACACAAACCAAAAAAAAAAAAAAAAACCAACCCAAGAAAGATAAAGAAGATTATAAAAAAGCCTACTTTGATCAGCATTCAGACTCTCTCAGTTCCTTCTCTGGGGGTGGATAGCATTTTTCATCCTAAGTCCTTCAGAATTGTCTTGGATCTTTGTATTGCTGAGAATAGCTAAGTCATTCACAGTTGAATATTGCTGCTACTGAGCACAGTGTTCTCCTGGTTCTGCTGGCTTCATTGTGTGGATTCTTTATGGAGACTCTCTGAGAGCTCTGTGGATAAGAATACCATAGGATCAGAATGCATGGCTAGGTTCTGATCTGTGCTGATGGAGGGAATAGCCACAGAGAGGAAATGAAAAATTCATTAAAGCATTAAAATAGACATTCAAGTGTAGCCAGAGAGCCTTGCCTGCTCTGGATCCTTGAGAACTTGGGTTTAGGTTGAGGGGACCAAGTTTCAATGACAGTTTATCTGGCTGGCTTGTTTATCCCCACCCAGTTATAAAACTTGGAACACCTGAAATTTCCAGGTCTAGCAATTCAGTTGTTCTCCACCCTAACAGAATAAACAAAGAATAATCTTGGATAAATAAAGCATTTAATTGAAACAGAAATGAATAATAAAGCAACAGGGATCAACCTCAGTCATGCTTTTGAATGAATATGGCTTTTTTCCTTCTTCCACCAAGGACAGTTTGGGAAATCTGATCCTTTGTTCCATGTGCCCATGAACCCACCATTAATGACCTTCATTTTCTCTATTTTGTCCAATCTTTCTTCCTTCTCCTTAGTATAATCGACCTGTATCTTTGGCTCTTGTGTCTCACGAGAATTGAGTCCTCATTCTCCCAAGATCACATGTGCCATGGGCACAGACATTATGAGAAATATATTCTTTCCTAGTCTTGCAAAGCCTTTAAATAGAATTATATAATATATAATATTATCTTGCCTCTGAGCTTCTTAATGGCAAGGACTCTGCCTAAAACTTGATTTCAGTCTACCGAGCAGCTAGTAGCGTCTTTCACATAGTGGATACTCTGTAAATATCGAATTTGAGGAACTAAAAAATAAAGGTTTATTGAATGAGCAGGAAAAGAAGAGATAATATTTATTTGTGGGTAGCAGAGATTTTAGAGATCCTATAGTCCAATGCCTTTGCTTTACAGATGAAAACTGAGATCCAGAGGTGTTAAATGATTTGCCCAAGGTCACATGGTTATAAGTAGCAAAGCTGAGATTCACCTGGTTTGGTTTTGTTTTTAGAAGTATTGTTACCACTTTATTACGTTCCTCCAAGTCCTTAGATGAACTCAACTAATAGCTAAACAACTAAAGCATATTATCTGAAAGAAAAGCATTCAACTTTTCCTATTGACAAATGTTTTCAATATTTCTCCCCAAGCACCATTAGTTGATTACTCCCAAGAAACTGCTTTTTTTTTTTTTTTTTTGCTTTTTGGAGGGCAATTGGGGTTAAGTAAGTTGCCCGAGGTCACACGGCTAGGTTTTTGTTTGTGTGTGCATTAAGTGTCTGAGGTAGGATCCAAACTCAGGTCCTTCTGACTCCGGGGCCGGTGCTCTACTCACTGCGCCACCTAGCCACCCCAAGAAACTGCTTCTTCTCTCAGGTACCATGACTGACCAGTATTCCTTAAAAACACCACAGTGCCCCATACTCTGTATATGTCAGTCTTTTGTTAGAAAAGCTGACATTATTACAGGGATGCCTTTTCCCTCTTAGCTTTGAATGTTCATCCTATTAAAAAGATTTCTTCTTTTCTTTCTATCTTACTGGGAAATATTTGCAACCAGTATGGGCATATAGTAATCTAATACCTTGAAATTCACTGTTGCAGAATTTATAAGCCAGGAAACTGATTCAATATGCATTGCTGAAAAACTTACTCTTCAGACTTCCCCGGTCTCTTTGGCCACTTGCCCCAGTAAACACATTCCCCAGTCACTTTATTTCCTGCTGCATTTTGAATTTCTGTCTTTGCTGCATTTGCAGCTCTTCTTCCCTTCAGCCTGGATCCGTCTGCTTTGTATCTAAAAGCCAGCAATTTCCACAAAGTGCCAGGAAACAATCTTAGCAACCAAAGAGAATTGTGAATTTTCCTGCTGTAGAATCCTGAAGAGAGGATTTGATAGAAGCCAAGTGCCCCTTTCATCCCAATGTGTTCTATTCAGCTGAGGTCAAAAGACAAAATAAAAATGACAACTTTAAGCGATTGTACCTGGGATAAAAATAAACTCGCTCTTTGATGGTCACATTTGGAATATTCAAAATTATTTCCCACTCTGCACTTATGAGCACTGCCACATTTAGAAACAACAGTAACCATAAATGTCTTTGACTCCTTACCTCAATTCGCCCGATCCATTGCCAAAACTTGTCTTTTCTACTTTCATATCTTTTGTATATATGCCTTTTTCTCCACCCACACAGACACCACCCTAATTTAAGCCTTCTCACCTCAAGTCTCTCTGCTCTCTGATCCATTCTCCACTTTGATCTCCTAAAGTGTGAGTCTGTCTATCCTAATCCCTTTTTCAATAATCTACTTATTGCTTTCAGCATCAAATATGAAGCCATTATTTGCGTTTACAGCTCTTCACCACTTGGCCTTTTCCTCCCTTTTCCACTCTTCCTATATTTTACTCCCCTCTATACACCCTAACATCCAGTCTTGCTGACCTGCTCCAATATGACACTCCATCTCTGACCTTTGAACTGGCTGTTCCCCCTGCCTAGAATTCTCTTGCTCCTTACCTCTGCCTCTTATCATGCCTGCCTTTCTTCAAGAATCACCCCAAATCTCACCTTCTTCAAGAGAACTTTTCCAACTTTGAACTTTCTCTTATGAGGTTACCTTCTTTCTACTTTGTATATATCTTATATATACATAGTTATTTACATGTCTCCCACATTAGAAGGTAAGCTCCTTGAAGGCAGGGACTGGTTTGTTTGCCACTTTTTATATCCCCAGTACTTAGCATAGTGCCTAGCACAGATCAAATATTGAGTGCTTTATAAATGTCTGTTGAGTGAGTGAGTGACTGATGACTGAAGTGATTTATTTAGGGTCAATAGTACAGATGTTTGAATCAGGATTTAAATTCACGTCTTTCTACATCTAGCACTCCATCCACTGCACCACCTAGCTGCCGCAGGAAATAGGTTCAGGAAACACCGTATTTTTCTTCAAGTCATAAAGTTAATAATGTCAGAGTGGAGATACAAAACATAGAATCATGAAGAATTTCAGAATTGGAAGGAACCAACTGGCCCAATCCACACCAATCCATACACTGGACAACGTTTCCCCAAACTAGTCATTTGGTCTTTAATACAAGAACTCCAGTGAAGACAAACTGAAGGCAGCTCAATATACTTTGGGGCTGTTGGAATTGTTATTAAGTTCTTCCTTCCATCAAGCTTAAATTCATCTCCACAACTCCCACTCACTACTCTAAGATTTTACATTTGGAACCACTTAGAACAAACCTAAACCCACTTTTTTTTTTCTATTTTTTTTCTAAACCCACTTTTAACCAACTGCTCTCCAAATACTCGAAGGTGGTGATCATGTCCCCTGTAAATCTTTTCTATTCTCAGCTAAACAGCCCTAATTCCTTCCTCCAGTCTGCATGTGGCAGGGCCCTTCACTATCCTAGTTGCTATCTTCTGGATAAATGCTTCCTAAAGTGGGGTATCCAGCACTGAATCCGATGCTCCAGGACCTGGTCTGACCAAGGTGGGGCACAATAATTGTTACCACCTTTTCCTGGGATTTAGTTGAGTCAGTGCCAAGGCTCAAAGTTGGCTCCTTGAATAGTTCATTGATCATAGATTTCCATGTATTATATTTTGAATATATATAATATATATTATAGATTGACTATAGATTTGCATTTTATATATTTCCATTTAAGATATAACATTCTATGATTCAGGCTTAGATAAGGCAAAGTAAGGGAGGTAGATTGGGGGAGGGGAGCAGTTATTGGATGTCAAGTCAAGTCAGGTGGCATTTATTAAGCACCTACTATACGTCAGGTCCTGTGCTAAGGGCTGGGAATGCAAAGAAAAGCAAAAACAGTCCCTGCTCTCAAAGAGATCAGAGTCTAATGAAGAGAGACAACATTAAAACAATAATATACAAATATACAAAAAATATACAAACAAAATACAAAGGCTTTATTTCTTAACTTCTGGGCAAGGCAAATGTTGCCCCTAACTCTAGGAGTGAGGTTTGCGTGTTATTTTGTAAGCTTTGTGAAGGCAGAGATTGATTTCACTTTATATGCCCTGTACTTAGCACAGAGCTAGGCACATAGTAAGCATTTAATGAATGCTTGTTTACTCACCTTGATTGGCAGCTGCCATTGTGAAAGGACTGAGTCCTTGGAGAGACACACTCGACCAGGCTAAGAGCCTCTTTCTCACCACTCCCTGTGATTTTGCTTCCTGAACTCATAACACTTCCTGGCTTGAACCTCTGCCTAGCAACCGATTTTCCTGCTTATAGGAACATAAAATCATAGGATCACATATTTAGAATGGGAAGGGACCTTGGAAGCTGTCGAGTCAAACCTAATAATTTTACAGATAAAGAGACTGAGGCTAAGTGATTTGCCCAGAGTCACAGAGCTAGAAAGTATCTGTGGGAGGATTCAAACTCAGGTCTTCCTGACTCTATCCACTACCAGTCTCAGCCCCTTAGATTATGGCATTCCACAGATACCCTCACACCAGTCTGGTCTGGACAGTGTTCTATGTTTGTTCTTTTTCCAACTTGGATCCTGACTCTTCCTTGTCAGGTGTGGATTGTCCTTTCCCCCTCCCCAAATATATTAACGAACACGTTATACATATTATATATAATATTATATATATAATGGATACATTTGTCTTGTTTTAGGAGAAAAAAGGTGGGGGAAAGACATAACAAATGGAAGAAAGGGATTACTCCCTAATGGTGGCATTTCTAACACTGTGAAACTTGGGCAGAGGAGATTTTTAAGGCAGCAGAGTCTTCTCATATGCCTTTAGATGAAACCACCTAAGGTATTCTATTTCTGGCCATTAGTGCGGTGAAAAGCACAAAGCAAGTCCCTAGTAAATTCTCAAAATCATTTAACATTGTGGACATTCTGTTGTCTGTTCTTGTTCAAGTACCCTACTAGGTTAATTATGAACTTTTAAGAAGTTTATAGTGTGGGTCATCTTGAGGGTTTATATAATCATAGAGAAAACTTAAATTCATCCAGATAGCTTTAAAGATGTTTTGTAATATTAAAAAAAAACCAACCTTCTAAATCAGGTCATTTGTCTTTAAGCAAGCAGCATCATTTACCAATGTGCAAAAATTAACATTCATCAGTTTCTTCTCTAACACTGGTGTCAGGGGGCAAGAATAACACCAGCCTAATAGGCTGTTTGTGTAACCATGAGAAAGCTACAGAACTGAGTGTCAAGAGAGAACAAGTCTCTCCACAGTGCCTTTACAACAAATCTATATTTTGCCTTCTGTTCTCAGCAGTCTCATCCATGCCTCTTTTCTCTTAGGCATTTTCTTCCTTGTCTAGGATTGATTTAATAAAAAGAAGTCCCTGATTGCTGTTTTTAGGATCTCAACTTTAGTTAGCTGCCACTGGAAAATCTTCTCTTTTGGTGGCCCCAGAAAAACAATGCGTTGAAGTCTAAACTTCAAAGTAGCCTCTCATATCCTACCCTCATCATCCACTGAGTCGG
Source organism: Gymnobelideus leadbeateri (assembly GCA_011680675.1). Taxonomy (NCBI): domain Eukaryota; kingdom Metazoa; phylum Chordata; class Mammalia; order Diprotodontia; family Petauridae; genus Gymnobelideus; species Gymnobelideus leadbeateri. The sequence goes on from WOXC01002101.1 coordinate 198,286, forward strand.
CTAATGAGACATTCTGGCACTTTGAAAGCATCTTGTGTTAGTGAAATATCTTGGAAAAGAATCTTAGGCATGAGGGATGTAACCTGCAATGAACCAATCACATTGGAGCAGAGTACTGTCTAAAAGGATCACAGGCTTTAGAACTGGAAGAAACCTAAAGGTTCATCTACCCAACCCCCTCATTTTGCCGTATTGGGAAACCAAGGCTCAGAGAAGGAAAGTGACTTGTCCAAAGTCACGTGGATTGGAAATAGCAGAGCTGGGATCTGAACCCAGGTCCTTTGATTCAGTGTTGTCTCCTTATAACATTTTAAGGTTTTACTTTATCACATCTGTGTCTGGAGAGTTACTGTTTCCTAAAAGTGAACCACTTGTCAGTTTTATCTATCTTGTTTCCCAGTTTGCTACCTGAGGGGTGTGTGTGTGTGTGTGTGTGTGTGTGTGTGTGTGTGTGTGTGTTGGGGTAGGGGTGAAAACAGGAAACTCATGTCTAGCTCTTGTGGTCTAGTCTATCATTAACTTTTCGCATATATATATATGTGTGTATATGTCTATATATGTGTGTGTGTATGCATACACATGCACACATGTATGTATGTATATGTATTGTGTATATAAATACACACACATATAATGTCTTCCAATGAGAATGTCAGCCCCTTTAAGGGCAGACCACTAAAGATGTTGTGGGATGTTTTGAGCATTGGAAGCATTCTGAAAATATTTAGTTATTGGTAGCTTGAGTCCCTTCATGTTAATCAGGGGTAGTGGCTTATTAGAATGATTCAAACTGTTTCTTAGACTTTCTTCTTCCTATATTTCTCAACATTTGTTGCTAAGACTTCACAGGAATAGAAGATCTAGTCTTAGAGAGCATCTTGTCCAACCCCACTTTAGCCATCACAGTATCATAGATTTGAAGGTGAAATGAACCTAGTCCCACCTCTTCCTTTGTGCAAATAAGGAAATTGGGATCCATAAAAATTAAGTGACTTGCCCAGGTAATAATAGAGTTGGCACTCAAACCCATATCCTTTGATTCTAAACAGAGAACTCTTTCTACTATGAAATGCTACTTCTCCATATCTGGGTGGAGGGAGGGGGAATCATATCAATCACGGGTTAATAGGAACACAATTCATACTGCCTCCTATAAAATATGAATAATAGTATTTGTACTACCTGCCTCACAAGCCTGTGTAAATGTGTTCTTTTAAAAATTTTATTTATTTAATTTTAGTTTACAATGTTCAGTTCCACAATCCTTTGAGTTCCAAATTTATTCTCCCTTCCCCTCCCCCTCCCCCATGGTGGCATGAGATCTGATATAGCTTCTACAAATACCTTCCCACTAAACATTAGTCAAGTTGTAAAGAATTATAACCAATGGAATGAATGAGAAAGAAGAAACAAAACAAAAAAGAGGGAACCAGTAGTTTGCTTCAATCTGCATTCTGACTCTGCAGTTCTTTCTCTGGATCTGGACAGCCCTTTCCATCATGAGTCTTTTAGAGTTATCTTATAACTTTTCATTGATGAGAGGAGTTCAGTCTATCAAAGTTAGTCATCACAGATACGATGTGTCTATAATTATGTACAAAGTTCTCCTACTTCTGCTCTCCTCACTCAGCATCAGTTTATATAAGTCTCTCCAGGTTATTATGAAGCCCGTCTGCTCCTTATTTGTTACAGCACAATAGTATTCCATTACAATCATATACCACAACTTGTTAAGCCATTCCCCAATTGATGGGTATCCCCTTGATTTCAAATTCTTTGCCACCACAAAAAGAGCTGTGCTATAAATATTTTTGTACATATGGGTCCTTTTCCCACGTGTATGATCTCTTTAGGATACAGCCCTTAGAAGTGGTATTGCTGGGTCAAAGGCTATGCACATTTTTATAGCCCTTTGGGCATAGTTCCAAATTGCTCTCCAGAATAGTTTGATGAGCTCACAGCTCCACCAGCAATGCATTAGTGTTCCAATTTTCCAACATCTTCTCTAGCATTTATCATTTTCCTGTTTTGCCATCTTAGCCAATCTGACTGGTGAGATGTGGTACCTCAGAGTTGTTTTGATTTGCATTTCTCTAATCAATAGTGATTTAGAGCATTTTTTTCATATGCTTATAGATATCTTTAATTTCTTCCTTTGAAAACTGCCTGTTCATATCCTTTGACCATTTATCAATTAGGGAATGATTTGTATTCTTATAAATTTGACTCACTTCTCTGTATATTTTGGAAATGAGGCCTTTATCAGAGACACTGGTTGTAAAAATTTTTTCCTAATTTTCCACTTCCCTCCTAACTTTGGTTACATTGAATTTATTTGTACAAAACCTCTGCAATTTAATGTAATCAAAGTTATGCATTTTGCATTTTATAATGCTCTCTAACTCTTGTTTGGTCATAAATTCTTCCCTTCATAAATCTGACAGGTAAACTATTCCTTGTTTTCTCAGATTGCTTACAGTATCAGCCTTTATTGTGCACCCATTTAGACTTTATTTTGGTATATGGTATAAGATATTTGTCTTTGCCCAGTTTCTGTCATACTATTTTCCAGTTTTCCCAGCAGTTTTTGTCAAATAGTGAGTTCTTATCCAGAAGCTGTAGTCTTTGGGTTTATCAAATAGTAGATTACTATAGTCATTGACTACTATGTCTCATGTACCTAATCTATTCTACTGATCCACTACTCTATTCCTCAGCCAGTACTAAGTAGTTTTGACAACTGCTGCTTTATAATACAGATTAAAATCTGGTATGGCTAGTTTACCTTCCTTGGCACTTCTTTTCATTAATTCCCTTGATATTCTGGACCTTTTGTTCTCCCAGATGAATTTTGTTACTATTTTTTCTAGCTCTATAAAATAATTTTTGGTAGATTGGTATGGCATTAACTAAGTAAAATAATTTAATTAAATGTGTTCTTCTTTAGCTGACTGCTCACAGTAAGAGCCTCACAAAGTCCCTTTCAGATGCATTTTATGCCCCCCCCAACAAAAGGGGGAAGATTGGTAACTGTAGATCACCGATCCAAATTTAAAGGTAGCACCAGGTGTTGGTGCCTTTGTTCTAAATTTCAATGTTTGTTTTACTGTCTTCCTTAGGGATTCTTAGCATATCCTAAGGGAGAGAGTTGAGGAACATATTAAACAACCCTACAATTAACTCTGGTAACAACCGTGAACAGCAAACTCTACCCAGATCGTCACTTTCTCCTGAACTAAGAGCCTTGAATGAGGATAGTTGACATTAGTCAAAACAAGCTATGAGGCTAAACAGAGTGTTCCTCATAGGCGCCATCTATTAATGTGCTGATGGCCATTAATTAGCCTTGACTCAGAACCAAAGTATAGAAATCAATCTCCCTATTCCTCTTCTCTGAGGGGAAGACTTGCTTGTCACTGGTTATCACTGTCGATACTGACAGGACTTGCTTGGGAAATAGTACTCTGTAGCTGTCTTTTGTTTCTAATACCTTGGTGAATCCAAGGAAAGAAATCATACAGCTGAGGTAAGGAATGAAAACTGTACACACACACACACACACACACACACACACACACACACACACACACACCTAAAAAATTGCCCCTTTGTGTATTACTATTCACCTGAGACTTAATCTTCATGGTAGATCATGACAACTTATGAAAGAAATACCTAAGAATCTAGAGTGAAATTTTTAACCTTTAAAAATAGGTTGTTGGGGCGGCTAGGTGGCGCAGTGAATAGAGCGCCGGCCCTGGAATCAGAAGGACCTGAGTTCGGAGCCGGCCTCCGACACTTAATCCGCACAAACAAAAACCTAGCCCTGTAACCTTGGGCAAGTTACTTAACCCCAAGGGGCGGCTAGGTGGCGCAGTGAGTAAGAGCGCCGGCCTCGGAGTTTGGATGACCCGAGATCAGATCCGGCCTCAGAAAATGAGCACCCACGCATAAATCAAATGACTAGCCGTGTAACCTTGAGCAAGTTACTTAACTTTTTTTTTTTTTAACTTTAATTGCTTAAAAAAAAATAGGTTGTTGTTTAGTTGTGTCCAACTCTTCGTGACCCCATTTGGGGTTTTCTTGGTAAAGATAATGCAGTGGTTTGCCATTTCCTTCTCCAGCTCATTTTATGGATGAGGAAACTGAGGCACAGGGTTAAGTGACTTGCCCAGGGTCACACAGTTAGGAAGTAAGTGTCTGAGGCCAGATTTGAACTCAGGAAGACGAGTACATTACTTTAACCACCGTGCCACCTAGCTACCGCTAAAAATAGATACATTTATAAAAAGTCAGTTGCACCCTCCTCTGTATTGCCACCCTATGAGGCTGGCTCTCTTGCTCTGCCTATTCCTAGGACTCAGGGTGGGGCTTACCTTTCCTCTAGAAGGGCTTAAAGAACCTTTACAAAAGGAAAAATTCAAGTACTTGGCTCAGGCTTCCCCTTCCTGTGCCCTTTCTGCTTTGGGTTTTTCTAATCATTAGTCCTCCATGGCAGCACAGTGCACTTTCTCTGTTTATTTTTTTTCCCTCTCCTGATGGACAGCCGAAGCCCTCCAGGTTCCTGGCTTATGTCAACAGGGGAAAAAAAAAACCAAAAAACTAAATCACTTCCCTTTTTGTTGCTGCTGACCCTTCTTAATGCTGATTGCTAGTTCTTTCCTGGCTTCATTTACCCTATGGAGAGTTCTTCTTTCTCTCCTCACTAGTCAGCCCTATGGCAGATCCCCCACTTATTCCTTATAGAGGAAGCTTCCTTTTTACCACTTAAGAATGTATAGTAGCTTTGTTTAGTAGTACTTAGAATCAGGTGGATCTCTATTTTAGACTCTGGGCTAATTTAGTATCTTGGATGACAGAGATCATCTAGTCTAGAGATCAAACAACTTTGAAAGGGAAAGGAGTAATTTGTGAAGTTTTGTCACAGTTGCTGTTATTCTGAGTAGATCTTTCAACACTCAACTCTGATGTTGTCTCATGGTATGGCAATGATCCCAGGTTCCTAAAAGTTATACTGGGGAAGAACCAACTTTTCTATGGTCCTAGAAACAGACTATTTATTTTCCAAAGACTAGCCTAAGCCTTCTCCCTAAGAAGGGAGAAGCAAACCACCAATTGGCTGACTACTTGTTGATGAATTCCTTGGCCATGACAACCCATGAAACAAATAAAAATAGAAAATGGCTCTCACTTCTGTATAGCTCATTTCTGCTTTTTGCAGTTACTGTGACAAAATTGTAGAAAGTGGGGCAAAGGGTGCCAAGAATCACAGTTTTTTGACCACTACTAATATTAACAAAGCTGTTGATACTCCCAATGTGAGATCCTTGTCCAATAACCAAGAAGTGGAAATAATTCTCAAGGAAGTGAATCATATCAATCCTGACATTCTCGAAATAAATGAAACCAGAAGACAAAAGGAAGTTGCAGTTAAATCAAAGGATGACTCAGGTTCTCCTCAGAAGGCAAGTAAAGGAGTTGATGGTGTTAGTTTTTTCATTCAAGCAAAGATAACAAAAACTCATTATTTCCTCAGGCATTAGGTCATATCATATTGCAGTGCATATGGGAATTATTTGCAAAAATGACACCATGAAAAGTATTGTAGCTTGAAGAAGGATCAAAATCCTTAAGCATGATGAAGAGATAACAAAGGTCTATGAAGAACATTCTAAATTAAATTAGCAAATTTAGCATGAGAGACATCATAATGGGTAGAGAATTGGCTTTGAAGTCTTAGGAACCTGGCTTCAGGTACTACCTCTGAAACATACAAGCTGTGTGACCACTGGCAAGTCATTTAGTCTCTCACTACTCCTTTTGAGTTGCAGAACACTTTCTGGTCTTCATTGGTTTAAGGGAGCATCTGGGACCAATGGGAGTTCTGTCCACCGATGAAACTACAGATCCTCACCAAAACAAACAAAAACCACTTTGATACCTGGTGACCTTGATGCAAAAAATGGCCATGAGGACAGTGAGGAAAAACATACTGTAATATATGATTCTGAACAGAATCAATGTATCTAGAATAAGAAGAGAAGGTCTTAATTGGGGGCAAGGAGAGGGAGGAAATTTTACAGTAGGTATCTTTGATAAAGGTCTATTATTCAAGATATATAGAGAATTGATATAGATATATAAGAACAAGAGTAATTTCCCATTAAATAAGTGATTAAAATGTAGGCAGTTAAAAAAGAAATTAATCTAGTAGTAATCACATGAAAAAATGTTGCAATCATTAATAAGAGATATGCAAATTAAAACAACTGTTAGATTTCACAGCATACCCATCAGATTGGCAAAGATGACAAAACCCAAAACTGGTAATGTTGGTGGAGCTAGTTCTGCAACTCATGCACTGTTGGTGGAGCTGGGAATTGGTCCAACTGTTCTAGAAAACAATTAGAATCATGCTTTTAAAAGTCACTAACCTATACAGACCATTCGATAGAGCCATACCATTATGGTGCTACAATGAGGAGGAATGAGAAAAAAGGAGATAAAGAAAGAGAAGAAGAGCAAAAAAAAATATTTAAAAAGAAAATGTGGTTGAGAAGGAAGAAAGAGGCCAAAGACTGCGCACTACTCAAAAGCATCATGCCTACTACACACACAAATACTTTATTCATGAAAAGAAGTCAGAGGCACCAAGCTACATCAGAAAATGAAAATGATTTTATTTTAATGGAGAGGAAACAGTTATTCCTGAATCAGCATATGGTTGGACCACTGACTTTTAACAAAGATCTAAATAAAGTTAGAAGAATAAAAATGAGAAAAAGATATGGCATGCAATTAAATCAACTGTTTTTTCAGTTGTTTTTCAATTATGTCCAACTGCTTGTGACCCCATTTGGGGTTTTCTTGGCAAAGATAATGGCATGGTTTGTCATTTCCTTCTCCAGTCATTTTACAGATGATGAAACTGAGGCAAACAGGGTTAAGTGACTTGCCCAGGGTCACACAGTTAGTGTCTGAGGCCAGGTTTGAACTCAGGAAGATGAGTATTGCTGACTTCAGCCCTGGCACTCTATCTATTATACCATCTCGCTACCCTAAATCAACTCCAGTCCCATCTATTAAATAAGTTATTGATGCTGGACATTTGGGAAATAGATAAAGGAAAGGACATTAGCACTAATTATAATAATATCCCATGGGGGTTTAACTGAAGAAAATCAATTGCCAAAATAAGGAGACCAAAATTAGTTCCAAAACTAAATTAATCAGTGAACACTTTGCCTTGGTTGCTAAGCAGAATGATATGGCAGTCAAGGGCAACACTCTTAGAGTATAAACCTGATTGCAAGAGCCCATTTAGAATGCTATTCAAAGATTATAAGTAGAAAATTTTTTTTAAAAATTGTTGTTATAAATTCTTCAAAAGAAGAAGAAATTGAAAGTTTGTCTAGACACTCAACTAAGCAAAGCCATCCAAAGGTTATTCAACAAATGAATGAAAATGAGGGAAAAAATCACAAAAAAAATTATAACAGTTTTTGCTATTAGAGATAGTAGAAACACGACATTTGCATTCTTACATTGAAATCCCAGATATACTTCTCTTGAGGAACTGGAAATAGTCCAGAAGAAAACAAAGATGCAAAAAGTATCTAAATTAGACCAAGGCTATACACAAGACGTTCAGGTTGGTGGTGATTCAATTGTTAGGATGTGGAGGGGACTGATTATCAAGTTATCTACTAGGGGAAAAAAGATACCAAAAGTCTTGGGGAAAACTGCAGACTTTATTACTAAAAAGAAAAGAAAAAGAAAAAAAGAGGGAAAAACGATATTTGAGAGAGCATCAATAACTATTGACACATAATGCCTTCTTTTTCATCTATAGGAAGTTTTAAAAATAATACTTTACATCTCCATGGAAGAAATCCTTGATGAGGGTATTAGATGGGATCATGCTGGGTTTTGTGAGTGTTATTCAAGTCAAGACATCATGCTTGTGATGTCCTTGGTCCTCTGTAAGAATGAAGGCTAAACCACAACAACAATATACTTTTTACCAATACATGGTGGATTGAAAAAATATTTAGAAAAATTGCAGTAAAGATCCAACTATGCCTATTATTTGTTAAGGGAATAAAATATTTGGTTTCATAGAACAGGAGTTCTTAATGGGTTTTTTGTGTGTGTGTCATGGCTTCTTTTTGGCAGTCTGGTGATGTCTATGGACTTTCTCAGAATAATATTTTTGAATGCATAATTTTTTAGAGGTTACAAAAGAAAGTACGTATAATGAAAAAAATATTTAGCAGGTTTTTTTTTAAAAGCAAGTTTATAGATCCCAGGTTAAGAATCCTTGCTACAGAGCAAAGTACTACCTTAAATGTTTTCTTCCAAGATGCCGCTTATATATATTTTGCCTGTAGACTACAAGATTCCTTGGAGGAATTGTAATAATGGATAATTTTGTTTTATTACCCTCTGATTATTAATCCCAGGCAAGATGCACACTCTCCAAAAGTGTTCACCATTAGCATGGTGAATATTTAGCTCAGAGTCCAAATGGAAGAGGAATTCCCCACAAATGATGAAAGCCTCCAGATGTTTCTCCTGGTGAATGAAATCATATCGATTGCATTGATCTCTGAAATATTGTAAAGCCTCCTAAACTGAAAATCATTTAAGAGAGCTTGTCCTAATGATCCTCAAAGGAAAAAAAAAAACAAGCAACTATGATATTGTTGGATATATGACCCCTAGAGTTGATCTAGTAGCACCTATGTCTTGGAAAGATATTGAATGGACAATAAATTGTACCCAGAATTTAAAAGGAGATGAGGCTGAATGAACATGAGGAATTCATGTGATGCTTTTAATGACCTCAAGCTTCTTTCTGAATCAAAGGCTTTAAAACTTTTGACCTGTTTGCTTATTCATTCATCCATTTGTTTATTTGTTTATTGTATTGCAATACAGCTACAAGAGACCTGTCTTATATAAAATCTTCTTTTGGTGATGTCAGATGTTTGTAAATCACAGAACATTACAATCTCCAGGGAATGGAATTGAAGGGTCACCTGAAGGGCAAAGGGGAGGCCCTTGGTGGGTTTTGAGTAGGCTTCAACACATATTACCAACCAAGAAAGTGGCATAAAGAGAAGAAAAGGAGATGGACGGGATCTGTGGAGTGATTGAATGAGTGATAACTACTGACCAGTTCCCCTGGCTCCACTGCCATCATTGCAGTGGCAGAGCCCCAGCCTGTTGAGTATTCTTCCTATGAAGGACATATGGGAGGACATGGGGAAGGGATGCACAGGATGTGAGGGCATGGATGGGTTGAAACCTTCATTACTGGTGGTACTACTTGCATCATTGAGACTACAAATCCATCCAAGTATCAAAATAAAATGAAGACAATAATACCCGTATTGCCAACCTCATAGCCTGGTTGTGAAGAAATTCACTGGTAAGCTTTAAAGTGCAATAGAAATGGGAGGGGGGTGTCATTGCTATTACTACTAAAGACAGACTATTTTTTTTGCCTAATTATTCAACTTTTTATTTTAATTTGCCTGCATAGGCATATGCCTCTAGTACTCCTAAAATGGCCTAAACTTGATGCTTAAGTAACCTGCTCCCAGAGGAATTGGTTTTTTTTTAATTTAACTCAAAACAAAATGGGAAGATGCGTATGAGCATGAGCCAACAATTTTACCTGCTAACCCAGTGAGCATGTTGTGGTCCATTTAAACAATATTTTCTGTCACATTGATGCATGTACCGTAACTTACATTTAGGTTCACTATAGAATAAGTTTGTCAGTGAAAGAATCTCTTTCTCATTAGCAGGTAATTATTAGCCTTTCCACTCCTCACGTAGGATTCCTATTGTGATTCATCTGAGTTGCTAATTACCTGACATTTTTGACATGCCAAATTTATCTAGAGAAGGTAACATTTCGGCTGGAACTCTTCATAGATTTTACCTTATCTAAAGTGATTTCACAACATGTGCGTGGTTGTCACACACAATGGTATAAATTTACTTTGAGTCACAGAGTGCCAGGTCTGGAATGGATCTGAGAACAAAGAGTGTCAGAGCTGGAAGGACCCGAGAACATGGAGTGTCAGAGTTGGGGGACCCCTTAGAACAGAGAATGTCAAAGCTGGAAATGAATTTTGAACAGACAATGTCAGAGCTTGGAGAGACTTTAGAACCTAGAATGTCAGGCTGGACAACACCTTAAAAGGTAAATTGTAAGAGCTGGAAGAGATATTAAAACACAGATCATCATAGCTAGAAGGTATATTAAAACATAGAATCTGAGAACTGAAAAGAACCTTAGAACATGAAAGCTGGAAAAAAACATCCCTTAGAATCCCAGCCTTTCTGCTAGGAGAGGTGGGATTCTGAAATGGAAAGCGTACTAGATTTGGGAGTCAGGAAACTACAGTTAAAATACTGCCGAATGGGGCAGCTAGGTGGCGCAGTGGATAGAGCACCAATTCTGGGGTCAGGAGGACCATAAATCAAATTTGATTTCAGACACTCACTAGCTGTGTGACCCTGGGCAAGTCACTTAACCCTGATTGCCTCAAATAAAGAAAGAAAAGGAAAAAAGGAATCCTGCCTCATATTATTAGGTTTCAGACTATAATCTCTTGGAGATTCTGTTTCCTTATCTGTAAAAAGCAACAGAGATAACAATACGCATGCTAGCCACCACACAGAGCAGTTGTGAAGAAAGCACTTTGCAACATGTGAAAGACTATACAAATGTAAGTGAATAACAAGGGAGAAACTGAGACCCATAGGAGTTAATGCAGTTAATCAGTAGCTAAGTTGGACAGCATATTTGCTGCCTTTCAGGCCTCTACTCTACTCTTTCTGTTTCTTAAAGCTTTCTGTTTCTAATAGACTAAACTCGCCAATGCAAGTTCTCCAGGGACCATGTTAATAAAAGATTCATAATTCACAAATAACTACAGAGAACCAATTACTTTCTTCTCATCTTTGGTATATGGGGATTGTCAGTAAAGTACCTTTGGCTATTGCCTGGACTCCAGAGACTCTCTTATACTGTTCAGTTGCAATTACAGATTTGTAGCTCACTAGAATGAGAAGGGACCGTAGAGATCATCTAGCCTAATTCTTTTTATTTTACTGAGGAAGAAACTAAGGCCCACTGAAGGTAAGTGACTGCAGTTCTCATGTTCATAGAACAAGTTACTGGGACCAGAATTCAGGTCCTTTGACTTCTAGTCCCAAGGCTATTGCCCTTGTAACATTACCTTGAAATGATGGTGTTTGTCTTCACAAGCAGAGAAAATCCTGGAGAAGTGAGGCTATTATCTGGAAAATCAAGAGGAAAACTTGCTTTTCTGTGTTGGCATGTGTTAGTTCATTTAAATTCTCATTCTTTGTACAATGGCGAATACTTTATAAAAAGTATTCCTATCTCCCAGGCTTTATGAGTACCTTGCAAACTGCAGAGTTTAGCAAATTCACTTGTTTCTTTGCGCCTTCCCTGCCCTCACATATAAGCTCTTAATAATAATACTTTTTTCTGAAAGCATTCTCTCTTTCACTTTATTCTAATGAGATCATGGGACCAGAGATTTAAGGCCAGAAGGGACCCTAAAAACATCTAATCTAATCCTTTCATTTTATAAATTAGGCCATTGTAGCCCATGGAAGCATCCATTTACTCAAAGCCTCAGAACTCCAAATCCAGTTCATGTGCTTTCGTGATGCTGACATTTCATTTCTTGGATAGCTTTAAAAAAAGCACCAAACATGAGAATGACTTACCTAATTTAATACAGAGTCTAGTTGGGAAACTCAGGAACCCAGTCTCTTGATACTCAAGCTCCTTCCCTCTCTACCACACTATATTATTGTCTTGTCTACTTTGATTTTAAAAATGTAATCCCTCTAGAAAACTTCATCAAGTGCTTAATTACTGTCTTTTCTGAGATCCCACTCTAAGATAGATCGTTAGAGTTCTCTTTCGAAAGTGTCAAGTAAAATTCTGCTAATTAAAAATTGTCAGAGCTAGAAGGGCTATTAGAGTGTAGCATGTCAAGAGTAGCAGAGGCTTTAGAACATAAAATGTCAGGGCTAGCAGGGACCCAAGAACCATGGAATGTCAGAGCTGAAAAGGGCCATAGAATATAGAACATAGAATTGTGAGGGACCTTAGAATATGAAGTCTGGAAGGGGCTTTGAAACATAACATGTTGGATCTGGATGAGACTTTAGACCATAGAATATTAGAGCTGGAAGACACCCTAGAACCCAGAATGTCAGCATTAGGAAGGAACTTAGAACATAGAATGTCACAGCTGGAAGGGACTTTGGATTGTAGAACATCAGAGCTGAATAGGAGACAAGAACATGGACTATCAGATCTGAAAGGAGCCATAGAACATAGAATGCTAGAATTGGAAAGGACCTTAGAACACAGAATGTCTAAAACTATGAGGAACATCAGAATATAGAATGCCAGGGATGGAAAGGACAGTAGCATGTGAAATGTCAGACCTGGAAAGGATTCAAGAACATGGAATGGTAATCTTCAAGGGGGGTTTTGTAACATAGACTGTCAGATCTGAAAGAGGTCTTAGAATGTAGAATGTCAGGGGTAGAAGAAACCTTATAACAAAATGTTTGAGCTGGGTGAGACTTTAGAAAATAGGATGTTAAATCTGGAAGGGACCTTGGAAGATATTATGGTAAAGTTGAGCAGAGAATGCAGGGGATGTGAAACACCTTAAAAGCCCAGAATAGAAAACTTAAAGATCATTTATAGCAACACTTTCATTTAAGAAAGAGGAAAATAAGGACTCAGAGAAATGAAGGGACTTGCCTGTGGCTATACATGAAAGCCAGAAGCAGAGCTGGGCCCAGACCCCAAGTCTCTGCTGGTCAGGGCTCTTTCCATTACTTAACCATAAGACTGCATTGCTTAGAGAAAACAAACAACTGTGAGTCGGATTTTACAGAGCTTAATGTTTTAAACGTTTAACAATCAGATCTAGTCTCTTGTACAATACAAGGAGAAATTGAGAATTGGGGCCATCTTCTCTATGATGTCAGGAGTTTGTTTTATTTTGTTTTAAGCCGCTAGTAAGGAAAGAGTAATCCTCTCACTCTCTTGACCATGTACCTTGCCTGAATTCCCAGAATCCTTGTTCGGATGGAGTTAGGGAAGAAATCCTCTTTCTGTGTGCCCCTCAGCACCAGGAGGGATGCAAGGGGGCTGAGGCTTTGTATCTCTGTAGGGATGGCTCTGCTGCCTCCACCCTATCTCCCTGGGATTGGTCGGCCCTGGTGCTTATTAAATTATGTTTTTAGCTCCATGTATGTGTGTTTTAAGACACCGGGAGGGTCCGGGCTTAATTAAGAGAACCACGGAATCCTCGGCTATTAATTAACGAGTGACTCACATGGGCATTGTCCCCCGTCAGCAGGGAGGTTGCTTTACCCCGGAGGAGCCCGGCACCCGAGCTGGGATGGAGCGACTGCAGCCTGAGCCCTGGCTTCCCGATCGTGCTGGATTCGATCAGCCTTGGCTCCCGGATAGAACGTGGGTACCGCAGGCGGGGTCGCCGCCCCTGCGCCCGCTGGGAGCCCCGCTTCCCCCACTCACCTCCCGCCCCTGCAGGCTCGCTGGCCGCCAGCCGCCCCGGCCCGGCCCCGGCTTGCTACAGGTTCGGACTCATCCCCACCCACTTCCCTCCGCCGGGCCCCAATGCGCCTGCCTCCTCCGTCCGCTGGCCAAGCCTGGGATTCTGGTTGCAGAGCGGCTTGCGCTGTGCCCTGCCCTCGCCCTAGAATAAAGTAGCGGCCGCAGACAGCGCCTCCCCTCAATGCACGCGAGCTAGCGAGCGAGCGCAGCAGCAGTAGCAGCAGCCGCCGTAGCAGCCGCAGCCCGGAGGAGCGGCGAGCAGAGCCAGCCCGCGAGCGCCCCAGCCTCTGCCTCTGTCTCTGCCTCTGCCCGAGCCCAGCCCGTCTGCCCTGCGGAGGAGGAGGCCCCTGGCTCCGGCGGCAGCAGCAGCAGCCGCAGCCGCAGCCCAAACCCAGCAGCAGCGCGCCCGGCCGCCCAGCCACGGGTAAACTCCCCTTTCCGCGGCTCAGCAGTGCCAGTGCCAAGCACGGGGCGCCTTCTCCTTCTCCTTCTTCTTTGAGACTGCATTGCATTAAACCCTGGTTGCATGCTAAGCGTGGCAGCCTGCTGCATCTGATGCCTGGAGTCCTTGCTGCCTTTCAAACCAAGCAATATCTTTATACCATTCTTTCCACCCTCTCCTCCTGCCCTCTCTCCTGCTCAGCCCGGTATCCTTGTCTGCTACCAGATGAACTTGTCCTCTGGACTCCCGCCACTCTCACATCTACCCACTGCTAAGGGACTGGACGAATTCTGGGCTTTGCCCTACTTTTCCCCTCACTTCTTTTTGAATTTTCGGATGACAGCTACAGGGGCCACTTTTATTCCCCCTGTATCAGACAGGAAGGAAGTAAAGTTTGCAGAGCAACCTGCAGAGAGAACTTTCTTCCAGGGGCAAGATTAAGCCGTGTGTGTGTGTGTGTGTGTGTGTGTGTGTGTGTGTGTGTGTGTGTGTACGTACACACAAGGTACCTTTTGGGCTGGAGAAAAGCTTCTCCCGTAGGGTGGCTTTGCTCTGCCCCTCCCTTTTTGAACAGGGGAATGTGTTTAGATAAAGTGATGAGATGAACAAGTAGTAGCAGAGGGGATAGAGAGAAGAGAAAGAGTGGAGAAAGATAGAGGAGCAAGAAGGGAGATAAAGGAAGGGAGAGGGGGAAGCGAGAAGAGACGGAGAGCAGAAAGTGGAGAGGGAGGGAGGGAGGGAGAGAGAGAGAGAGAGAGAGAGAGAGAGAGAGAGAGAGAGAGAGAGAGAGAGAGACAGACTGTCACAGGGAGCTGAGCTTGGAGCAGGCTCTAAGGCATACGCTCCTAGAAGCAGAAAGGCATGATTTGGGGGTGGGGTAGGGGGAGGGGGGCTGGAGGGAGCGCTAAATATTTGGTTGGGTGTTACCGTGTGACAGCAGTGATGGGGGAAAGCTTTTTCTTTGCTCGGATTTGATTTCCTGGTGCTGTCTTCTCTCTGGAATGCAAAACCTCACACGATGGAAACAGGTTTGTCATCCTAGCCCGTGTGTGTGTCGGATGGTAGAAATGATAATAACAGTATCGTTCACCTCATTATTTTGTCCCTTTGCTGTTCTTTAGAGATCTTTTTTTTAAGAGAGATGAATCTTGAGATGCAGCTGGGTCCTTGCATCCATAGCCGTGCCTATAATTGCCACTTGATTACAGCTAAAATACCCTTTAAGATTAAGTTTCTTGAAATGATTTAAAAATAAACACAGATGGGAAAGGGGGGAGCTTTAATGAGGCCGTTGGACTTTTTTTTTGAAAATTTAAATAAAGTGAACATTTTCTTAAAACAAATGTGTCCTCTGTTTTAGCAGTTGGAGGGGACATCATCTCTCTCCCCCCGCATCTTTGAAATGGAGTGACGTGTTTTTTTTGGTGGGGTTTTTTTTTTTTTTGGACTGGTTTCCTTAAAATGCTACTGACTTTGAATCTATGTAGACAGGACCCCCTTCCCCTGCTTATGAGTATTTTGGTAAGATCTCTTCATTTAGGCTTGCCTTTTTTTTTCTTTCAAGGTCCTGAAGAGGCTGCCAAAATGCCTGAGGAAAGTTCTCCTAGGCGGACACCCCAGAATGTCCCTTATGAGGGCCTTCCCCATCTGGTCAATGCAGATGGGCAGTATCTCTTCTGCAGATATTGGAAGCCCAAAGAGATGCCAAGGTGAGTGTTTCTAAGTGATTTGTTTTGGATGATGTGAAAATAAAAGCCACTGGTCTTCTCCATTTTAACTTCTAGTTCCATTTAATTTAAGGAGACACCCAGAGACTAAGGAGTTGTACACCATCATTTTGGGGTGGTTTAAAGTTATCTGAATTCAGTGATACTTCCAATTCTTAGACGTGGATTAAATAGAAAAATTAATATTTTATGAGGTTTTTTAAACTTATGAAATAGAAGTCTATTTTCACTGTAACAACAAGAATACAAATTCCACCATCTGGCAATTTAAAAAAATATTCCACATGTTCATGAGTTATTATTTTTTTTTGTACTTGAGTGGGTTTCCTGCTACACATTGACATTAATTTAAAATCAAATCCCTTGATTGGATATAATCACCTAATCAGATAAGAGGACCAGATTTTCTTAATCCTTTGCCTATAATGCTTTCTTTGATTACGTGGTTCAGGAAGCAGAAATATGTTATTTGTGAGGGAAACTGCCGAGTGTGTTTTATTTCCTTCTTGTTCAAACTAGCTCAACGACTTTGCCTTTTCCATCAAAGATTCATCTTGCCATAAGAAATGGGCATTCCTTTCTAAATGAAAAGGCAGCTGGTGTGCTATTTGTCTCCTCTAAAGGCAAACAGGAAAAACTCTGTGTGTTTATGCTGTGCAGGGCAGAAATAATTTATGAAGCCTGACTGGTCAAAGGACAAGGGGAAAGTGAAAATTTCCTCTCACCTGGTCTAGTGTCACAATGCCTCTATATGCCCCCTTCCCCGATTCTGTTTTGTGTTGGCTTCTCATCTTCTCTTTAGGTTTACAGATAGCATTGCTATAAATTTCCTCTGGTTGCTCCCTTCATTTAGGTGTATGTAAACCTAGGTTCAATGAATAGCATTTATCGCTTTTCTAGAGGTGTGAACTTTTAAGGCAGTTATTCAGGCTGAGACCACCTGTTCAAGAATGACTATTTCCATCTCTATAAACATCTTCCAACAATCGAGGAATAGTTTGGCATCCTTTCTATCCCAATCCTGGCACTAGCCTAAAGATTTCCTGTAGAGGAAGATTGTGTGTGTGTGTGTGTGTGTGTGTGTGTGAAACAAAGTTGTCAGGGATTATAATGCTAATTAATCATTAGATTGTAGTTCCACTGGATTGGAGATTAGAGAATTAAATGTCCTGGTTTTAATGTCTGTACAAATTAGTAATACGCCGGTGAGTTCTTTGATCCACAAATGAAAGGATGGTAAAGAAATGAAAGGAAAAGTTTTTCATCTCTTGGTAGCCAACTCTTAGAACTCTGCTGGCTAGGAAGTTAATTGAGAGGAACAGTGCTCTAGTTTAAGGATGATAACATAAACAGGAGAAGTATTATTCAATCATAAGTGCATTGGATTGATGGGGTGATTGTAGGACAAGGGTGGTTAGTGGTGGGCACAGTTGGTGTCTTTGTGGTTTTATTGGGTTAAGTTCCTGGAAAAAATCATTGAACATGACTGAGAAATTAATAGGATTTAGAGCAGGAAAGAAAGTTTGAAAACTAGCTTATTCCTCTCATTTAAGAGATAAATTGAAGCCCAGGCTGGAAAATGATCTGCCCAGAGTAATACAGATGGCAAATGACAAAGCCAGGACTCAAACCCAGGTCACAGAACCAAAGGACTGAGATATGGAGAAAATGTTAGAGATGGTGATTGTAGTCCAACACCCTTATTTTACAGATGAAGAATGTGAGATGTAGAGAGGGATGTAATCTGCCCAAGTTCACCCACCTTAGTAGGTGGCAGTACCAGGACTGTAATCAAGAGACTCTGACTTGTTCCCTTCTGACTTTCTGTCCTTGCCTCTTTCTACCACTCCCATGTTCTCCTGGAGAGTCTGCTGAAGCATATATAGATCCCCTTCTCAGAATAATGTTTTAAATGCATAAAATAAAATAGGCAGAATTACAAAGAAAACCAATTATATTGAAATCCAGTTATCTATCAAAAATTTTTTTAAAAGTTCAGATTCTGGATTTAGAACCTCTGAGATTTCCAGACTGCCCAAAGGCACTGAATCTTTGGCTCTGTTCTTCATTTCAGTTCCCTTGCATGACTGTTGCTTCAGTCTGGAGGCTGTGCACTTAGCAAACATTTCATTACTTTCTTACTATGTACACAGCCTTGTGCTGAGAGGGATAGAAAGATGAGCTATAAAAATTATAACAGTGATGATGGTGGCGATGATAGGGACTGAACCTGTTATTTTAATAGCATAGAGAACAAGCAGTTAAGGAACCTCCCTCTCCCAGAGCTGGTCAGCACCTCCTAGTTGTAGGGAATTGCTTAGAGCACTGAGAAGTATTTCCCTAGTCAACGATGATGGTGATGATGATTTTACAGTAACAGTAACCATAGATGACACTGATTAGGGCACACAAAAAGCTAGACCTATGTTATGTTATTTCATCATTAAGCAAACCCCCTGAGGTAGACGGTAACTGGCATGATTGTGCCTGTTTTTATAGGCATGTATAAAGGGAAATAAGCCTTAGAGACGGATTGCTGATAGTAGCACAGCTAGTATGGTAGGATTTGAACCCAGAACTCTCCTGATTCCAAGTCCAGTGCTCCTTCCATAGTATCAGGCTATGTCCTATGAGAAGGTGTTGTCCTTGCCCTCAAGTAGTTTTACACTCTAGTTCAGGCTCTGAGTCTTATACAGAAATATATATATAATAACTAACTAGAACATATTAGGTGCCTAAGAGAGGTACAGACAAAGTGTATGTGTGGTCAGCAGGCAGAATTCCCTTCTAGCCCAAGAAACCAGTGAAAGCCTCATGGAAGAGGAAGCATTTGGGCCTAGCATCAATGGATAGGCAGAATCTGAACAGGCAAACACAGCAAAGAGGAACAGAGAGGATAAAATGAAGGGCAGCTAGGTAGCACAGTGGAAAGGGTGCTGGGCCTGGAATCAGGAAGACCTGAGTTCAAATTTGACCTCAGACACTTACTAGCTGGGTGAACCTGGGCAAGTCACTTACCCCTGTTTGCCTCAGTTTTCTTCTCTGTCAAACTACTCTACTATCTTTGCCAAGAAAACTCCAAATGGGATCATGAAGAATTGGACACAACTGGAAAATGACTCAATAATAGCAACAAGAAAAGGTAGACAGAACAACATGAACAAAAAATGTAGAGCCTGAAAAACTTGTTTGTTTGTTGTCCTTCATCCGTAAGAGGACCAGAATGACATTACTATGTTGGGGTCAAGGTACAGGGACTCTGTGGCTGATCAGTCCATATGGTGTCAGAAGGCTCTACCACAGGTTGGACACAAATAGTCTGTATGAACATTTGGAGTGGAGATGGTTCTAAATTTACACATCTCACATTTCTTTTGGGCCCAAAGGCAAAATTTGGTAATACCTTGAGGGATGTCGCAAAGCCTTGTTTCACTATAGTATAGGGTATATGAAGGGTAGTAATGTAAAACAAGGCTGGAAAAGGTCTATTAGAGGAAGATTATGGCCTTGAATACCTGGGTGAGGGCTTTGGACTTTAACTGGTAGGGAATGGAGAACTAACAGACATTTGGGAGCAGTCATGTGTGCTTGCTCTGGGTAAATTAACCTGGCAGCACTGTATAGGGAGGATTAAAGAGAAGTGAGAGATGGGCTGGGAGGAAACTCTCATCCAGGTAAAGGCAAATGAATTCTGATAGGAGCATGGAAAGGAACTAAATGTGAGAGAGACTGGGAAGGTAATATCAGCAGGATTTAGTTATAGGAGTCAAGGGGGAAAGAAAAAATTTAAAAAGTGTGAGCATAGATGACTGGAGAATGAGTGGTGGCCTTCTTTTTTATTTATTTGTTTGTTTGTTTGTTTATTTATTTTTAAAGCAATTGGGGTTAAGCAATTTGCTCAAGGTTACACGGCTAGTCATTATTTATGTGTGGGTGCTCATTTTCTGAGACCGGATTTG
This sequence comes from Gymnobelideus leadbeateri, assembly GCA_011680675.1. Taxonomy (NCBI): domain Eukaryota; kingdom Metazoa; phylum Chordata; class Mammalia; order Diprotodontia; family Petauridae; genus Gymnobelideus; species Gymnobelideus leadbeateri. The sequence goes on from WOXC01002101.1 coordinate 218,071, forward strand.
ATCTCGGGTCATCCCAACTCCGAGGCCGGTGCTCTTACTCACTGTGCCACCTAGCCGCCCCTTTTTAGGGCAATTGGGGTTAAGTAACTTGCCCAAGGTTACACGGCTAGGTTTTTGTTTGTGTGGATTAAGTGTCTGAGGCCGGCTCCGAACTCAGGTCCTTCTGACTCCAGGGCCGGCGCTCTATTCACTGCGCCATCTAGCCGCCCCTGAGTGGTGGCCTTCTTAGCAGAAACAGGGAAATCAGGAGAAGAAGAAAGTTTTAAGATGAGAAGGTAAGGAGGTTGTTTGGGGACGTCCAGCAGCAACAGATTTAAAGCTCCAGGGACCTATGGGATTATGTAAACCAACTGTCCTACAGGTGGTTGGAAATGAGAGTCTGGAGCTCAGGAGAAGGGTCAGGGTTGTCGACACAGACTTAGGAGTCCTCCCCAAAGGAAAGTTATATCTGGTTGATAGCAATCAAGGTTTGTATGTATTTATATGTTTTTTTTTAGTTGATGTCCTGTGGAATTATTAAGAATCAGAGAACAAATAAATTTAGTGTTAGAAGGAACTTAAGAGGTTACATAGCCCAACTCTCTCATTTTATTGAAGAGGAAACTGAGGTCCAGGGAAGTAAGTGACAGACCCCAGGCCTCATGGATAATTCACGGCACCTGGGCCTTTTGATGGCAAATCCAGCCTTCTTGCTATTGTTCTTAGGTGCTGGGAAAGGAACTTTGGCTAATAGGAGTAACAATGATGCGGATGATGATAACTTCCATTAATATGGTAGTTTTTAAGCTTTAAAGCAGTATATAAAGTGGGAGCTAAGAGTGAATTCTGGTGTATCACATGGCCATAGTAGAGTCTGGAGAGTTGAAAAAGGCCCAGTGGTGACTGTTTGGATGAACTTTCTGAATCAGGAGTTCTTCACCTGGGTCCCATGGACCCCCAAGCTGTTTGTGGGTAGTTTCAGGGGGCCCATGAACTTGGATGGGAAAAAAATAACATTTGTATTTCATTATAATTGGTTTCCTTTGTAATCTTATTTATTCTGTTCTATGCATTTAAAAGCATTATTCTGATAAGGGGTCCATGGGTCTCACCAGATTGTCAAAGTTGTCCATCATGCAGAAAAGGTTAAGGAGATTTGATCTATATAGAAAACACTTTTCTTGAAGAGGTAGTTGAGAAAATCCCTCATTTATGCCAAGAAGATAAAGTTTTAGGTGTGTGTGTGTGTGTGTGTGTGTGTGTGTGTGTGTGTGTGTGTGTGTTTTAAACTTTAGGGTGAAACTCTTTAAAATGGTCAAAGAGGCTTCCTGATTTATTTAAGGGGCCTCCATACTTGGGGTTTCTAGTCCAGGACCTGTGTATATTCTACATTGACTAGGGGTACAGAAACACTGACAAAAATGGAAGAAAGAGTGGTGTTAATGGCAGAAGCTATTGAACAATGCCTATTGCATGTATTTTACTCTAAACACTAGTGGGGTAAGCCAAGGGGGTAGGAAGTGGGGAGAGGGATAGGCAAAGGGGACCAAAAAATTCCCCTGTTGAAAAATCTCTTTCCTCTGTGTACCACCACAATGATATGCTTTTGGTTAACAAATTCCTACCTGGAGGTGCATAGACCTGCCTACCACTTATCTACCTGGAGAATGATCCTATCCCTAAGAGTCTTCATCTACTTGGGCTTTATCTATAGGTCCTGGTGGCCATCCTAATACCATCCTAACTCTGTCTTTGGAATCAGTGCGATAGGCAGCCAAAACTGGAACACTAGGTTTGATTTGACATCCTACAAAATTCAATTCCTCTGGTTCAGTCTAGTCACTTTAGTCCAGGTAGATCCACATTCCTTGTATTTAGGTCACCCAGTTTAGTCTAGAACCTTCCTGGCTGGCCTCTTCTACTCTTCCCATACTCTGGGAGGAAGAGAAAAATGGAAGAAGAAAGAGGAAGAGGAAGAGGAGGAGAAAGAGGTATTCCAAAGTCATATACCAATGGAGGAAACATAGGCCAGATTCTTCTTCTCACTCTCCCTTCCTTTTGTGTCTCTGTGATGGATACTTCCAGATTCCCCTGTTCCTAGAAATCTCCAGAATCTATTTCCTTTAAATATCTGTTTTTAAACTTCTAAAAAATAATAAATGTTATAACAAAATGAAGTGAAACAAGTAAGTAAACCAACAAAAAGAGGAATAAAATTATACATAATATCACAAATTCCAAACTTTTTCCATTTTGATAACAGAAAAAAAGTGTATTTGGTTTACCGACACAATAACGACATCTTATCTGCTTTGTGTTTCCTTTTGATTTTTTTCCGTTTGTGTACTTATAAAGCTTTGCATCATTTGGTGGACTCAGAGGTAGAAGAGATATCTCAGATATGACACTAGCTTTGCTGCATCTTTGAACCTCAATTTCTTCATGTCTAAAATGGGGATAATAATGTTTACACCAACCACCCCATGAGGGTGCTCTGAGGAAACCTTGTGAACCTGAAATCAATAAATATGAGCTACATAGGGGGGAGGGGCAAATTTATCAGGATACTATCAATCCATTGATTATCTCCATCCTTCACTGATGTAATTACAGGAGTATTAGAAACAACAAGATGTTAAGATCTTGAATGAAGTGTAAAGAAGTTTGTTATTAACTTAATAGAATGGGGACAATGGGTTACTCCTTTACAAAGTATGACATCTTTAAGCTTGATTGAATTAGGTGACTCTTGCCTATTGGCTCTAAAGTATCAACCACATCCCTGATGACTATTTAAAACATTAAAACATGGGACACTTTCAAGGAGGGTGACCCCTAGCCACAGAGAAGAAAGCCAGCTAGGAAAGAAGAACCCAGCTCTTGAGAGGGGTGGGATCCTCTGTCTACCTTTTCTCTTGTGCCTCTAGCCAAGGGTTACAGTAGAATCAAAGCCAAAGATAGCTATGGGGCTGGACCCATAGACAACAAAGCAGAGACAGCTATAGATTTTAGAGAGAATTAGCCTTGGATGTCAGGAATGTAGCTATAGAAAGAAATAGGCCCAGGGAGCTCAGATGAGCAAACTACCCAGTAAAGAAATGGCCCAGAGGGTCCCACAAGGGGAGAAAAGCCACTGGAACTCCACAGGCCTGCAAGTGTTAGGACTAGAATACTATATGTATCTGCCCTCTTGTCCAGCTAATGCTGCACGTATTTATGGGAGAGGGTTTCCTAGGTTCATGGGGGAAATGTTTTGTAGCAATTTTTCTGGTCCATCTCATTAAATGCCTTTACTTTGAGCTCATTATATTCTCTGACTATTAGTGTGGTGAGCATGACAGTGGAGAGTCATGAGCCATAGTTTGGGCATTGAGACCTAGGAATAGTCACCTCCTGGTGATCTAACCTGCAAATTAGGGGGTACCTCCAATGAGAGTGATACACACATACACACACACACATGTATGTATGTATATGTACATATACATACATATGTGTATATATACACATGTTTGTAGTCATGTGTTACTCTGATTTTATTTTCATTACTATATCTTTCCATTTAAAAAATATTCTTTATTTCATTTTTTAGTCAAACAGTAATATCCCATTTCATTGATAAATCACAGTTGGTACAGGTGTTCTTCAGTCAATGGATATATCATTTCCCCCCAGTTATTAGCTATTGTGTATCACACTGCTATGAATATTTTAGCACAGAACTGATGGGGTTTTGCCACCTTTTTCATAGTTTCCTTAGGATATTAGTTCAGATAATAGGATCACTGGGTCAAAGCTCATAATTATTTTTGAAATTCCTTTTGCATCTTGCCTGGTCCCTCTACAAAAATATTGTACCAATTCGTCAGTTTCGTCAAGAGTGCAATACTTAGCTCGGTTCTGTGGGTTCAGTTTTTATCATTTTTAATTATCTTTGACAATTTGGTGGGTTTAAGTAAAGCGGTACCTGAGAGTTGTTTCAATTTTCATTTCTCTGATTATTAGGGAGTATGAACAAACTTTCAATGTCAAATTCTTAACATGTATTTTTTTTCCTTTGAGAATTGTCTGATCCATCCATATACTTTGATCACTTATCTCCTGGGAAATGGATCTTGTCCTTATAAATTTGTATCAGATTCTTATGGAGTTGGGATATGAGATTTGTATCCAAAGCATTTACCACAAAATGCTTCCCCATTTTTTTCTTTTTCTTTTGGGTGCATGACTTTTTGCTCATTCAATCTAAAAACATTTATTAAATACCTATCGTGTACAGATTACTGTGGTAGGCCTTCAAGGAATATTGAGTTTAAATAAAATGTAATTTAGAAACACAGTTTGTGAGATGGATAAGACAAACATATAGAACTATAAAACACAGTATTACATAATATGTATATATACATATATATACACATATACATACATACATACCTATGTATATATATATATATATATATATATATATATATATATATATTTTTTTTTTTTTTTTAGGAGTTCAAAATAGAGACCTGAAAGAGAATCATTGTAAACTAAGAGGATTAGGGAAGACTCCCTGGAGAAGGTGGCATAATGAATTAGACCTTAAAGAAAAGATAGGAGTTTAAGGTTATAGGTCTAGAAAATAATGTTTAATGCTAGAGAGATGCTCCCTGCATCCAGAAAAAGAGCTGACAAACAGAAGTATGTATAGAATAATTTTATACACATACACACTCACACACACATACACACACACGAACATTTTTTTTATTTGTGTCTAATGGTAGCCATCTCTGGGGGGGGGGGGATAAAAAGAAGAAAAAAAGAAATTTACAGGATAATTTTGTTGTATATTTGGAGGAAATAGCAAATTGTATATTGTAGATTTGCAGTTTCGTGTGCAACGATCTTTTTTATTGTACTGTTATGGAAATGCTTGTTTTGTTCCATGAATTGGAAATAAATTGTTAAAAAAAATGGTTCGAACCAGTTGAGAGAAAGGACGTAACATGATCCAGGTGGGTGGCAGAGAGTTGACTAATTTGTCTAGAATATAGTATATGCAAAGGGTACCAGTAAAAGAGAAGGAAGGAAGCACAAAAGTAATTTCATATTATGGAAGGCCTTGAATACTTGACAAAGTAGTCTGAACTTTCCTCTTGAGGTCATAGGAAGATATTGAAGATTTTTCAGCAGAGCAATTATATGCCTATATCTATATACAGGAAAGATTTTATGACAGGAAGGGTTTAAGAGGCTATTACCATAGTCTAGGTGAGGGGTAGTGAACTCTTACCCTAGGGTTATTGCAGTAGGAATAGAGAGTAGAAGAAAGATAATAGAAAGGGTGAGAAAGATTGCAGAGAAGTGGTAAATTAAATGAGAGGTGGAGGAAGAGGGAAGAGTTGGAGCCAAAAGCAAGCTTCCAGAGAAGGAAGCCTGGGTAAATAATGGGGGCTGAAGTCAGAAACAGGAGTAAATTTGAGGAGAAAGATAAACAGCTCAATTTTGGCCATGTTGAATAGAAGTCTTCCTTGAGGGCAGAGATTTTGTGTTTTTGTCTTTGTATTTGCAATGCTTAGTGCAATACCTAGCACAAAGTAAGTATTGGAGAAATGTTTGTTGAACTGAGTTGGATTGAGTTATTAGTGAGACTTCCAGTGGAAGGGTTCCAGGATTCCAAGTCGGTCTGGTAAAGGCAGCTAGAGAGGCGGGTCTAAAATTCAGAATACAGCAATAAGACTAGAGATAAAGGTTCAGAGACATCTGTATAAAAGTGATAGTTAATGCTGTGGGAGTAGATGAGATTGGTAGGGGAGGGAATAGAGAGGGAAGAGGGCTGAGGAAAAGCCCTTGGGTAATACACACATGTTCAAAAATCCTTTATTTTTATATAATCCTATTCATCTGTTTTGTTTCTAGTAATTTCTTCCATTTGTGCAATGGATAAGAACTTTTCTATACAACCAAGATTAATGTTTCTCTCTCTAAATTTTAGTGGGTTTTTTTTTTTAACAAGAAAAACATTTAAATCATTGATCCAGTTAAATTCCATTCAACACACATTTATTAAATATATAACACATGCAAGTGTTGTAGATGCTGGGAATTCAAAAACAAAAAAATGAAATCATCCTTTAGGAGAGATTGTATTCTATTTGGACAGCTTGGTGGCAGAACATATAGATAGACAGATAGATAAGCAAACACAAAATAATTTCAAGAGGAAAAGGACTCTAACAACTGGGAGGAGATTAGGGAAGGTTTCACATAGGAGGCACCTGAGTGAGCCTTGAAGAAAACTCACTCCACAAACCTGCTTTGGCACCCATTTTATCCGACATTAATTAATTCTTACATAGTAAAGATCAGCGTCCTTTAGGAGGCGTCTTGTCTGAGTCATTTGCTCCCCAACTAGGTGACAAGCTGCTTAGGGCCCATGTCTTCTGTGTCTGGTGCCCTCCCTTATTAAGTTACACAATGCCTACCATTTGCTTTGGCAGATTATCTCTCGGTAACAGAGTGTTACCAGCTGCCCTCAGATAGCTGGTGGACTTGCTTAACCAGTTTTGTGGAAATAAGCAGCTGGCTTTAAAACACACAGACCTCTCTCTTCGACTCAGGCCCTGGGGAGGATGGGAGGGCGTTTCATTGTCCGGGAAGAATGATCCACTTGGATGATGGCGAAGTTCAGTGTGTCAAGCCCTAGGTTCCAGCCATTTTGGCCAGACACATCAAGGCAAATCCGTGCTCCTACAGTTCCTTCATGCCATTGCCCTGATACCTGACATGCTGAAGATAAGCTATCAGTGTCTGTAAACAATGATGATGTCAGAACAAGTACTGAACAATCAGCTTCAGGTGCAGGATAGATTTGTGACTGACCCAGCCAGGCAATTATTTTACTAACACTCTCATGCTTTGGAGTAAGTCTCACTTCATCAGACCAAAGAGCCTTCATTACTCACATTATATTGAAAGCAGGAAACAAGAATCCCACCTGAAGTCAGTAAAATGCTCACATGTTGTTTTTATTTCTCCCTCCTACAAGAGGGCAAGCCCAGAACTGGTTCAGAATGATGACTGGCCCATTATCAGTCAACCTGCTCTGCTCATTCCTTGCAATTTGCTTAATTGCCATGTTTCTCCATTTTGCCATCAATCGAAGAGACTTAACTGCCTTGGTCTAATCTCAGTGGTGCTTGGATAGAAATTTAACATTTCATCTCCAGTCACTCAAGCACCATTTAGCATATTTTCAATTCATTTCACTCAGTAGTAACTTACACCCTGTCCCTCCGTTGCTTTGTGGTCTTAGCCCTTCCAAACAGAGTGGGGTAAATAGAGTCAGAATGGAGAGGTAAGAGTGGGGCAGAAAGCCAGAGACAGGAGCCAGTGTCTGAATTAGAAACAGAGTCAAAAACCAGGAATCAGGAAGACTAGAAGAGGGCTGGTGAGAGGCAGGGTCTGGATTCAGACTTACCCTTCATGGCTTCCCTTCCAAGTAAGTGGTACAAGTATTCTTGTTCCCATTTGAAAGATAAAGAAATTGAGACCCACTGGGTTGAAATGACGCTGTTGAAGATCAGACAGCTGTGAAGTGTCAGAGGTGGGCTTTGAGCTCAGGTCTTATGGCTTAGTTTTGCTAGAGCAGTGAAAATGTTTTTCTTCAATCAATTGATGTTCTGCTAACAAACTATCAGTGTTTGTAAACAAGAATGATTCAGGGATGGAAAAAAACTTAAGTAGCGGCTGCCAGCTTCCCTTCTAAGTCCTAAAGATGGGAAATTGAGCATGGAGATGAGCAGGTCACCTTTTGGAGTTCTCTTGAGTTCTAGAGTCCTAAAGTAATTAGCTAATTGATTCTTTCAGCAAACATTTGAGAGGCAGCAATGTGGTGGAATGGGACTTGGAGTCAGGTGACCTGGGTTCACCATCTTTGAGCTGTGTGACCTTGACCTTGAGCAAAATCACTGAAATTTTCTGTGTCTCAGATTCCCTATCTTCCTACTGGGAATTCTGTTACTTTGGCTTAAATGGCATAAAGTAACTTTAGCTACAAGTATAGACCTGTAAGGGATAGGGGCTGGGCCTGTGATTTCATGGGTATAGGCAACTTCTATGTGAAGAAATTCCCTCTGCCAATGCAGATTTCATACTTTTTCTGCAACTTACAGCCTTAGAGAAGTGTCTGGAACATTGACAGGTTAAGTGACTTGTCCTAGGTCACACAGTCATGTATAAGATGTGGGACTTGAACCGAGGTCTTCCTGGTTTTTAGACTAGCCCTCTATCCACTATGACATATATACATGTAAGCAGTTCTTTTCATTAAGTGCCTACTATATGGAGAAGCCTATTCTTAGTACTGAGGGAAATGCAAAAATGAATAAGACACAGCCCTTGTCCTCAGGAAGAATTTAATTATCCAAATGGGGCATAAATTTAAATTGAGCCAAGAAGACTTACTTCTTGCCTTCTTGCTACACTTAGACGAATCATAGAAAGATATGTTCTTTCAGGGGCCCAGCAGATAATGGACTTTGCTATGCCTATGTCTTGAAAAGATAAATATGAATTACTAATCCTTAGGCTTGTGCAGAAGGAGATTAAGAATTGTATATATCCACTGTACAGTTTATGTCATTCCTGCCTTGTTGAAGCTATTAACACTAGAGAATCATGTAGCATTTTGCCTTTTAAAAAAGTCTCTAAATCAGGATGTAAAATCATTATCGGGAGCTTACTTATACAAGGTTCCAGGGCTAGGTGTTGTACAACAGTTCATTCAAAATGACATGTTTTTCCCAATTGCAGTTTATAATCAAATGTAAAGATAATCTGAATGCAAAGAAACAGAGGCCTTTTTTTTTTTAACTTTTCCCACCAAGCAAACAGTGAAGTCTCTCTCCTTTTTCTCCTGGCACTAAAGTCTCAGCCACTCACTTAACACTTAATTTCTTACTGCCTGTGACATTTCCAGTAATGTTTAACTTTTCACAGCTTCATTTCTATAACTAGACAGTAAGCCCCCTGAGGCCAGCCACGGGGACCAATACCTCTATGTGTATGTACCTCACATATGTGTATGACAGATACTCAAATGGTCTTTGAAAGAATGAATTAACCAACCACTGAAAGAATGAATAAATGCAATATACAAATGCAATAAATACAGCATATAAATGCAAATGGGGAAGGGAAAGGATAAAAAAAAAAGCTTTCTTTCCCATGGTGCCTAGCTTCCAGGATTAGTGACATGACAACCCCTCTGTCCTTTGCCTGGCCAGACCACATCAGGAGTGTTGCTTTCAGTTTTGGATGCTGTAGTGTAGGAAGGATATTGATGATCTGTAGGGCTTCCAGAGGAGGGCAACCACAATAGCCACAGGCCTTGAACCCATGCTATGGGAAGGTTGGGTGAAAAAACTAAGGGCATTTAGCCCGACTCAGGGAGTGGGAATGAAATTATAGCTGTCTTCAAACCTTTGAAGAGCTATCACATGGTGGAGGGATTAAAATTGAATTGGTCTCAGAGGGCAGAACCAGGAGCAATGGGTGGAAGCTGAAAAGTAGCACATTTTGATTTCATGTCAGTGATGATTAAAAAAAAAAAAAAACATATGGTGGTTCCCAAATGGAATGAGCTACCCCAGAAAGTCAAGGATTCCCCTCATCGGAGGTCTTCAAGCAGAGGCCAGAGTTGGGAATGTCATAGTGAGGATTTCTTTTCTGTATAGGTTGAGCTGGATGACAGTTGAGGTCCTTTCCAACTCTGACATTCTGTAGCTTTGAGTGACATAAAAACTGTAGAAATACCTGGTTTAATACCTCAACTCCGACTCAGAAGATTTATATAGCACTCTGCTCAATTCATCTTGGAGATCATAGGAATTTTGGGATTCTCCCCTCAGTCTCTCAGATTCCTCCATTACTTGCCAGAAAACTTACCTACATCCAGGGCTCTTCCTATCCTCTGTTTTGTCCAGGGGAAATCTCCTATTTCTTCCTGCTCACCATTGGCTAATCATCATTCTCCTTTAAAAGCCTTTATTCATGTTGATAACTGACTGGAATTACACTGAGGATCTGAGGGCAAAAACATTCTTCCATTCCTTTCTCTCCTCCCCTTTCTAAATGGTAATCTGTTTAATACTTAAGCAACAATGCGGGAATACTGTGTGTGAATGTGTATGTATGGTGGGGAGCTGGCAGTTGTGTGGTGGGGAGCTGGCAAAGTGCTTACAGCACAGCACGACCAAACATGATTTTATTTTAAACAATGAAAACTAGATGCTAGCAAAGTAAACAAGTCATATTTTTTTTCATGAACGTAATACAGAAATCATGTTTAGCATTCAGCCTTGCCACTCAGATATTGTCAGAGCATTAAGCACCAGATTTTCCTGAGTATTAAGAGCCCTTGACTTGTCCTGCTTCTTAATTGAGATAACTTGCAAAACTGGAAGGTTATGCTGACTTAGGATAGAAGGAGAAATGGACATTTTTATTAATATGCCATTTATAGAAGCAACATGTACTTTTTCATCAGAGATCAGTGTTGATTGTTCCTTCCTTGGACCTTGAGTAATTCTTTGTTCTTTTCTTATAAAATTCTGGCCTTGGGGTATATAGTTATTTTGTTCCTAGGATCATAGAATTAGAGTTGAAAGGGACTTTGGAGGAAATTGAGTCCAGCCTTTCATTTTACAGATGGGGAAACTGAGGCCCAACTCCAAATCTAATGCTTTTCCCACAGCTTCTCTTTATATGATATATCCCCTCTACCATTTCATTTTTGTCTCTTCCCATTGACACAGTGCTCTGTGCATACCTCAATATGGTTTCCTTGGCATAGGTACTACTGTGCCTCTGCAGACTATCCAGACGGTTCACTGCCTATCCTCTAATGGACAGCCATTTATTGAAGAAGCTCTCCAAATGTAGCTCTGCTAGCCGTTGGGTAGCAGGTCAGCAGTTCATCCCTGGCCTTGAACTTGAGACCCTTCCCACGTGGTAGGACCTGCCATGTTCTACTCCTCTAGCTCAACCTTCAAGATCTCAGCCACCATGAAGTCCTTAGGGGAGAATATAATAAGCACCTGTTCTAAATGCTTGTTGAGTTGAAGTCAAAATGTCCCGATTTCCCCTCCCGGTATTCCTAAAAGCTTCTCTCCCCAACGTGCAATTTTCTCTGCCACTTCTGGTGCTAATGCTTTCCTTGTAACAGGACAACAGGCTGATTTTTAAACGGGGGCATCTCATCACACATTTTTTTTTCTTTTTACAAGAATCTTTAAATGACAGAGGCTCTTTGATGGGAGAAGGACCGCTGCCATCACTGCAGTAGATGTTTCCGACAGTTTTGTTGGTGTGATAATTTCTTCCAGTTATCACAAGAATGTTCTGCAGATACAAATCTGGCTTTGTTTTGCAAGGGAGCCTAAGGGGAAAAAATAGCAAAATAAGCTATTCAGTGAATAGCAACTATTGTTGCCAATTTTTTGTTTATCAGTTGACTCTTACCTCACAAGTCTTAATCCCAGTCCCAGACTCACTTTGTTTGTGTTCAAAGAACAAGCCAATGGGTCCATGTCTAAGTCAATGATTCTTAAAGTGACACATTATTTGTAGCTGAGGTTACAAGACCTGTTTTATGTAAGCAGCCAAATTTATTTGTATTAATGCTAAGGGTAATAGGAAGGAATACGAGGGACCCTCTAGCCCCAGTCCCCTCATGTTGCCTCCATAATATTGGCTTTTGCCTGGGTCCTTGCATTTCACTCATACAGCCTGCATCTCCATCATGGTTGAGGTCCTCACCACCTCTTGTCTGGAGGATTGCAATAGCATCCTAAAAAGATCATTCCGTTTCCAGGCTTTTCTTCTCTAATCTGTCTTCAACACAATTACCAAATTGGTATTCCCCAAACACTAATCTGACCATATCATTCCTTCACTAGAAAATGGACATTGCCTCCTTATGACCTCCAGGGTAAAATACATACTCCTCTGTGGGACACTTAGAGCCCTCTACAATTTAACTCTCATCTCACTGGCCAGCCTTCTATCCTGTTCCTCCATTTAATGCCCTCTGTGGTCCAGTTAGATTGTCCTACTAGCTACTCCTCATACACAACATTCAGTCTCCCACCTTACATCTTTGCCTAGGTGGTCCTCCGTCCCTAATATACAGACCTTCCTCATCTCTACCCCTTAGAATCCCTTTCTTCTTTGAGGCTCCACAGAAGAAGGATATCTTTCTTGATGTCTGACTCTTCATATCCCCATTTGAGTTTTTCTTGGTAAAGATACTGGAGTGATTTGCCATTTCCTTCTCCAGCTCATTTTACTGATGAGGAAACTGAGGCAAATAGAGTTAAGTGACTTGCCCAGGGTCACACAAGCTAGTAAATGCCTGGGGTCAGATTTAAACTCAGGTCTTCCTGACTCCAGGTTGCTCTATCCACTGCTCTACCTAGATACCCAGTATAAGAGTATCCTACATATCCTGGATTCCCCACTACTCCCAGTTGTTAGTATTATCTCCTTCTAGACATTACTTTCTATTATTTGTATATATAATTTGTGTTTACTTATCTGTATGATAATAGAGTCAAAGACTCTATGTAGAGTTATAAGACATTAGTCCAACTGTCTCATTATACGCATGAGGAAAATGAGGCCCAGAACAGATAAGTGGCTTGCTTAAGGCTACAGTGGTCATAAGGGGCAGAGGTGAAATTTGAGCCTATGCTAGCATGTTAGCCCCTCAAGAGCAAGGACTGTTTTGGTTGGTCATTTTCCCAGTGCCACTCACATAGCAGGTACTTAATCAATATTGAATTCAATTCAACTGGGAAAACTTTCGTCTAGTGATACTAGGTCACATTTCTACAGCACTTTCCGGTTTACCCAGTCCTTTCTTTTCACCATCCCCAAGAGTAGGTGTTAACAGGTATCATTATTACAGATGAGGAAATTTCCCCATAGTCTTGCTTCCTTGAAGGGGTGGTGTGGTATTAACAGTACAGTGCTCTACTTAGAAGCCTGTAAACCAGTTCTAGGGAAGGGGTGGAGAAGAGGGGTGGCTTGAAGGGTCTCCCTGGCAAGCCTTCAAGTTCTATTTGTTTTGGGAACTCCAACTCTACATAATGACTATTTTTTTAAAAAGCAATTGGGGTTAAGTAACTTGCTCAAGGTTACACGGCTAGTCATTATTTATGTGTGGGTGCTCATTTTCTGAGGCCGGTTTCGATCTCAAGTCATCCCAACTCCGAGGCCGGCGCTCTTACTCACTGTGCCACCTAGCCACCCCGTGACTATTTTTTAAGTGAGTTTTTATTGATGATCCTTGGTTTGTCTTTTTTTTTATACCATCATAATTTTCTCTGGTATCCCATTCCCTTCTCCTCCCAAAGAGACATTACATATAACAATATTTTTAAAGACAAAAATTTAAAAAGAAAAATAAGGGGGAAAAGTCAGCATTAACCAGTACATCAAAAAAGTCTGAAAATTTGTGCAATGTACAACATTTGTGGTCCTCCTACCTACCTTCCTCTCTAGGGAATGGGATGGGGTGTAGGTATTACCTATGCATTTTTATTAGTCCCAGATCCAACCTCCTGTTCTTTTTTCTGAATTTTTCTGTGTTTTAATCTTAGATTGATCACCAGTCCCTGGTGCCTGTTTCAATTGGCCATCTTGGGCAGGGTTATTAAAACCTTACCTTCTCCACAGGAGTTAGTTCAAACAGATTTTATTGAGATTACCCACTATTTTCCCATCCCTTTCTTCTTGAACTTTAACCCAAAAACAATTTTGAAATTTCATAGATGAGATTGGGAGTGATCAGAGGGGAAATGGTATGTTTTAGGAAACTTTCAGTCTCATTTAGAAGAATCAAAGCTATGAGGAATGCTTCATATTTGCTCCCATGCCTCTTTCTGTTTCTAGAGGGCAATTGTTTGGGGGAGAAGGGACCTTTGGATAGGAGCTAAGTAAGGAGCCAGTGCTAATATTTGGATACTGCTATTCCATTGGAGGTGAAGCTCTTCCCATATGTTTTTTTTTTATAGTCCACAGGAAAGTGAATGCCTTTGAATCATATTTGAAGGCAGTTGTTTTTCTACTCACTGGTAATTTCAACCTTGAGCACAGAACTATAGGATATTAGAGCCGAAAGACATTTCTTAAGATCTTCTAATCTTCTAATCCTACAGATAAGGAAAGTGAGGCCCAGAGAAGGAAAAATACTCATCTGAGGTTACATAACTCGTTAGTGGCAGAATTGAGAATATTCTAGTAATTTAGTGTTCTTTCCACATACTGTGATCTGTTTAAAAGCTCTAGGCAAAGAGTAATTTAGTAATCCAAATGATTAAGAATCTCAATTCAGTAAAGTGGAGTATTTTGCAAATGCAAATTAGGCGTTTCACTATATTTATCTTTTTTGACCAATCATGTTGCATGCAAGGAAGAACTGGTCTATTGAGGACCTCAAAGATCTAACTTATTTTCAGTTATTCCACATCTTCTCTATAACATAACTTGAAGTTATAATGAGGACAGGATAACCATGTTTGAGATTATCCTTACAACATCTGTCCCTATCCCTAGCCTCTATCACCCTCTGTGACAACTTTTTCTCAATCCTCATCCTTCTTGACCTCTCTGAAGCTGTTGATACGGCCAATCACCCTCTTTTCTTCGTTATTCTCTTCTCTCTTAAGTTTTCAGAACATTATTCTCTCCTACCAATCTGAACTTTCTCAGCTCCCTTTGCTGGATTGTCATCTCAGTCATGCATGCTAACCATGGGTGCCCCCCAGGGCTCTGTTCTGGGTCCTCTTCTCTTCATCCTCTAGACTATTTCACTTGGAGATCTCCTTAGCTCCCCAGGGTTCAGTTATTATTTATGTGAAGATGATTCTCAGATCTATTTATCCAGCTCTAACCTCTCTGCTAACCTCCAGTGTTATGTCTTCAGCTGCATGTTAGAAGTCTCAAACTAGATGTCTTCTAACTATCTTAAATGGAACATGTCCAGAACTGAACTCCTAATCTTTTCCCCAAGTTCTCCCCTCTTCCAAACTCCCATATTACTCTTCTATTACCACTTACTTTCTGGATCCACCAGGCTTGAAACTGAGGTGTCATCTTCAACTTGTCACTAACTCTCACCCTCCCAATCTATTGTCAAGTTCTGTCTATTTCCCCTTTGCAGCATCTCTCAAATATTCCCCTCTTCTTTCCTCTGACACCCCCCCAGTGGACCTTAGTGCACCCTCTTTTTCATGTCTGGACTACAGCAGTAGCCTGCTGGTGGATCTGCCTGCCTCAAGTCTC
This sequence comes from Gymnobelideus leadbeateri, assembly GCA_011680675.1. Lineage (NCBI taxonomy): Eukaryota > Metazoa > Chordata > Mammalia > Diprotodontia > Petauridae > Gymnobelideus > Gymnobelideus leadbeateri. The sequence goes on from WOXC01002101.1 coordinate 233,389, forward strand.
CCCCTATTCCAGGCCATCTTCCATTCAGTCACTAAATCAGTTTTTCTAAAATTCAGGTCCTATCATGTCACCCCACACAGCTCCCCTTCCATACCCTTCCCCCAATACAGACACACTTAATAAATTCTGACAGCTCCCTATCACCTTTTAAATAGAAAATCCTCTGGCATTCAAAGCCCTTCCTAACCTGCTTCACCCCTCTTCTCCTTTCCAGTCTTCTTCCACCTTGTGTTATCTACCATGTGCTTTTTTATCCAAAGATACCAGCCCCCTTGCTGTTCCTCACACCAGACACCCCATGTCCTGATTCTTGCATTTTCACATTTCATTCATTCTACCTCCTCTTCTCTGCTTTCTTTTAAACCTCAGCTAAAATATCTTCTTTTTAAAATACTTTTATTTATTTATTTTTATAAAGCAATTGGGATTAAGTAACTTGCTCAAGGTTACAAGGCCAGCCATTATTTATGTGTGGGTGCTCATTTTCTGAGGCTGGAAGCGATCCCTGGTCCTCCCAACTCTGGGGCGGCGCTCTTCTCACTGCGCCACCTAGCCGCCCCCAAAATGTCATCTTCTAGAGGAAGTGTTTCCCAATCCTTCTTTATTCTAGTGCTTTTCCACAATTGATTGTTGCCTATTTGTCCTGTCTGTAGCTTGTTTGTATAATTGTGTATTGTTGCCCCCATTAGACTTCAAGCTTTTTGAGAGCAGAGACTTCCTTTTACCTTTATTTGTATCCCTGGCACACAACACAGTGCCCAGCACATAGTAGGTGCTTAATAAATGTTTATCAAATGACTGATTGGCATTAATCTTGGCATAAAACACAAGAGGGACTTTATAGTGACATCATTTAAAAAAATTTGTATCTATATTAGTGTGTTAAATTCCCTTTCATTAATGTGAAGTACTATCTATACATGTAACCAAATTCTAAGAATTTTTTCAAAATTTCTTGTGGGGAAGAGGGGGAAGAGGGTAATGGAACAGATCTGTGATTTAATCAATGTGGGGATTCCCTGCTGTGGAAACTCCCTCCAGCGATACAGGTCAACCACTCATCTGTAACTTGTGGTCTTAGACAGTTGCACTGAGAGGTTAAGGTAGAGGAAGAGAAAGTAATATTTCCTTTTGTGGAATGAGAGATAGAAACACAGCCAGAGCAGGGCAAACCTGGGTTCTTTCCCTTTGTCACATGTCTAGAATGATGTAGGGAGGATTTTAACCCAAATTTTCCTGACTCTAAGGGGCCCTCTACATTATGTCACACTGCCTCGTTTTTTTTAACTTTGAAAATTTAACAAAAAGATTGAACTTTAAAAAATTTTAAAATTTCAGTGAGACCTCGGATTCACCTATGAAGCTCCACCAACTTGTACTACTCCATTTTATAAAGAAAGGAATTAGGTGATTTAAAAAGGAGAATTAAATTGCTATTGAGATAGCAGGTAGTTAACTTAATGAAAAGCATTTCTTGTTTTTTATCTTATCTGAAAGCTCTTTGACGGTATTTGTAGCATTGTTATTGACTGCAAAAGGAGCTTAATAATTTAATATGGCTAGAATTGGGCTGATGAAATCAGTTTGTAAAATGTTTGTAGATGTGAACAAAGGGTATTACTTAGGGAGTAAATTAGAGAAAGCAGCATGGTTTAGTGGAGTCAAAAAACTCCTAATCCATTAAATAATAAAACTTGCATTTCTTACCTTACAGGGCAATTAGGGTTAAGTGACTTGCTCAAGGTCACATGGCTAGTAAGTGTTAAGTGTCTGAGGTTGGATTTGAACTCAGGTCCCCCTGACTCCAGGGCTGGTGCTCTATTTACTGTGCCACCTAGCCACCCCCACCTTACCCACTTATTGTGAGGCTACCATTTTTATAAATTGTCAAGTGCTCCATAATTGTGACTTATTGGACTGTGATTGTTTGAGTTCTATTTAAAGGTTCCTTATGTTGTCATGTTTATGTTTTAGCATTGTATTGAAATATTATATTATAAAGTAAGTAGAAGTGATATTTCTCCTCTCACTCTAGAGGTCTCTTTCCCTCCCTTTATCCTTCACCCTTCTCAATATTCTTCCTTCCACTGTCCGACACCTCCTCTTCATTCATGGTTTTTCTCTACCTTTTCCTTTCTACTATCTCTCCTTCTGTAAATCCAGGCATTCTCTCTCTGTATCCAGCCACCAATACTGTTACTTAGAATGCCATCTGGTCATTAAGCAACCCCGAGAGCTAGGAGTGTAGTCTAAAGGAGAAAGCTTTGGACCGGGAGTCTGGAGGCCTGGGTGTTAAGTCTGGTTCTGCTTGCTGGAACCACCCATGTCACTTTACCTAGGTTTCCTCACTTCTAAATGAGGAAAATATTAACCCATCTCATCTTATGGGATCACTATGAAGGTAAAATAAGGTAATGCTAAATATTTTAGAATCATTTTGTTGTCATACATGTGTATCTACAACAGACAGTCCATATGGACAGCTCACTGGGCCCCGAGTTGGACAGCGGGCTGGATTGCTTTCAGGAAATTACAAAGCTCTTTTACTAACCCCAGACTCCGTATGAAAGCAAAGGCCTATCCTTTCAATACTAACATTTCACCCTCATTGCCATATGGCAGCAAGATGTAGAAGGCTAGTGCCAGAAGAGAGGAATATTGCAGAGAGGGCAATGGAGAGATGGATGATGGGGGGCAGGGGAACCACTGAAATCACCCAGGAGGAAGTCTGAATAAGGACCAGAACTAAAAGACATCAGCAAGGTGTTGTACCATCGAAGAAAAGATGGGCTGGTCAGAGCTCTGGGAAGAGCAAGAGAAAGATACTAAGTTTAGCTAAGACACAGTCTGTCCTCATAAGGCATGTACTCTAATACAGATATGACACCAGCATAATAGGTACAATATACAATATCGCATGGCAAGGACATTGGGAGGTTTAAAAACAAAGTTTTCTGTACCTCTGGAGGGAAAGATTGTTGCTGACTAAGGACCTGGGAAGGCTTCCTGGAGGAGATAGCCTTTGAACTAAACTTTAAGTGGGCATGGGTAGGATTTCATCTGAAGAAAAGAGAGTAAAGGTCTTACAGGCTGGTTTTCTGTATGTTGAGGGTGGTGATGTAGAAAGTTCTCCATTTGGGCTTGAGCTTTGAGTACTTGGAGGGGAGATAAGGGTACTATGAGATAAGGTTAGAAGGGTAGATTAGGGTCTGAGCACTGGGATTTAGAAATCACAAAGATTTGACTCCTGCTTCTGGGCATCTACTAGCTGTGTGACCCTGAGTAAATCTCTTAACATCTTTGTGTTTTCCTCATCAGTAAAATAGGAGTATAAAATTTTATGATTTCTAAGGGTTTCTCCCAGTCCAAATCTGCAGTCCTATAAACAAAACTCAGGAGACAAAAGGGCTCCAGTGGAGATTTTTAAAAGAAGACTGACATTACTGGGCATTGGGGTTACCAGTATAAAAGTGGGCAGATCCTAACTCTATCCATATGGAGAATCTAGAAGTAGCCATTGCATCAAGAAGTGTGCTCACGACTCCTACTGACCATGCAGGTGGAAAAAGGTGAAGGCATCAGTGGAGATGATGACAAGAGGAGAGTTACCTTGAGGAAAGAGCCAGGGAGGTGGAAGGAATGTTGTTGAAAGGTCAGGGATTCAGGGCAGGTTGTGGGAGAAGGAGGAAGAGTGCCCAAGGGCACAAACAGAATTGATTGGGCAATGAATTGGGTGAGCCAGGTTGGTGTTGGCCTTAGGGAAAGGAGGAGGGCAAATTAGGAAAGAAATAAATTTTCTGGAGGAAATAATCTGAGATTTCGACTTACACCCAAGACTGTAAGAGTGGTTAATCAGGACTGGGGAGCTAGTGTAACAGGAAGTAGATTGGCATGGCTACCACCATGTATGACAAACAAAGTTAGCAAACACATCTATGAGGTCACTTTCTTAAGAGTCCTTTACTCCTCGACTATGGGAACTGGGCTTCTAGGTTGGGGGAGCCAAGAAGGGCTGCTGCCTCCATGAAACTCTCCAGGTTTCCTTAGCAACTTAATGGAGGAAACTGGAATTCTGGGATGTGGGTATTAAATTCCAGCCCAAGGAAATGTGGACTGGATTTGCTAGATAGGAGGCAGTCAGGCAGTCAACAAATATGAAACACCTACTATGTGTCAAGCACTGTGCTAAATTCTGGGGCTACAGAAAGAAAGACAAAAGATAGTCCCTGCTATTTTAGGACTGATAGCCTAAATGGGGAGACAACATTCGAACAACTATGTACAATCAAGATATATGAATGGATAAACTGGAGATAATCTCACTAGATCAGTAATATAGTTGGAAAAAAAATTGTCTTAGGAAATTGAATCTAATTGCAGTTTACAGGATTGGTTAGAAAAAGGGGTTGGGGGAGATGAAGACAAGAATCTGGGACAGGAGCAAAGGAAGGGAGGTAGCATCGTACTCAAGACAAACTTCCCAACAGTAGAATTCTGCCTAGGCCATGGGTGCCTCAGCAACTTGTCCCTGGTGTTTCTTTGGCACAGGAGTGAAGACTATGCAGCTCTCCAAAGCCTGGAGTCAGGGAGGCCAGTTGGGAAACTTTGTAGTAATACAGGGGCGTGGTGATGAGAACCTGGATTGTGATGATGCCAGTGGGAACAGAGAAAGGAATTGTGAAGGAAAAAAATAATAGGATTTGGTGCCTAGTTTAATATGGGATTCTGGGAGTAAGGAAGGAACCTGGGAAGGAAAAATAGGAGGCAAAGATGACTCCAGAGTTTCTGATTCCAAGGGAGGTGCCACTGAGAGAAAAGGGGAAATCAGGAAGGCAGAGAATCAATGGGGGAAGAATTAGAAGGAAGGTGAAGGTAAAGGTTTCATTTTAGACACCCCAAAAGTCTTGTGCAGTTTAAAGCTAAGTTTAAAGTTTTTTTTTTAAAACAAATGCTTTATTAGCTTCTGTTTTACATCATTCATTTCCACCAGATTTTGAGTTACAATCATTTTCCCCCCATTATTTCCCTACCCAACCTCCCAGAACAGTAATCCCACAAGATATCGCTTCCTTCAATCTGCTCTCTCCCATACCTTCTCCCATACCTCCATCGACTTTTCCATTAGAGGAAGGTGAGTCTTTGCATCCCAATGCCTGCACATCTTATCTCCCTATTACAAGCAAAAGAGTATTAATAATAGTATTTATATATATTTGAAACATTTAATGTTAAGACCTCGAATTTTAGATCCATTTCCTTCCTTCCTTGTCACCCATTCCCTCTGGGGAGATAAGTAATTCAGTATATGTTGTACATGTCTAGCTATACAAAACATTATCATAGTAGATATATTGTACAAGGCTGCTTATAATTCCCTCCCACTAATCCCACCCCCCACCTGGTCCATTCCCTACATGATCCTGTCCCTCTTTTATAGTGGGTACTTCCAACCTCCCCTCACCCAAGGATGCCCTCCCATCCATCATCCCTCCTCCCATCCCCCTTCCCCCTATCCTGCTGCAGGTTGAGATATCCCATTTACTATGTATGTCATTTTCTCCCTGAACCAAATTCAGTTTGAATGTGGTTTTGCCTTTTCAGCCTTCCTTATTCTCCCCCTCTTTTGCAACCACTTCCCCTTGCTTCTTCTGCATGGGATAGTTTACACTACCCTGTCTCTCCCCATCTCCTCTTGCCACTTTCCTCTCTCACCTCATAATTTCATCCCTTGAGTATTCTCCCTTTCCAACAAATTCAACCTGTGCCCTCTATCCATATATAACTGTAACCATATACACACACATTCATATATGTATTCATATGACCACACCCCCTTCTTCCATTATTTTCATAGTGAGAAAGATATCATCAGTCACAGTTATTGCTTTTCCATATAGGAATGGAAATAGTTCAACTTTGATAAGTTCCTTTTGATTTCTTTTCCCTGATTACTTTCTCAGGCATCTCTTCCTTCTTGTGTCTGGGTGTCAAATTTTCTATTCAATTCTGGTTTTTTCCTCAAGAATGCTTGAAAGTCCTCTATTCCACTGAATGACCATATTTTCCCCCTGAAACAAAATACTCAGTTTTGCTGGGTAGGTGACCCTTAGGTTCATTCCCAGTTCTTTTGCCCTCTGGAATATCATATTCCATGCCCTTCAATTCCTCAGTGTAGAAGCTGCCAGGTCCTGGGCTATTCTGATTGTGTTTCCACAATATTGAAATTGTTTCTTCCTGGCTGCTTGGAGTATTTTCTCCTTGATCTGGGGATTCTGGAACCTGGCTATTATATTCCTGAGAGTTTCCTTTTTGGGATCTTTTTCAGGAGGTGATAGGTGGATTCTTTCAACCTCTATTTTGCCCTCTGGATCTAAAGCATCAGGGCAGTTTTCCTTGAGAATTTCTTGAAGGGTGATTTCTAGGTTCTTTCCTTGATCATGGCTTTCAGGTAGTCCAATATTTTTTAAATTGTCTCTCCTGGATCTATTTTCCAGGTCAGTGGTTTTTCCCATGAGATATTTCACATTGCCTTCTAATCTTTCATTTGTTTGAATCTGCTTAACAGCATCTTGATTTCTCATAAAGTCATTAGCTTCCATTTGCTCCAGTCTAACTCTGAAGGAATGAATCTCCTCAGTGAACTTCTGAAATTCTTTTTCCATCTGGCAAATTCGACTTTTTAAGGCATTCTTCTCCTCATTGCCCTTTTGGGCCTCCTTTGCCATTTGAGTTAGTCTATTTTTTAAGGTGTTGTTTTTCCTCAGTCAGGCTGTTGACCCTCATTTCATACTTTTCCTGCATCCTTCTCATTTCTCTTTCCAATTTTTCCTCCACTTCTCTTATTTGATTTTTAAAGTCCTTCTTAAGGTCCTCTATGGTCTGCAACCCGCTCATGGTTTCCCCTGGCGCTTTTGGAGCAGGACTTCTGACCTCACAGTCCTTTTCCTGCTCTATGCCCCCAAAATAGGAGTCTAGGGTTGCATTTTTCTGTTTCCTTTGCCTTGGCATGTTGCCACTTAATTACTTGACTTTTGGGCTTGTTGTCACACTATGGCTTTAAGGCCAGATAGAGGAATTTTCGTCCCGAACGTGTGGGGGGCAGCTTCCGTTTCTGGCAAGCTATAAACCCACCCACAACTTCCACCCTAGATCACAATCCAGATCCAGGGAGGTTAAAGCAAGAGCGATTACCCCCCAAGACTGATTGCTGGATCTCCCTACAAATTTGCAGGCTGGGAGCGGGAGCTGCCTCTGAAAACTACAAAATGGCGTTTGTCCTCAGCAGCTTCTAGCCCCCAGGGGAGGGAGCCGGCGCATTCCCTAATACCAGTCCCAAAGTCCATAGGACACTAACCTCTTACTTTGTCCCAGGCAAGTCTATGTTGATAATTCTGGAGTCGCCACAGCTCCTGGTGTTCTGGGGTTCCTCCAGCTGGCTGCTGGCCCTGCCGCCCTGGGGCTAAAACCTCGGCTCATGCGGACCTGGGCTCGACTTGGCTTGGCTCCTGCGCTCTGCGTGCTGCACGCTGCCAGGTCCCAGACCACTGCGCTGGTCCTTCCTGCAGGGCTGCTGGGCTGTCCTCAGCGGGAGGTTAGCTTCTCTGTGTCGTTCTGTGGGTGCTGGGGCTCCAGAAGTTGTTCAGAGTCCCCTTTTACATAGTTTGGGGGGAATCTGGGGGGAGAGTGGCTTGGATGAGCTGTTTCTACTCTGCCATCTTGGCTCCGCCCCCTAAGTTTAAAGTTTTAAAGTTTAAAATTGCATGAAGATTTTGGGGACTTTCTAGCATTTGAGCTGGGCACCAAGTGGGGGTGTCCCATAGGTAAGAGGTATGAACGTGAAACCAGAGGAGAGATTTGGTGAGAGCTTATGAAATATATAGAGAGACCCACAGAAGAATGAGTTGGAAAGAGCTTCAGGAGTAAAGGTGATGCATCAGACATTATGGTTTAGGTAGGCAGGAGATGCAGAAGAATCCTGTTGTTGATGTTCTGTGCTATGGTCCAAGGGGTAAAGGATGGGAGGTCTTCCAAGGGGAGGTGGCACTGGAAAACTTTTGATGAATTATCCTTCACAATGTGTCCTCTGTCTCCTTCCTTGCCAAAGAGGGATTAGATGAACCAAAGCCAGAGTGGGGCGTAAAGAGACCCACAGGTGGTCAGGCAGTCAATAAATATTTATTAGACACCTGTATGCCAGGCACTGTGCTAAGAATGGGAAATACAAAGAAAGGCAAAAGGCAGTCTCTGCTCTCAATTGGCTCAGTCTAATGGAGGAGATAACTTAGGAAACAGCTATGTACAAACAAGCTATGTACAGGATAAATTAGAATTATCAAGGTGCTAGAATTAAGAGGGGTTGGGAAAGATTTCCTGTAGTCAGTGGGACTTTAACTGGTACTTCCAGGAAACCAAGGAGTCCAGGAGGCAGAGTTGAAGAGGGTGAGCATTCCAGGCCAGTAAAAATTCCCAGTCAGAAGATGGTGCATCTTATTCAAGGAACAGCAAGGAGGCCAGTGTCTCTGGATCCTAGTGTGCGTTTGATATGGATATGTAAGGTATAAGAAGACTAGAAAGATGTGGGACTGGGCAGGTTACAAAGGGCTTTGAATTCAAGTCAGAGGATTTTATATTTGATCCTAGAGGAGACAGGAAACCACTGTAGTTTATTAAGTAAGGGGAAAGGAAGGTGACATGGTTAGGTGGTCAAAATAATTATAAGAGCTGGAGAGAATGTTAAGGTTTGCAAAGTACTTGACTGTCATAACAACCCTTCTAAGTAATATTACAAATATTATTTCCCCCATTTTAGAGATGAGAAAACTGAGAGATTAAATGACTTGTTTATGGCCACAGTCAATAACTGTGGTAGCTAGGTGGTACAGTGAATAGAGCTCTGAACCTGGAGTCAGGAAGCCCTGAGTTCAAATCTGGACTCAAATAGTTACAAGTTGTTTGACCTTGGTCAAATCACTTCACCTCTCTGGGCCTCAGTTTCATCACCTTGTGGAGATCAATAGCACCTACCTTGCAAGGGAGTTGTGTAAAGTGCATATAAGCCTTAGAATGATATATAAAGGCTATTGTTGGGGCTGCTGCTATTGTTATCAAGTATTAGAAGTGGGATTTGAAGTCAAGCTCTTTCCATTAAACTACACTGTCTCTCAGGTGTCTTCCCAAATTAGCATCAATAAGTAATTAGTCAGAGGGTGATTTTGTTAGTAGCATACTTGATTTTCTCTAATTACAAATCTTTTGACTAGTTCAGGGAGTTCCACAAGAATGTGACATGCCATGTTGATTCAGCCCAAGGCTTCCTTCACTGAGTGAAACCAAGTGACATTTTATGGAAAAGCCTGGTTGCCTTGTGTGATACAGCATCATGGATGGAGAGCTGGAAAGATCTTAGAGATGATCGTTTATCATTTTGCACATGGGGAAACTGAGGCCCAGAGACTTACCCAAGACCACATTGACATTTGTGCCAATATTGGAATTCAGGTCCTTTGAATTCAAATCTGGTGTTTTTTCCTCTAACCCCACAATATCTTCTTCCAAAGTGCCCAACACAGGACTCTGGACAAAGTGGACCCTTCAGATTTCCTCATGGTTAAATCGTTCTTGGACATCTTGATTCAATAGTTACTGTCTAGATGGATATATTATTTCCCCCCTTTTATTTAAAATTTTGGTGCAACAAATGCATTCCAGATGGCTTTAACTCTGCTGCAAAATCTGACAGACAAGCAGAGCAGTGATTAGTAATATTATCACTTGGGGCCTGTTAGGGAGAGGGGGAAGGAGATAGATGACTGTGCAGAGGACAGTGCATGCAGAAATGCAGTCCCACCAGGAGAAGGGGCAGTGGTGAGGGAAGGGAAGGTGGCTCCTCTGTCAGTGAAGTTGGGGGGTGTTCCCTGGGGGCAGCTGCACTTTGAGCTGGCATGGGCTGGCAGAAGATATCGAAGTGTGGTGCAGGGAGTTCAGTCACATGGAGAGGAGTCCCCCACCCACTCCCATTTTAGTACCACTGGGCAAAGCTCTGTTTGCCCCATGTTACATGCTGACAACTACGGCTAGGGGGGTACACAGAGCACTTAACCTGGAATGAAGAAGACCTGAGGTCAAATTCAGACTCAAACACTAGCTCTGTGACCCTGGGCAAGGAACTTAAACCTCCGTTTGCCTGTTTCTTCATCTGTAAAAAGGGGAAAATAGCAGCACCTAATTTCCAGTGTTGTTGTAAGAATCCAATGAGATACTAATTATAAGGCACCCAGCACATAAAAAGTTACATAAATACTAGCAGTTCTGACTATTATTGTCAGAGAAGCTGCGGGCAGGACGGCAGGAAGCTTTGTTAACTTTGACTTTGGCTGGAGGTATGGACTTCTGAAACCCACAAGGAATAGAACAAACAAGTTTCCTACTGCTACCAGGGGAAAGTGACTCACTCTTGAAACTCTGTATCCAAGTAATCATTCATACGATGAAATTTAGTCATCTTCAACTGTCTGAAGCCCTGCTTTCTTTTCTGGAGCCTATGACAGTTGGAAAATCTCTTCATTGAACCCTCCTACAGGTTTTATTGGATGCTGTATTCAAAATGTTAGTAACGTCCTGGGAGACTAGCTCCCAGTGCCAGCTTGAACACTGGCCTTTAAAGGACCCCCTTTCTTTAAAGAACTGCTTTACAGCTGCCCAGTACTATCACATGGATTTGGAATATTCTGAAGGGAAGAGTACTCATTTGAAATTAATGTTCTCAAACTCATTTCAAAATACTTAGGGGCTTTATGGTGCAAAAAATAAAAGCTGTGAAGATTTGATCCCCATATTCTTGCAATGACTTCACTTCCTTTGCCACATGTGTTTCTAACCTGTTTCATATAAAGGAAGTTAACCATATCACTTAGGAGTAACTAGCAAAGATTTCTAATAGTAATAAGAGATCACAACCTAGGAGAAGGGGGGGGGGGGCGGAGTTGGGAGGGGATAATTGAGTTTAAGTAGGAAATAAAAAGGTCTGCTTTTTGATCCAGGCTAGCTATAAGCTAGTATTCAAAAAGATAATATTTGTAAAGTGCTATGGGAATCTTAAAGCATTATATAAACACTATTATTATTGATGTTGTTGCCCTTATGTTCTAGTCCCCTTTGCAGGTTTTTTTATGTAAATATACGTTTTCCATTGCGAAAAGAGATTATTTCCATACTTGCCTGAAGTTATTGATTGACTGAGCTCTGAAGACTCTTTTCAGTCATCCCACCTGAATAAGTAACAATCCTGAGTTTGATCAGAAAGGAGGAAATCAGATCTAGGGGAGTGATTTCATAACAGCGTGGTTTTGCCGTCCTTCGTGGCTTTGGCTATAGTTCTATTCAGAATGGCCTTTTGAGACCCAAATTTTAGTTGTTTTTGAGGGGCATCTCACTTTGTAGAAAAATGTCTTTTGATTTTCTGTTGCTGATTCAGGAAGCCTTTTGAACCCTTATATACCATTAATCTCTCTCTTAAAACGTCAGCATTTTATTCTCTCTCCCCAGTCTACCATTGCCTCCCAGAGAGATCCTTCTTTGTCCCATCCTGAGTTCAAGAGTTAATTCCTCCTCAAGCTCAGGGCTGACTCATAAACTCTGGGAGACATCCCATTGGGTCTGCAGAATTTAGACTTTAATTCAACAAGTATTCCTTGAGTGCCTATTATGTGCAGGTGCACTGTGTTATAGATCCTGAGAATTCAAAGACAAAAACCAGACAGCACCATCCTTCAAACAGAACTTCAGGAGCACTGTGGAACAGAAACAAACTGAGGAAGTGATAATGGTATTTTTAAAAATAGAATTTAGGGATAGAAAGAACCTCAGAAGGGGAAGGGAAGGAAACAAGCATTTATTAGGCACCTGCTGTGTATCAGGCACTGTGCCTTGCAAATATTATCTCATTTGATCTTCACAACAACCCAGGGAGGTAGGTGCTATTATTATTCCCATTTTATAGATGATAACACATAAGCAGATAGAGGTTAAGTGACTTGCCCAGAGTCCCACAGCTAGCAAGTGTCTGAGGCTGAATTTGAATTCAGGCTTTCCTGACTCTGGTCTCAGTGCTCTATCCACTGCTTCACTTAGAAGAAAACTGAGATCCAAAGAACTCAAGTGACTTGCCCAGTCACATAGATGGTAAGTGGCAGAGCTGGGACTTGAGCTCAGGTCCTGTAAAATCATTGTTCTTTCACTGCAATTTAGTTTTACGCTATTACCATTTTTATGTGCAGTTTTTGAATTAGTGTGGAACTGAGAGTGGGTGTCCAAATCAATCAAGCCAGCAAAACTATCAATGTTAACACAGGCTCCTCAGTTTGGATTGAGCACAGAACAGCATGAAGATAGCGTATGTCTGTGCCTGTGACCGTACTTCTATAATAAAGGACTTGAATTTATAGTATTTATAACTTTTTAAGGTTTGGAAAGCCCTTTACATATGCTATTTCATTTGATTCTCGTGACAGTCCTGAGAGGTAGGCACTATTATTATCCCCATTTTATAAATAATAAAACTAAGGCAGAGAGGGGTTAAGTGACTTGCCCAAGGTTGTATAATTATTCATTGTCTGAGACAGGATTCAAAACGAGGTCTTCCTGACTGCACGTCCAGCACTCTTGTCACTGTGCCACCAGAATTCTGCTCATGTATAATCTGGCACACATAGGATCATGGATTTAGATCTTAGATGCCATATAGAACATTTCTCTCTAATTACAAATGAGGAAACAGAGGCCCAGGGAGGTGAAAAGACTTACCCAAAGTCACGCAGATAGTAAATGACAGAGCCAGGAATAAAACCCCATGTCTCTAACTCTAAAGCAGCATCCTTGCCACTCTGCCAGCTTGCTGTTGCCCACAAGATTAACCAGTTTATTTTAGCACTTTAAGAAGTTATGACTTTGTCAATGGCACTGGATCTACTGTGGGCAGAGAGCACAAACCTTCCATAATAGATTGTTTTTTGAAACCTGCTGTGGCTGAAAAATTCATCTCGAAACATGGTGGTTACATCTTGTTGTTATACACCTTGTTGCTGTTCACTCGTGTAGTTGTGTCTTAGTCTTCATGACCCCATGGACCAAAGCATGCTAGTGCTGTCCATGGGATTTTCTTGGCAAAGATACTGGAGTGATTTGTCATTTCCTTCTCCAGTGGATTAAAGCAAACAAATTAAATGCCTTGCCCAAGGTCACACAGCTAGTAAGTTCCTCAGTCTGGATGTGAACTCAGGTCTTCCTGACTCCAGGCCCAGAGCTCTAGACGCTGAGCCACCTAGCTGTCTTACTCCTGTATTATCTATGTGTTACCCCTGTGTTGTTGAAACACTCCTCAACTGGCATTCCTGCCTATGCTCTACCATGCTCCAGCCGATCCATTTTACCTATAACCACAGATAAATCTTCTTAAAGTATCATTTTCATTACTTAATTCTCTTGCTCAAAAACGGTCAATTGTCCCCTCCTGCCCAGAAGATCAATAGCAAAAGCTTTGGGCTGGTATTTTAATACCAGCACAATTAGGGTCCAATCTCTTTTTTCGACCATGTCACCCATTCTTTCCCATTATAATTCTATACTTTGTAAGTGTCTACCACACATGCCTGGCTCATTCCTGCCTCCACACTTTTGCTCATACCATTCTTCTTACTTAGAATGCCATCTCCTATTTAGAGGTTCTAAATCTGGGACCTGTGGATTTGCTTTTTAAAAAAAATTTTTTTGATAATTATGTTTTCATGTAATTGACTTCTTTTGTAATCCTATATATTTTATGCATCTAAAAATTATTCTGAGAAAGGGTTCATGGACATTATTAAATTGCCCACAGAGACCAGGACATAAAAAGAAGGTTAAGAATCACTACTTTAATCTATCTGTCCTTAAAGGATCATCTTAAGGGGAGGCTAGGTGGCCCAGTGAGTAAGAGCGGAGTTGGGATGACCCGGGATCAAAACCGGCCTCAGAAAATAAGCACCCACACATAAATCATGACTAGCTGTGTAACCTTGAGCAAGTTACTTAACCCCAATTGCTTTTAAAAAAAGGATCATCTTAAGTAGGAGAATCTCCATGGAATCATCCCAGATGCCTCCATCGTCACTGAGATTCGAGTGGACAGTGGGCCATAGAACCAGCAATGGATGCAAGGTTGAGGCAAGGATATCAAAGATCAAGGAGGAAGAGGAAGTTCAAAGAGGATCTGAACCAATAGATTGACCAGAATCAAGACACACACTGATAAAACCAGTCAGACCAAACATGAGGGCAGAAAGAAGTCCATCTGACCAACTGGAGATAGGAGAAAACCGTTAGCAGAGGGATACTCAGCAAGATAAGTGGTTTTCAAAAAGAAAACCAGGCAATACCAGAAAATATACAGAAGGTGAAGGAGCAGGGGAAGGATTTTCTTTTCATTAATGCCTCTTGTTTTTATAGCACATTCATTACTGATGACATCAGCTGGTTCACCCATGTCCATGTGGTGAGATAGCTTTTTCAGCCACAGCAGGTTTCAAAGACCCTCTATAAAGATGTGGAGGTTTTGTGATCTGTGTCCACTGTGGGTCTGTGGCCACACTGACAATGTCATGGCTTCTTGATGTGTTTAACTAAGATGATTAAACTTGTTGGCAGACTTAGTCTGGTGCCAGCCTGCCTCTTCCCCTACTAGTATTCTCTGTTCTGGTCAAACTGGGAATCTCCACCAAGCATCCTCTTTGCTTCCCCACCTTTCCTCAGACTATTCCTTCTCCAGGGAATGCCTTCCCTTCTTACCTTTTAAATTCCTTTCCATTCATCTTTAAAACCCAAGGGTCTAAACTTCCATGGTAATGTTAGGAGTGGAAAGAAAGGGCCAGCTGTGTAATATAATTCAACGTCCCAGATCCAGGGACAAAGAATAGGAAATGGTATTTGAATAGCTGCTTTTACAATTTATAAAGCACTTAGTATATACATTGGTGTTCAACCATTTTCCACTTGTCTCTGACTCTTCATGACCACATTTGGGGTTTTCTTGGCAGAGATACAGGAGTGGTTTGCCATTTCCTTTTCCAACTCATTTTACAAGTGAAGAAATGGAAGTAAGCAAGATTAAGTGACTTGCCCAGGGTCACACAGCTAGTAATTGTCTGTGGTTGTATTTGAACTCACAAAGAAGAGTCTTCCTGACTCCACGCCCAGCAGTTTGTCCACTGTGCCACCTAAAATCCTTTAGTGTACATTATCTTAATTGAAAGCTATATATGAATGAATGTATCTCTTTCATTTCAAGGGAAATTGCAAAGCTGAGCTGGGCAGCTATGTGATCAGTCCACTATTCCCATGCTGACTCCCAGCATAGCCTTTTTCTATTCCCCTCCCTGGTAAGAATAAAGAGATTATCTCTGAACCTAATAAGAGTGATAGCCTAAGTTGGGGGAGTATTTCCTTCAACATTTGCTGGAGAAATACTTGGGCTTCCAAAGGCTTCCAACCCGGGGTATAAGGTTATTCGCACTATTTTATTAAAGTTCTGATGTGGCACTAGGAAACATTATTATAAAGACAAGGTGTTGTTAAAAGTTCATAAAGAAATGTCTGCTTCTGAAAAGTGAGAGAAACAAATAAAACTGCAGTTTTAAGGGAAAGGGAAGGAAGTTTAAGGGAAAGGGCACTGGACTTTTTAGGATCTTTGGTGCTGATACCAGCCCTTCCATTAGCTAGCTGTCTAATCTGGGGTGACCATGTCCTCTGTCTGGACCTCAGTTTCCTTATCTGTAAAATAGGGGAGAAGACTGACCATATACTGAGAGCCATTGTCAGAAATAAGAAACTGGTTTTTTTTTAGGGAGAGGAGGAGGAGATGGTGAGTTTTGCATCATTTGTTTGTAAAATTTGAAGTCCTGGGCTAACCACATGGAAATGTCAAATGGTCAGCTGTAGATAAGGAGCAGGAACTCAGATGACTCTGGTCAGGAATGAAGAGGCAAGGATAGCCATTAGTCATCTTCGTGGTGGTGACCACTTGAGGCCTATAGCAAGTAGATGAGTTTTCAAAGACAGAGAAGAGAGAGTCATTACTTAAAGCTGAGCAGGTAGAAATAGACAGGTTAGAGATGAGAAAAGAATCCAGCAAAGGAGACCAAGAAAGACTGGCTGGAGAAGCAGGAGGACCAGGAAAAGGGTGTGTCACCGAAGCCAAGAGAGCGGGTTTCACGAGGCATTCAAAGACAATGAGCATAAAGCAAAGATCAGGTTCTGTGCAGCTAGAAATAAGCAGGCTTCTATAGAAAGTGGACTGCCATACCGGGGAGAGGAAATGCTTTTCAGATTTCTGCTGTTAATGTTTCACTTCGTAAGTGTCTTGATAAATTATACACAGTATTGTTTAAAAACTTGCTTTGCCACTTTGTTTCATGCTGGTTGGTGCTAGGTCTGGCTTTGAAGGTTGCTATGAAAATGTATCTTTGCTATGGCTTGCAATTTTCTGCTTGGATAACTTTCTGGGTTGTCTGACTTTGGAATTTAATATCCTTACATTGGGAGAGAATTTGAAAGACTCGTTGCTTGTTACTGTACACTCTCAGGGCTTCAATTTCTCTTCTGTAAAAGGAGGGAGTTGGGCCAGCATCAAGGGGTGGGGAACCTGCTGCCTTGAGACTACACATGGCCTTCTAGGTCCTTGGAGGTAGCCTTTTGACTGAGGCCAAGTTTTATAGAACAAATCTTTTTATTAAGGGGATTTGTTCTGTGAAGTTTGGATTCAGTCAAAGGGCCACCCTTGAGGACCAAGAGGGCCACATGTGACCTCGAGGCTACAGGTTTCCCACCCCTGCTAGATGATCTCAAAAGCTTTCCTACTATACCCACAGACTGCCCTTGGAGTTCTTCTAGGGGTGAGGGCACAATGTAGAACAAAGCCCTTTGGTAGTTTAATAACCTGCCTCACACTCAGCTCTGCTCAGTATATAGAGCTAGGCTCCTGTGTATTTTATTGTTATTGTTGTTTAGTCATTTTTCAATCATGTCTGACTCTTTGTGACTCCATTTGGGGTTTTCTTTGCAAAGATATTGGAGTGGTTTGCCATTTCCTTCTCCAGCTCATTTTATAACTGAGGGAACTGAGGCAAACAGGGTTAAGTGACTTGCCCAGGGTCATACAGCTAGTAAGTGTCTGAGGCCAAGTTTGAACTCACAAGGAGGAGTCTTCCTGATTCCAAGCCCAGCACTCTATCCACTGTGTCCTGAGTTATATCTATATTCACATGCCCACTTCTCTGAAGAATTTTTAGAATTGATTGGGAAACATGGGAGACACTGGCACAGGACCGCCTAGCAAAGCATGCCTATGTCAAAGAAGGCACTGTGCTCTATGAGAAAAGCAGAATTGCAGTAGGTCAAAAGAAATGTGAGATGTCAAATTTAGAGGCATCTCCCTCCCAAATGGTCATACGGACTTTTGTGCCCAACCTCTGGTCCAGCATTCCCAGCTCATATTGGTCTGATCAACCTCAGTCAGACACACTCTGCCTTGACCCTGACATAGTCAGGTCACCAACACCCCCCCACACACACACACACACTATACATATAAATATATACACAAATATACACATAGGAAAAGGGTTTGTGAGTTAATCAGTACAGAGAATTCCCAGATGAGGAATCTCCCTCTACCAATGCAGATTGGCACCTCCCCTCCAATTTCCAGACTTGGAAAATGGCCTAGAGCATTGAGAGCTTAAATGACTTACCCAGAGCCAGCCAGTCATTCTATGTCAAAGTCAGGACTTGAACTCAGGTCTTTTGGACTCTAAAGTTGGTTCTTTCTCCACTATACTACAGTTGTCAAACTTGTTGCCTATGTGGTCCACAACAATCCCAAGTGCAGCAGAACCAGATTAAAATGTAATTGAGAAATATTTATCTCCTTTAGATAAAAATACAATATTTTAGATATATATACAATAATATACATATATCTAATTATATATAATATTGTATTATATTATAATATATAAAAAATATATAAAAGCCAGACCCAGCACCAACCAGCATGAATAAAATTTCTATATATGATATATATGATATGATATGTGTATATATCGTATCATATGTTTTTAAGCTAAGTCAATATGTAGCTCACAGAGATCTGCTCATTTTGGTGGCCCCCATTTCTATTGGAGTTTGACGCTGTGAGTTAAGCCCTATTACCTCTGGAAACATTCTTATCTGTTTCTGTATCTGTATTATCTCTGTCTCTCTAATAGCTCTCTCTTTTTATCTGTCTGTCTTTCTCTGTGTGTCTCCCTCTCATAAAATTAGGGTCAGTTTTACAACTGAAAGGGTTATTTAGTTCAACTCTCTCAATTTTCAAATAAGGAAACTGGGACCAGGCAAATCAATTGACATCCTCAGAGTCTCAGGGGTCAAGGAGTCTAGATTCAAACCCAGTGTCCTCTGACACCATATCTACTTTTCTTTTTTTCTACTATGCCACATTAACTAGATGTATTAGAGACTAACATCAGATTTGACAAACTTAGTCTCTTAACTTCAAGTGTTTTTTGTTGAAGCTTTTTTTGTGCTCTGTCTAAGCTAAATGGGCATCAAGGTGGTACATTGGATAGAGCATTGAGCTAGGAATTAGGAAGACATCTTCCTGAGTTCAAATCTGGACTCAGACATCTACTATCTCTGTGACCCTGGACAAGCTGCTTACCCCAGTTTGCCTCGATTTCCTTATCTGTAGGATGAGCTGGAGAAGGAAATGGCAAAACTGTCTAGTATCTGTGTCAGGACAAAATCCCAAAACGGGAACCCTAAGAGTCAGACGACTGAACAACAAAATACCAAGTTAAATATAACAGAAAAGTGTAATTTTCAATTCCCACAGATAAATGAGGAGTTAAACATTTTGGTTTATGTAGTTACAACATCCCTAGGGTGTGGCATGAATAGAGAACTATATTCAGAGTTGGATTTCAGATTCAGGGCCCAAATTGGTAAAAAGTTGGTTTTGTTGTTGTTGAGTCATTTCAATTGTAGAAATAGCAATTTAGATGTAGTAATAATCAGCCCATTATGCATCAACATAAATACATTTTCATTAAATAAATAACTATATTTTCCAAAACAAAAAAATATTTAGTGAGAAGAGAGACATTGTTTTGCATATTTTTAAAAATCTCTTTAATGTCTAGCTTAATAAAAAACAGCTGGTTTCTCATATCTGCTTTTGCGTTCAAATTGTTGAAATACTTTTGTTTTGCTTGAAATACATAAAGAAAATATGGCCTTGCACAGATATATAGTTAAAAAAAGGGAGAAGTACTTTAATAGGCAAATAACATCTTAGTGTTATTATGAAAATAGTTTTGACCTTGCAGTCCCCCTTAAAAGGTCTTGGGGAACCAAGACACGCCTCCCCCCCCCCCCCAGCCAAGTCTTTGGAACACAGAGAACTGCTTTTCTAGAAAAATCATGCCCTAACCACAGCAGTACCTCCCATGGTGAAACAGATCAGCCTTGGGCTTACAACACAGTCAGTACTGCCTCCTAATTGTCTATACTTTGCTCAAGTTAGGGATTCTGGGTAGTTGATGAGCTAAACTGAACTCTGTAAGGAGCGTTTTCTCAAGTCTAATAGAATAGGATGCCATATTTTTCTAGTACTATGTATTGGTATTTGTCTGCTTTGAAGGGAAAAGATTAAAAAAATGTTAGTGATGAAAGAGACCCTAGAGATTATGCAGTTTTAGATATGAGAAAACTCAGGCCCAGAAAGGGCAAGGTCATATAGTAGATAAATAGCAGAACCAGGACTA
The DNA here is from genome assembly GCA_011680675.1 of Gymnobelideus leadbeateri. Lineage (NCBI taxonomy): Eukaryota > Metazoa > Chordata > Mammalia > Diprotodontia > Petauridae > Gymnobelideus > Gymnobelideus leadbeateri. Next base: position 253,242 of record WOXC01002101.1, read on the forward strand.
GATCCCGGGTCTCTTGGTTTCTCTTTAGTGAAGTATTCTTTGATGCACTGGAGAGAACTTTTGGTATCAGGATACCTGGGCTCAAAAATTTCTTAGCAGTGACTCAGCACAAGACACTTCCTTTTTCCTTATCTCAGTTTCCTCACTGGTGAATTAGGGATGAGAATATTAATGCTACTTACCCCACAGGGTCGTTGTGGGAAAATGTTTTGTAAGCATTCAGTTAAATTCATTCCAACAACCTTTATTTCTAAAAATAAATATAGGAAATGCATTAAAAGAAGTCAACTAAAATAATGACATATTAAAGCAGCAGGTTAATCCCAATGACTATTGCTGCTTTTATTATTTTTATTATCTGCTTCATCAGATTGCCATGATGAAAGCACTTGGGAAGCCTAAATTGTGATTGTTGTTAATATTGTTATTATTATCTTTGCTGTTTGGGGTTGTTGGCAGGCTTTTTGTCCTTATTAACTTATGAAAGGTTATTTGTGATTTGTTTTAGTGAAGGAAAATTATATATAAAAATTATGGATCATATTGAAAAATCTTCTTTAATTAGTGGCACCTAATATTTAAAAAGAGATTACTCAGAAGTGACCATTGCTACTCATTTCCAAATGCTTAAAATATGTGATTTGTTCAGCCCTTTGGTAAATGCCTTTTCTAAAGGGGAAAAAAAAGCCAAAGCTTTGTACATGCTTACAAGGATAAATCTGCCTTTCCTTCTTCAGAGATTCATGTGGTTTGCAAAGAGGGACCAAGATCTACCTGCCAATGACTACTGAGAAAGTGGAGATCACAGGGGCTGCCAGCGGTTTTTCCTGTGGGCCTGGTTCTCCTCTGATTGCTTCTTTTCTATTAAGGGACCCTTTGTGATTGCCACTTTTCTATCAGAAAACAACCCATCTGCCTCTTCTCTTATGGCACTAAGAATTCCTATCCAGTAAGGTCAAATGGGAATCAAAGTCATTGCTGCTGACAAAAGGGTTTCTGATTGCAGACCCTAGCATATACATTAACCTAGTTGGTTTCCAGAATAGAAGCAAGATCGATATAGAAAAGGCCCAAATGGATAAAGAATGGATTAGGAAATACCTATTTACCAACTTTGCCATTTACTGCCTTGTGACCCTAACAGGTCATTTTTTTCCTGGGCCTCAGTTTCTCTTTATGTAAAATGAGGGAGTCAGACTACTAGAGTATTTTAGAGGTCCCTTCCAGCTCCAAATCTGTGATCCTGACACCATGGAGGGAAAACGATTCACCTTGAAGTTCCTTTCAAATAAGAAGCTCCCATATGTACTGAAGACGATCTTTGGTTAGTGAATGTTTGACTAGCGCAGAGTGTGTGAATTTGTTCATTCAATAAACATTTATTAAGCACTTACTATGCTTGCAATGTTTTGTGCCAGGCACTGGGAGAAATTAAAAAATAAATAAGTCACAGTTCCATTCCTCAAGGAATTTGTCATCTAATAGGAGAGACCAGACTTGCATAACCGTAATACAAATCTAAATAAGACGGGAATATAGGGAAAGTGTTAGTAGATTAGATGAGGGGAAAATCACTGTCAAGGGGATCAGGGAAAGCTTTAAGAAAGAGGCAGCATTTGAGCTGAACCTTAAGGGACAAATAGAGAAGGTGGGATGGGGAAGGGAAGGGAGTCAAAAGAATGCATGCTAGCCAAGGAATAGTGTGAGCAAAGAGATGGAAAAGCATGGGATATGTTTGGGGGACAGCTAGTAAGCCAGTTTGGTTAGGGCATGAAGTGTAAGAAGGGGAATGCTTTGAAAAAAGGCTGGAAAGGTAGTTTGGAGTCAGATTATGGAGGACCTTGGGTATCAGGCTAAGGAATCTGGACTTGATTCATTATGCAGTTGTGATACACTGAAGGTTTGGGGGCATTAGAGAGATATAATCAGATTTATGCATGAAGTCAATTGATCCAGGAGTGCTGTGTCAGATGGGTTGGGCAGAGGCTGGAGAAGATGGGAACACTTCTTTTAAAATTGTAATTAGGAAAATGCCAATGAGATTTGGAGACCAGGTGAAATATATTATGAACAACTGTATCACCATCATGTGGAAGTGATATCAGCTGGGGCACATGGGAGGAAGGGCTGTTATTAAGGCTGGCTGCTGTCGGATTTTCTTTAGTTGCATACTTTTTGGTGGTCTGAAGGATGAAGGTGAGACAAACACAAACCTTTCGGGATCAGGGAGAGCTGCATTGTCAGAGCCACCTGAGAAGTTTCTCTGATACAGATGTCACTGGAACTTTCCCAGTGTGTCTAGATGGCTCAGTGGATAGAATGTTGGACCTGGAATCAGGAAGACTGAGCTCAAATCCAGCCTCAGACACTTACTAGATGTAGCCTTGGTTATTTAATCTCTGCTTGTCTTAGTTTCCTCAATTGTAAATGGAGATAAGAACAACACCCATTTCACAGGGTTGTTGTGAGGATTAAATAAGATAGGATAGGTTTGTATTTCTCTCTGCTAACATCATTGTGTATTGTGGTCTCACTCTTATGGTAGGGACAGTGTCTGTGTTAGTTTGGGTTGGTAAGGGCAGTCTGTGATGACAAGGCCATTCAAATACAATCTGGACTAATTTTCTGATCAAGAGATTGCTGTGAGATGGGGCAGCTAGGTGGTGCAGTGAGTAGAGTGCCGGCCCTGGAGTCGGAAGAACCTGAATTGGGATCCGGCCTCAGACACTTAACATACACACAAACAAAAACCTAGCTGTGTGACCTTGGGCAAGTTGCTTAACCCCAATTGCCCCCCAAAAAAGGCAAAAAAAAAAAAGAGAGAGATTGCTGTGAGACTGCTCCCATCACCCTAGGCACGTGTCTGTAGTGGGTGTTAAGCTATGTGTGGGACTCACAAAGCAAGGTACACCAGGAATCTTTATGATGTAGTAGGAAGAACACTAGACTTTGGAACCAGAAGATGTAGGTAGAAGTCAAATTCCAGCTCTTCTCTACTTATTATTTGTGTGATGATGGACAAGAAATTTCCCCTCTTATCATCTCACATTTATCAGGGCTAATATGCCAAAAAAAAGGAAAATGATAAATGTTGGAGAAGATGTGGGAAATTGGAACATTAATGCATTGTTGGTAGAATTGTGAACTGATCCAACCATTCTGGAGAGCAATTTGGAACTATGTCCAAAGGGCAGTCAAGCTACCTTTTGATCCAGCAATACCACTATTAGATCTGTATCTCAAAGAGATCATAAAAAAGGGAAAGGGACCCACATGTACAAAAATATAGCAGCTCTTTTTATGGTGGCAAAAAATTGGAAATTGAGGAGATGCCCATCAATTGGGGAATGACTGAACAAATTGTAGTTTATGAACATAATGGAATACTATTGTGCTACAAGAAATGATGAGTCGGTGGGATTTCAGAAAATCCTGAAAAGACCTACATGAACTGATGCTGAATGAAGTGAGCAGAACCAGGAGAACGTTGTACACAGTAACAGCAACATGGTGAGATAACCAACTTTGATAGACTTAGCTCTCCTCAGCAATATAATGATCTAAGACAATTCCAAAAGACTCATGATGGAAAATAGTATGCCCATTGAGAGAAAGAAATATGGAGTCTGAATGCAGATTGAAGCATACTGTTTTCTCTCTTTTTTTTTGTTTTTTCTCTCTCGTGTTTTTCCCCTTTTGTTCTGATTCTTCATTTACAATGTGATTAACATGGAAACATATTTAATATGGTTTATATGTATAGTTTATATCAGATTGCTTGCCATCTTGGGAACGGAGGGAAGGAGGGAGAAAAAAATTCAGAACTCAAAATCTTATGAGTGAATATTGAAAACTATCTTTACATTTAATTAGAAAAAATAAAATGCTATTAAGTGGGGGGAAAATTTTAAAATAAAGAAAATTCCCCTCTCTGGTCCTCAGTTACCTCTTCCATAAAATGGGAGTGTTTAGATAACCTTTAGTCCAACTAACTCTGGGATTCTGTGGTTCTATGATTTTTGGCATAAGATTTTGTAGGTTATGTTAACAAAACGTGTCAGCACAGGGTTATATAATGGAGGAAGGAGAAGTGAAGCAATCTCATAATCTCTTGGCTCCCACAGGTTCTGTTCTATTTTGATTTCAGCAAGAGTGGCTAGTATGGACATCTGATCTTGTCTACAGCATTTGGTATTATTTAGATTCTATTACAATGGAATTGACCTACCATGTGGCCTACAAAGAAAGCCTGACTGATCCCTGCAAAGGCTCAAATTCCTCCAAAGTATTTCCTTTCCAGTTTATGTAGAATTCCTTCTGTTCCAAATGAAGGATCTGTGAACAGAATGATAAACCATGTGTTTGGAGGATGGGTTCATATGAGATCAGGACAAACAAACTCTAGGAGGACTCCCAAGGGTAGAGACCAACTGTGGTCTTATTTTGCCCAGATGTTCCAATTGACCTCTCTAAGGCCACTGGTCCAGGGACAGAGGCTTATTCAGAGTAATCTGAGATAAAGCTACAAGGATTGGGTGGTGCCGTGTTTTAGTGAGCCTTGAATGTCAGTCAGAGAAATTAGAACTTGACTTGAGAGGGATAGGGAGCCCAAGAAAACTTCTGAGCAGAGGAGCAACATGACCAGATCTCTGAATGAGAACGATCATTCTGGCAGCAGTGTGAGGGATGGATTGGAGGCAGGAAAGAGCGGTGGTCTGAGGAAGGCTTGTCAGGGAGCTATTGTATATGTCATTGATGGTGAGGATCTGAATGAGGATGGTGGCACAGGGGCACTGAGGATAGGATACATTCAAGTGATGGTTTGGAGATGGAGTTGAAAGGACTGAGCGACTAATTGGTTATTGAAAAGTAAGGGAGAGGGAAGAGTAAAAATGAGCCTGAAGATTCTAAATATAGAAGACGGGGTGAATTATGGTGCCACAGACTGAAATAGTGGTCAGAAGGAGGAGCAGTTTTAAGGGGAAAGATGGCGTTGGCAGGACCTTTAGGAGAAGATGTCCTGCAAGCAGTTGGAGATGTTTTATAATAATGGGACAGAGAAAATGTAAATAACTGGGCAAGGAAGAGGGAAAGAGATTCCAGTTTGGGCCTAGGCACCCCCATATCCCACATATTGGCACAATGCCCCCAAAAGTGCCTATGTGGCTCCTGCTCTCACAGAAGCACCAGAAGCTTGAATGGCAGTACCAACCACTATGGAAAATAGCTGTCAAATCTGCAGAGATGATGAGGGCAGCAATATTTTTTTAGTTGGTGCTTGAAATTTATAAACTACTGTGAACAGAAGTGGCAAAATCCAGCACTGGGAAAGAATAGTTGACAATAATATTATATAGTAATATATAAAATAATATGAAATGTGAGATTTATAAAGTAATTTTTCTCACTACAACCCTATGATGGAAACAATACATTTTCATCATTTTAGAGATGAGATGTTTAGGGCCTTGGGGGCCAAGATGAGTTAGGAACATGGGGTTTAGAGGTGGAAAGGGCCTTGGAAATGATCTACACTGACCCTCTCATTTTACAGATGAGGGGACTGAGGCCAGAGGGATGAAATGACCTGCTTAAAGCCACATAGGAAGTGGGAGATGTGGGACCCCACGCCTTCTAATTCCAAATCAATCCACCAATAAACATTGATTAAGCAATTATTGTGTGCGAGGCAGTCTTTCTACTCCATTACAATTGTCTAGGTAGCCAGGACATGAACCTAAGTCTCCTGACCAACCAATCATATCCCTGATTTGTTTGTACCATAGTAAACTACCTGCAAGTTCAATGCCAGTGGTGGCTGCTTACAGGGGAAAGGAACTCCAATAGAAGACATACCTCCAAATAGACCCAAACATTCTATCCTGAAAGAACCTCAGGGTAGTAGGTTCATGGTGGTCACCAGTTTGAGCTTTGAATCAGTTATTTGTGCCCTAATATCTGACTCACTGGGGCAGTTAGGTGGCATGATAGAGAGAGTGCCAAGAGTAAGGAAGAGCTGAGTTCAAATATGGCTGCAGACGGTAGCTGTATGACCTTGGGCAAGTCACTTAACCCTGTTTGCCTCAGTTTCCTCATCTGTCAAATGAGCAGGAGAAGGAAATAGCAAACCACTCTAGAATCTCTGCCAAGAAAACCCCAAATGGGGTCAATGAAGAGTTAGATACAACTAGAAACAACTAAACAATAACATCTGACTCATTTCTCCCACATTCCGTTTTGTTGGGTGTACAACTCCTTGTAGTCACCTCGGAAAAATTACTTGCCCAAGGCCTTTTGTCTCTCTCTGTGTTTGAAGTGTTGGTGAAGTTGAGGGCAGCCTCCAACATTTGAGTTCAAATTGAATGGTAGGTGAAGCAGTCCTTCACTTTGGGACATTTGCAATTTCTGAAAGGTGTATTATACAGTGGGATGAATTTACAAGACCCTGTCCATCTTTATAAACACATAACAGAAGTATTTTTTAATATTATAATCTTGAAATCCTCTTCTTAAAAGAGATTTTTCTGCTCTTTATGAAACTATTTGCCATGTTTTAAGGACAAATAGTCCAATTCTCCTTTGTTCCCTTGTCTTATGTTTTTCTTCTCTCTAAATTTGTCCTTTTATCAAGGCTCTAGGAGGCTCAAAAAACTTTGGAATCAATTTCACAAACATTCATTAAGTACTTTTTATATGAATGCAAGGCATCATGTTAGGGATATCAAGGTGAATTAAGGTGCAAATTCTGCTGTTAAAAGTCTATAATCTAAGAAGAGAGATAAGACATTCACATAAATAACTGTGATACCAGGTGAAATGTGACTCAAGGAATGGAAAAGCTCAGATAAAATGCTATGGGGAATTTGAAAGGGAGAATTCACATTTTGAGCTATAGGAAGGTGGGGAGGAGGTGGGGGATGAAAAGGGAGAGCAGGGAAGTTTCCATGGAGGAGTAAGTGGTGCTAGAACTGGAACTTAAATGAAGGAAGGAATGTAAACAGGTGAAGATAAGTTTGTGAGTCCATTTTAGACTTGGGTTATGGCATGACCAAAGGCAAAGAGATAGGAAGGGAGAGGATAGCAATAAACAATTGTGAGTAGTCTCCTTTGGACAAGTCGTAGAGGAGTAGTATGAGATTAGGCTAGAAAGGTAAGTTGGAGCTAGACTTCAGAAAGCCTCGAATGTTAAGGATAAATTCCTCAGATGGACATACACTAATTTTTTTTTAATTCATTATATTCAATAGGCAATAGAGTTCTAATCAAGTTTTTTTGAGTAGAGGAGTGATATGTACAGCTTAATGCATTAAGAACATTAAATGAGCAAGTTGTATGAAGACTATACTGGAGAAAGTATATTTGAAGAAGGAAGAATAATTAGAAAGTTATTTGCAATAATTTGAGCTAGTGATTAAAGCCTGAATGAGGATTAATGGTGAAAGTGGCAGTGGAAAAGAAAGGGAAGATGCAAGAGACATTATAGAAGTCAGACTTTAGCGACAGATTGGCTATGGTGGAAGGAAGGTGGAGGTAGAAAGAATAGAAAGCTATTCTGGACTCTTCATTGGACTCTACCATCATTAAGATTCCTTCCTAATTCTAAATCCAGAGGCAGCCAGGTGGCATAGTAGATAGAGGACTGAACATGGAGTCAGATTGTAAGTTCCTTGGGAACAAAGACTGTTTTTCTTTTTATTGATTGTATTCCCAGTGTTTAGCACAATGCCTCCACATAGTTGGCATTTAATAAATGTTTATCAGATTGGAGGAAGAGTCAAGTTTACATGCTGCATCTGTATGACCCTGGACAAGTCACTTAACCTCTGTTTGCCTGAGTTTCCTCTTCTGTAAAATGGAGAACCCACCTAACGGGATTGTTTTGAGCCTTACATGAGATACTATTTGTAAAGTGCTTTGCAAACCTTTAAATGTTATATAAATGCTAGCTATTATTAGCTATAATCTTGGTGTTCAAGGCCCTAAAATGACTTGGCTCCTTTTTGATCTATCTGTTGTTATTTCTTTTCATGAAATCTTTGCAGCAGCCTAGCCAGTCTGCTCACTTCCTCCCTTGACATGTTTATACTTTTATTTATACATATATGTGTGTGTACTTTATATATTATATATGTACCTTATGCTTATATACTTATACCTTTATTTTCATCATCCTCACTCAAATCCCCTTCTTTTCCTCTTGACTACCAAAATTCTACCCATCTTTCTTTGCACAGCAGATTTCGGCACAAAGCCTTCTTTGCCTACACTAATCCACAATGTTCTTTGTCTTCTCTTGACTTCCTCCTTGTAGTACTTGCTGTCCATGAATAGGTATGCCCTTGATTATCATTCAGGTAAATTCATTAAGTATTGTTTAAGCTCTAATTCAGTTTAAGTTTGGCATTGGGAATAAAAAAGAAAAAATGCAAATAGTCCCTGCCCTCAAGAACCTTATACTTTACTAGAGGAATGCAACATATGCAGATAAACAAATATAAAGTGTATCAAAGTCCATATAAGGTAAACACAGAGGCTTTGGGGAAGAGGAGAAAGCTAAAGACTAGAAGGATTAGAAGAGGCTTTTGTATGAGGTGATACTTGAGCTTTTCTTTGCCTCATTTCTTACCTAGCCTTAATCACTGAATAGGTGTTACCTCAGGTAAACTGAGACCTGAAAAAGACCTTAGCTTAAAAAGACCAAGGTCTCCCACTGCATCTGGGGCTGCCTCTTTATCCTGATCTATATCTAGCCACTGAACCCAGATGGCTCTGGAGGAAAGAGTGAGGCTGATGGTTTTGCACAATCCTCCCTCACTTAAATCCAATTCACTTGCAAGTCATAAAATCACCTTCCTGATGTCAGGGTCTTCTTTGAGACCAAAGGACAAACAACGACAAACAAAGGAAGTGCTAAGAGGTAAGAGCCAGATGGGAAGAGGCACATTCCACTGAGGCCAGAGCCAAATGTCATGTACAAGAACAGTAGACAGACCACTTTGTCTAGCATAGAAATCACCAGAGAGAAAACAATGTGAAATCAATGTGGAAAGAGAGGGTGGAGCCACATTGTGAAAGGCTTTTGATGCCAAAGAGAGGAGTTTATATTTGGTTCTAGAGGAAGCAGAGAGCTCCTGAAGCTTCTGGAGCCCGGGGGGGTTATTTTCATAGTAGGGAGGGATTAATTGGAGAGGGGACATGGCCTGAATGTCATCATGTGAGGAGGGAAAAGAGGATGGATACAAGGGCTGTTGTAGGGGTAGAACTGGTAAGACTTGGTAACTGATTGGAGTTGGGGTTTGGAGGAAAAGGAAGATCCAAGAACAAGGTTGATGTGGGGGACCTGGCGACCAGAGGGATGACAGAACTCTCAAAAGAGGAAAGTTGAAAGGAGGGTCAGGCTTTGAATGTGGTGATCTTGAGATGCTCGTGGAATGTCTAGCAGGCAGTTGGTCGCTGTCTTTGCCCTCTAATCTGTGTGTTTCTTATGCTCCCCATGAGAATTTAAGTTCTTGGAAAGCACAGACTGTGTTTTTTATTCTTTCACATCCCCTGTGGTGCTTAGCTCAGTATTGAATCAACACTGGCATCTAGTCCTGGCTCTGACTCCTAAGCATATGACCCTGGCCAAGTCACTTCTCTCTGGACCTTAGGTTTGTCATCTTTAAAATGGGGATACATAATCCTTTCACTCCCTGCTTGCAGTTATTGTGAGCAAAATACCTTACAGTACCTTACAGGAAAGAAATAAATAGAACAGTACAGTTCTCTAGGTAGGTGAGTCTAATATGATTATTATAGAAGGTAGTCAATAAATAATCGTTGAGTTGTGAGCTCATCAGGGCCTCAGCATGTGATGGAACACAGATACAGGATACAAGCAAAGACAATCTGCTTACAAAATTCAAAGTGGAGGAAAAAAAGTTAAATTTGGATTTCCACAGAGTCCTACTGCTTCTGTTTCAGTTATGGAAAATGGATCAGGTCCATCCATCACATACCCACATGCAGTCTCTTCAACAGAAGCTGGGTGTGAGGCTTTGAATTTTTTTTTTTTAACAAAAATTTAGTCCTGAGAATTTTGGTACTGGAGTCACAGAAGTAGAGATTTATCAGAGTGAGTGGGAAACCATTATAATACAATACAACGAACAGCCACATCTTCCTTGGGAAAGGAGGGAAATGCAAACCCTGACATTCCCTCTTGAGTTCAGAGCTGTCCCAAAGGGCCTCAAGAGGCAGTGGAGAGAGGGCAATCCTGTGGGAAGGAAGGACTTCATCAAGTGGGAGCCACCTCATGAAATGAAATGAAATTATTCTATCTGTGCCAGCCTGTCTCTGTTTCTCTGTCTCTCTCCCTCCATATCTATCTACCTATCTCTATAAGGAGAGATATTTATCTCCCTCTTCCTCTCTCCCTTTCTCCCTCTGTGTGTGTGTGATATGTGTGTGTGACTTAATAGCCATCGACAAATACAAAAGGAGTAAATATCTTCCATATTTATATGTTATATTTGATCCCTTAGCGGGTAACAAAATAGAACTAAATGAATAAACAAAATGTGTTTCTCCTTCCAAGTTCATGTGAAGTTATACTACCTTTGACTGAGGTTTGTTTTCTTTCCTTTCTGGACCTGGAGTCAGGAGGACCTGGGTTCAAATGTGGTCTCAGATACTTACTATCTGTGTGACCCTGGGCAAGTTACAACCTCTATTTGCCTCAATATCCTAACCTGTAAAAATGGGAATAATAATAGCCCCTACTTCCCAGGGTAGTTATGAGGATCAAATGAGATAATATTTTTAAAGTTCTCAGCCTGGTACCTAGCACATAGTAGATGATTAATGTTTATTCCCTTCCCCTCCCTTTCCTTTTCTCTTTCCTTTTCCTAATCTTTTTCTTTCTTCCTCTCTTTCTTTTCTTCTTTCCTTTCTTCCTTTTTTCTTTCCTTCCTTTTCAATTCTTTCTTTACTTCCTTTTCTTTCTCTCTCTCTCTTTTTCTTTCTCCTTCCCTTCCTTTTTTCTGGTAGTGTTTTTAAGCATTCATTTAAGTATGACTTCATAGATCAATGCTTGTCCTGTGGCCAATTAAGAGGATGGTTAATATTAATAAGTTAATAAGTACTAATAAGACCAAGACCAAGGTCATTAAGTTTACCTTGAATGGTTAGTTGGCCTCAAAGATTGTACTTCCACCAACTACCTTGAGAGAAGAACAAAAAGGCTAAAGTGTGTGCTGGACAGTTGGATTGGAACACAGGAAGCATGGGCTTTATCTGGTTTTAATACAAGGGGCTTTGGACTTAGCTGTATCACATCACTTCTTGGGTTCTTCATTTTAAAAATGAGATGTGGGACTACATGATGGAAAATAGCTGGATTTAGAGTCAGGAGACCTGACTTGGAAACCTAAGCCTTTTACTAACTGCTTGTGTGACCTTGAGAAAATCACTTCTCTCCTCCATGCCTTGTTCTCTCTCATCTATAAACTAAGGGGGTTGGAGCAGATGACCTCGGTGCTCCCTTTCAACTTTGAGATTCGCAGCTGTTGTATCCTAAGTGTGAGAGGGATTGAAGGAAGGTTCTTATTACCTGTATGGCTTTGGCCAAGTCATCTTACCTCCCTAACCCTCAGGCTACTCATCTGTAAAATGAGGGGTTGGACAGCATTATTGCTGAGATCTTTTCTGGCTCTGATCTATAAGCCTATAAGGAGGAGGAGGACACCCATGTGATTGATTGCCTCAAACTCAGTGCACTTGTTGTGTGTCCTCTGGTTCACTCCTCCCTCCCCACCCTCCTAGCCTCCATAGAGCCTTTGGCTCACTCCTCTCCTAGGCAGGTTATGCATTAGCCCACTGAATGGCCTAGTCAGAGTGCTAGGTGCCAGATGGGTCCATCTGCTGCCGTGCCTGTGTCTGAGGACTTTTCACTGTGAGATCCTTTTACTGGAATGACTTTGGGTGATGGGGATTTTATTCTTTTCCCTAAGTCAGTTAAGAGGAGATCAAGGGAAGGTATCTAAGGCAAGCATTGCTCACATTGTAGGGGTTTTTGTTTGTGTTGCTGAGTTGGATTGTTTGGAAGGGGTCCTAATACGTTTTGGCAGTGTCTGTGAGTTTTCCAGTTTGTCTCCAAGGACCCCAGCATTTACTTGGTCATGTACTTTTAGAGAGCTGAAAAGGGTTGTTTTTTTTAATGTAAGGGTTTTTATAAAACTTTGAAGCAATGGCTCCCAACCATGGGATCATGACCTACTCATAATAATAACTAACATTTACATAACAACAGTAGCTCACATTTCTGGAGCTGCCTAAGCTTCTTAAAGTACTCACTTGATAATACCTCTGCAATGAGATAGGTTATGCAGGTATCCCCCATTTTACAGAGAGGGAAACAGACCCAAAGACTCGCCCAAGTTACACTGCTAGCATCAGAAGCAGGCTTCCCAACTCCATCCTGACAATTGACAAATTGATTGCTATGGAAACATCTCCCTTCCCATTCTCCCTCTACCTCTGGAGCTGAATAGGTCTCCTGAGGAAGGCCCCCAGTATGCTGAGTAGAATCACTATGAAAAACTTAGGGGGAGGAAATAAACAAGAGTCCCGCAGAATGGGCAGACATGGATGGGCTGTGATCTGCATTGTGAGAGGGAACATCCACACTGAGGAGATTACAGATAGTAGGATTGTGAGATCATAGCTTTTTAACTAGAATAGAGGGCTGAGACCTTTTATAGATGAGAAACTGAGGCTCAGAGAGGTTAAGTGTGAAGTCAAACTTCACACAGCTAGTAAGAGTTCAAGTCAAGCTCTGAACCCAGGTTTTCTTGACCTGAGTTCAACACTTTATCAACAACATTCTGCTTCTCAATATCCATTGGAATATGCATATTTTTTCTCCATAAGTCCTTGTAAGTGATTATAATTTTTCTAAAAGCATTGCCTCAATAAATTAGAATCTACCATAGTTCTTTCTGGGCACTAAAAGGAAGCTTAGAATATACCTCTCCTACATGAGTTATTTACTCTAGAGAGGAATTTCTATGCTACTCAGTAATCTCATCAACTCCCATGGATTTAATTACCTTCTTATGCTGATGATTTTCAAATCTAGCTATCCTATTCTAACCTCTCTGCTGCCCTCCAGTCTGGCATCTCTAACTACCTTTCAGACATCCCAAATGAGATATCCATCTTAAGACCGACGTCTTAAACTCAACACCTCCAAAACAGAACTCATTATCTTCCTCCCTTCCTCCTTCTCCTCCCCTTTTCCTATTAGTGTAGACGGTACACCATCCTCCTAGGGCCTCAGGCTTTATGACCTAGGTGTTATCCTGTGACGTTTAAAAAGGTTCAAGAGACATGGTTTCTGGGTAATTTAATCATTTTATTAATAAGGCTGGCAGGTTATTCATAAAGGAATGGTCATTTGGCCATCTCTCTTAGACCAAAGACCCCTAATGGTGGTGGAGTCACATTTTATATGCCCTTTGAAGAGGAGGTATTCCGGAGGGGTGGCAATCAACTAGAACTGGTTAACACAATAATAGGTGTGGACTATATTAAAGTGAAGGTCTTGGGGTCTGTGACTTAAGTCACTTGTATCTTAGCCAAAGAGACATCAATTTCAGTATCACCTGCCTCGATAATAGGGAGAATCAACCTTTCAACGAGCAGGGATATACCCTAAACTTAGAATTTCTTTTACTGTCTGATTAGATCTTGGCCTGGATAAATTAAGAGAGATTTCCCAAATTGGTTGATTTCTGGATGAGGAAGTAGAAAAGGGGACAAACCTTGGTCCTAATACAATAGTTATTAAATATAAGAGAAATATTCATTTCTCAAAAACCTCAATCCCTTTCTCTATTCAACAAACTCTAGTGACTTCTTATTGCCTCCAGCACCAAATACAAAGTGCTCTGTTTGACATTCAAAGCCCTTCCCACTTTTTCAATCTCCTTATACCTTACTCTCTGACATGTAGTCTTTGGTCCAGTGACACCGTCCTCCTGCCTGTCCCATGAAGAAGACACTCCATCTCCTAGCTCTTGGCATTAAGACTGATTGTCCCCCATGCCTGGAACACTCTCCCTCCTCCACCTACTGACTTCCCTGTCTTCCTTTAACTACCATCTTTTATGGGAAGCCTTTCCCAACCCCTCTTAATGTTTTCCCTCTTTTAATTATTTCTTATTTATCCTTCATATAGTTTGTTTTTTGCACATTTGTTTGTTTATTTTCTTTCTTGTTAGATTGTAAGCCCCTTGAGGTCCAGCACTTGAGGTCTTTCTCCTCCTTTTGTATCCCTAGTGCTTGGCACATAATAGGTATTTCATAAATGTTTATTGATTGATTAAATTTTTTACTTTAAATTCTCATCATAATCATTTGTCTGAATTGCAAACTTCATCTCTGCAGTAGCTATTGACATTTTAGCTTTTACCCTTCCTAGTTTAATGACCACGGACTTCACCATATTATGCCAAATCTTGGTCGTGAGAAAATCGTAACATGCTGTATGTACAGGTGTGAAATTTGTACCTTCTCTGCCTGCCACCCCAATAAGTTGAAAGTGATCTTCCTTAGGTTTTCCAAAAGTGTTTCGACTTCTTCTTCTGAACTATAAACTCCTCGAGGGTAGAGACTAGATCAGATTTCGTCTTTTCCTCCTCAGTGTCTTTTAAATGCTTAATAAATATTTGTTCAATTAAATTGAAATACAATGCTTGTTATTATCTTATCCTCAAAGGACTTTTAGAAATTATGGTTTATCATGCCCCCAATAAATAAAAACTACTCTTGGAAATGGAAGATGGTTACTTTTCAATTTGGACTACTCTCTGCCTCCTGAACACTATTTGTCTCCCTGCTGGACATCTCTACCCAAATGTCTCATCATTTGGCTAGGTGGTGCAGTGGATAGAGAACTGGGCCTGAAATCAAGAAAGATCTGAATTAAAATCTCTCCTCAATGGGGCAGGTAGGTGGTGCAGTGAATAGAGCACTGGCCCTGGAGTTAGGAGGACCTGAGTTCAAATCCTGCCTCAAACACTTAACACTTACTAGCTGTATGACCTTGGACGAGTCACTTAACACCAACTGCCCTGCCTGCCCCTCTCCAAAATGAAAAATAAGAAAAAAATCTGTCCTCAAACATTTACTAGTTTATGAACCTGGGCAAATCATTATCTGCTTGCCTCAGTTTTCTTCAACTGCAAAATGGGGATATCAGCTTCTACCTCACAGAGTTATTGTGGGAATCAAATTAGACAGTATTTGTAAAGCACTTAGTGTGGTGTGTAGTAGGTACTAAATAAATGCTTATTCCCTTCCCTTCCCTTCCTTCTCCCCTTTATCAGAATCTCTAACTTAACATGTCCAAAACAGAACTTACTGTATTTCCCCCCAAATTTCATCCCTTCAAACTTTGCTGATCACTATCTTTCCAGTGACTCAGGTCCAGAGTCCTGTAGTGATCCTCACAGACTTTCTTCCTCATTTCCAACTCTAATCCAGTCCAATGATTCTGCCTCCATAATATCTCTCAGTTGTCCTCTTCTGTCTACTCAACAGGACCACCACTTAGTTCAGGCCCTGCTTGCCTCTTGCCTGGACTATAACAGTAGCCACCTAGCACCCATACAAAGTTCTATTTCCTCTGAAAATAGTTAGTTTATTGATTATTAGCAGAGAGGAATGATATCATCTTTAACTTTGATAGAACAGTCCTAACATTGGCCATGGAACTTGACCGTTGACCACTGAATGTTGCTTTTCCATGTTAACTTTTTTTACATCAATATAATTTTATATAAAGTCCTTTTGGGGGGATGGGGTTGTCTCTGCTTGCCTTACTATTTGCTTTTTCTTTTAGGCCTTCCCTTGTTTCTCTGAATTGTTCATATGTCCTTCCTTACAGCACAGTATTATTGCATTATATTCTTCCATCCTACTGTGATTTGGTTTTCCATTCATTTTAGAGCCATCATCTACTAAACTATCCAGCAGTCTGCTCTGTTTCCCATCTTAGCCTTTTTAGTTGTCTGAATTGCTAGATGTTGTTTGAGCTCCATTCCAAGTGAGCCAGAATTCTGTCCTCACCCCATGTCCCCTCATCTTGCTTTCAGGGCCCTTGTGTTTATCTCTCATGGTGCTGGTGAACACTGTGGCCGCTATGATGACTTGGCCCAGATGCTGACTGAACTTGACCTGTTGGTGTTTGCTCATGACCATGGTGAGTACTACGGAATAATCACGGGGATAGAAGGGGTGAGTCACAGTATGTACTATTTGGAGTTTGACAATGTTTGGATTTCCCTTTCCAATGTCATCTCACCTCTTCTGTCTTCCCTTCTTGACTTTTTTCCCTTTTCTGTTTCCTGTTGGGAAACATGAGAAGGACATTCTCATTGTGAAGTTTCCAATTTTTTTTAAAGGAAAATCTCACTGTTTGCTTACTATGAAGTAGATTCACAAGTGAACCCACAAGGCCAGGCTCAGGCATTGAGTCAGAGGGCCATATGAGACCATCTGCTAGCTTTAGACAAGCCAAATAATAATCCCTGCTTATGTAATGGATTTTTGTAGCTTTCGAAATACTTGCATATACACAACAGACCTTGATTTTCTCTTTCTTGAAACTTCAAATTAATATGGTGACAAGTTCAAAAACAGTTTAAGGATATAACTGAGTTTAAAATATCAGAGACTCAGGAAACACCTAGGGCTGATGGTACCACACTGGCCAAAGCCACATCATTCCCGAAGTGGGAGAAAGCATTGCTCCTGTTAATCATATTTAAGCAGGACCTTCTGCTCTCTTTTTTCCTGCAATTACACAGAATCACAAAATTTGAGAACTGGAAAAGATCTCCACGGCCATCTGGCCCAACCTATGTCAGTAAAAAATCCCTACTCTGACCTGTGGCCCTCTAGCCTCTGTTTGAAGACCTTCAGGGAGGAAGAGCCCACTGCTTTTCAAGTCAGCCCATTCTATTTTGCCTTGGTTTGGATTGGGTTTTTTTGGGTTTTTTTGCTTTTTGGAGGGCAATTGGGGTTAAGTAACTTGCCCAAGGTCACACGGCTAGGTTTTTGTTTCTGTGTGCATTAAGTGTCTGAGGCCAGATCCAAACTCAGGTCCTTCTGACTCCAGGGCCAACGCTCTACTAACTTTGCCACCTAGCCACCCTCAGTTTGGATTGTTAAGGAGTTTTGGTTTTGGTTTTGTCCAGACATCAAGTCTAACTTTTCTTCTTTGTAACTTCTATCCCTTACAAATATACACAAAAAAAACTGTGGCTAAGTTTATCGATATTTGAATGGTTCTGTGATCAAGTTCATAGCCTGAGAATCACCCTTGACTCTATTCATTGTCCCTCAACCCCTCCACCCCCACCCCACCCAATAAGTTGGGAAGTCTTGTCAGTTCTGCCTCAGTACTCCCTTCTGTCTACTTGGTCAACACCCTACTTTGGGCAGCCATTATTACTTGTCTGGAATATTATAAAAGTTGCTTGATTTGTCTCTTTGCCCCTAGACTTTTTCCTCCCCAGTGTGTCCTCCACACAGCTACCAAAATGCTGTTCCTAAAGCACAGGTCTGGTTGTATCCATCCCCTACTCAAGGAGCTCTGGTGATGTTCTGTAGACTCTAGGACCGATGCAAACTCCCCAGCATGGCATTTAAAATAACCTACCTTCACACCCTCTGCAGTGCAACCAAATTGGCCTTCTTTCTGCTTCTCAAACACAATGTTCTGTTTCTTTTCTCTGTGCCTTTGCCTAGGCTGTGCCTTATTGCCTAAATTATGGCCCCCAGCCCCACTCCCTTCACCTTTACCTCTTCGAATCCTCACCTTCCTTCAAGGTTCAGCTAAGGTCCCTCTTTTATTAACTTCCATCTCTGCCCCCCCCAGATTACCTTGTTTTAAGCTTGTAATTATTTTGTAATAACATGTATACAGGTTGTTTCCTCCATAGGATGTAAACTCTTTGTATACATGTAATAACATGTATACAGGTTGTTTCCTCCATAGGATGTAAACTCTTTGAACGTAGGTATTTGGGAACAGTTCCACCAACATAGTAGGTGCATAATAAATGCTTATTGATTGGCTAATTGATTGATCTCCCCCATGTAGGTAGTCTTTCATCCTGCGTGATTCTTATCCTGATTCTTACTTAAGCTTCTATAAAAAAGTAATCAATTTAATAAGTATCTACAAGGTGCCACACACTGTGGTAGGCAATGAGAATTCAAAGAGAAAAAAAAGAAGGAAACAGCTCCTACCCTTAAGGAGCTTACATTCTATAATGGGGAATGACAATAGAATACAGATATGTAAGTGACAAGCGTATACAAATAAATACTAAGTAATTTTCCAGGCTCCCCATGAATGCTGAGGGCCTTCCTCCAGGCTCTTTAAAATTCCGTGGGTGCCAGTCCAGCACTTAAGGCTGTCCATCTGTTATCCCTCACTGGCTCCATAGCTAGTGTTTCAAGGCATATAAAACACAAAACAATACACACACAAACCCTAACTCAATTCATTTAGAATGGAGAGAATTTTTGTTTTAAAACACTTTCTCATGTTGTACAAGAAAATTTGGCAATGCTACATGTGCAGCCTATATCTGGGGTCCTTAACTGTTTTCCCAAGGGTGCCTGAAGTCTGTGAGTACCCACCTTCTTTCCCCAGGAGATTTGTCCAGCTTTCAACTGGTATGCTGGGATTGACAGTGGAAGGTCAATCCAGCTTCAAAAGAGGTCTCTCTCATCCAAAGAAAGGAGGCTTGTGTTTGATCTTATTTTAAAATGTAGAACTAAGTGGTAATGTGCAGAGGAGCTTTCAAGGAATTGGAGATAAGGGATTTTGTGACTGTAAATAAGAGAGCAAAAGGTGCATTAGGGGAGACAGATGCTGATCTTGGCAAATAAGAAGCTTGGTCAGGAGAGGATACACTGCATAAAAGATTAGGAACTGGGTTGTTTCTGCTAAGAGATCTTTTAGTCCAGATACCAGTAAATTTTCTTGTAATAGAGAATACAATATTGACTCAATTCATGTTATCTTTAATGCATAAACCAGGGCTACTTGTAAAATATCTCATTGATGTATCTAAGTTTGGGTCATGATGTAATGTAATGTTAGGGGAGGTAGTTATCTGGCATTAGATACATTAAATACAAGGACAGTATTCTTATTAAAATGGGAACTGATCAATGTATGTAAAGACCTTTCTACTACTGTTCTGTCCAATTCAGTCCAATTCCATTCAATAAGAATGTATTGTGTATCCTCTATGTGCAAGGAGCAGCTAGGTGGCACAGTAGATAGAATGCCATACCTGGAATCTGGAAGACGTCTTCTGGAGTTCAAATCTGGCCTCAGATACTTACAAGCTGTGTGGCCCTGGGCATGTCACTTAACCCTGTTTGTCTCAGTTTCTTCATCTGTAAAATGAGTTGGAGAAGGAAATGGTGAAACCACTCCAGTATCTTTACCAAGAAAACCCCAAATGGGGTCACAGGGAGTCAGACACAGGTGAAAAAAATTGACCAAATAAGAACAATGTGCAGGGCATCGTGATAGGTGTTGGGGAGACAGGGACAATATAATAAAGAGTAACCCTTGTGGAAAGTCTGCAGTTGCCCTAACGGAGTTTATTTGTGGGAGCTGTCTGCATTATGCTCTCAATTAAAAGGAAGAGGGGGAGGGGGAAGCCTTGAAACTGATAATAATGATAATGACAGCAACCCATGCTTGAGGCAACTTGTGTGGCAACAGAGCGCTCACACTGGAGTCTAGGGAGACCCAAGTTTGAATTCTGCTTACTGTTTGACCCAGGCAAGGCACTGAATTTCTTTCAGATTCAGTTTCCTCTGATAACTAGGGAGGAGTACTTACAACAGTACTTACCTCCCAGGGTTGTTGTCAGGATCAGAATGGAATGATGCATGGAAAGTGCTCTACAAACCTTCAAGTGCTAGATAAACGCTAGCTGTTATTGTTACCCCCATGTTGCAGATGGGGAGAGTGAGGCTCACCAGAAAATCATCTGTCATTGTCTTATTGTGAGTGTTCCCACCCCTAGCAAAGAAATCAGGTCTCTAGTTCTTTTAAAGATGGTCCTGATGAGGCAGAGAATATTCATCATTCCGGAGCTGCCCTTTGGTGACATGCCTTGCTAAACTTGACTTGGTTGTTCCTCTGATGACGGATACCCAGTGTATCACCAGGCCTGTCGCAAAAGTCTTTCCATCTTGGCTGGAAGCTGTGGCTCTGACAGAACTTGCCCTCCGCTGGCATGAGTAAGCCTTTGAGAATCTGAGATCACTTTCATAACATACCAAATACTGGGGGTACGAGGTTAGGGGAGAAATCTAGCTGAATCTCATGTCAGTCTTCCTTTGATACAGTATGGCATGTGCTCTACACAGCCTTAGCCAACTTCATAATCGTCAAGTAAACTTGGCTCTGTGGTCCCTTCACTCTCTACAGGGCCTCGGTACCCTCGTCTGTCAAATGAGGGGGCAGAGAGCTGAGCATTCCAGGACAAACTACTAGGAAAGTGCTGCGTCTGTCAGTGGACCTCTGGAACCACAAGTGCCAGGCTCTTTGCAGGAGAGAAGGAAAAAACCGAAACACCACCTTTTGAGCTTTCCAGAATAGCATCCAAAGTGGAGACATTGCTTCTGTGGCATTCTAAATATAGTGCCCCTCTTTGCTTGTTCAAGCCCTTGGTTTACCAAGTTGCTTATGGTGATTCATTGGAACTCCCCTTCCCAACAGCACAGGGATGGGATTTAATTCAAGAAATGAACAAGGGAAGGTTTAACCCATTTTTTTTTTATCATTTTGTGTGTAGCCTTTTGTTGTGAATAGAAGAGGGATAGTTTTGCTTGCCTAGTGGGCAGGAGCTGGGGAGAAGAGCATTCAGTGGGTCTTCTGAAAGCCTTTGAGCTAGAAAATGTGACCATTAGAGGTCAGCGAACTTTGGTGTCTTTTTTTGCCAAGAAATCTCAGTTATTTGAGGATCCATTGTTCTGTGATCACCAGAATGCCAAACTTTTTATTTGTCACCAATGGAGTTGCCTGACCAGAGTTGCTGGGCAGAGATTCTTGCCCTTTTGTGGAGTCTGACACATCTTGTTTGGGTTTTTCTTGATTTTGTGACATATAATAGCTGTTTTTTAAGAAGTAAGGTGAATAAAAAGGCTGTGATACATTGGGTTTAGTGGTGTCATTGGGCTTTGGACTACAGAATATCTGGTTCCAGTTCCACTCCTGACACATATACTAAGTATAGCCTAACATCTCAGCTTCTCAGAGCCCCAGGCAAGCTCCTAGAGAAAACACCTTTAGTACCAGAGGACTTGCCAGTCTGTCTCTGAAGAAGAATCTAAAGTAGGAGTTCTCTAAACCAAGGAATTCCTAGGTCCATAGAACTCTGCTCCATTTAACCCCCTTTCCCATTCGCTCTATGGCTTATGTTTAAAGTGAAATAATAATTAATTAGGATTTGAGAATCACAGGCATTGCTTAAGATGATTGGAGACTCCCTGAGGCTTGTAAAACCTGAGGTAGAAATCCCTGACTATCTCATCTCAAGGCACTTCAGTCAGTACCAGGTTCTGAAAAACCTTCTATAGGTCCAGAAGACCTACCTTCTATCATGTAGGCTCTGTGATAGGTACCATGAGCGAGTCACTCCCCATGAATATGCCTCAGCATACTTATCCCTAAAATGTGGTACATGGACTAGAGCATCCTTAAAGTTCCTTCTAGCTCTGACAATATTCTAAGGTTCCACCAATTCTGACATTCCACGTTCAAAGTCCTCTCCTAGTTCTGATAGCCTGGGTGCTAATGTCCTCCCCCCAACTCTGACAGTCTGTGTTCTAAGGTCCCTCCAGCTCTGATAATCATGTTCTAAGATCTCTCCCAGGTCTGATAGCCTACTCTAAGCTCCCTCCAAATCTGACATTCCATATTCTAAGATTTCTCTCAATTCTTAACAGCCTATGCTCGAAGCTCCCTCCCAGCTCTGACATTCTAAGGGTCTTTCTAGGTCTGACAGTCTGTGTTGTAAGGTCCCTCCCAGCTCTGGCATTCTAAACTTTCAGGTCCTTTCCAGCCCTCACATTCTGTGTGTAAGATGGAATTGGAACATGGCAGGATGGAATGCAGCTCTCAGTCAAAAGTTGAGGAATGGGCTGCCTCTCCATGGGTGGCAGGCTCCTGAAGGCTGGGTGACCACTTGTCAGGGATGCTGTGGGAGAGATGTCTCGGCCAGGTATAGAGAACGCTAATGGCTATTGAGATCCTTGCCAGCTCTGTGATTCTGACATCCCAGGATTTGGGGATTTCAGCTAACACCTGCGTCTTTGATTGAGTTGCTTGTTATCCCATCAGGCAATGCTATAGATGTTAGTCTTTACTGCACAGGTTCCCAGGCACACTGCTGGAGGAGTCATTTTACATTTAAGCTTTTTTTATAGACCAGATAACAGAACAGTTCAGAGAGTGACTTTTTCCCTAGTTGAGTAAAAGCAGTAAATGTGTTTTGTGCTGGGTGTCTCCTTTTCAGGGACTGCCACCTCCTAGCTTCAGGGAAATAATGCCACCAGGGAAATAAACTACCCTGACTGATTTTACTGAAAATGGTGGTTTCAACTCACAGGGTTATCATGAAGATAAAATGAAATAGAAGCTATAAATATTTTCTTCAAAGCAAAAAGTACCAAAAGGGAGAGTGGGATAAAACCAGATAAATTCAGATAAAACCCATGCTAACACATTTTAATGGTCTGGGTCCTAGCATTGTTAAATGGCGAAGGCACATTGGTTTGGGGTCAGGATGAGTTCAGATATATGCTCAGCTAGTTCCTATCTGTGTTACCTTGGACAAGTTACTTGGGGTTCAATGACCTCTAAGGTAGATTCTGACAGCTCATAGATTTAGAGCTAGAAGGGGCCTTTGAGATTATGTGGTCCAACTCTCTCATTTTAGAGATGAGGCACTGAGACCAGGAGAAGGTAAGTGACTTGCTTAGAGTCACACAGCTAGTAATCGTCTAAGTCAGAAAGTGAACTCAGCTCTAAGTGATTCCAAGTCCAGCACTCTACCTACTATACCATAGTGCTTTTCTTGATCCTATTGGTTAAAAACTGAATCATTCTTCAATTTTATTGGTTTTTTTCTTTTTACATCCTAGTCACTTATATAAAAATGCCTCCTCTAGAAAGAAACCTTTCCTTGTAACAAGAAAAAACAGTTGGACAAAAAAAAAATCAATGACCTTGTCTAACAAGTCATACAATATTCTGCCTCTGTGGAGAGAGGGTAGGTAGTTTCATGACCAGTTCTCTGGGACCATCATTGTGTATTTTTTATTTTTTAATTGCTCAGAGGTGGGCTTCCTTTTAGTGATCTTTTTATCTACGTTGTATGTATTGTGCCTTCAGTAGCACTAATAATTCCACTTCATGTTGCTGCATCCAACTCTTCCCATTCTTCTCTGAATTCTTCCGATTTGTCATTTCCTGCTGAATTCTATTACACTGATGTACCACAGTTTGTCAGCCTTTTCCATTTCAATTGACAGCTGTTTTCTTTCCAGTTCTTTGTTACCACCAAAAAAAATGATGCTGTGGATATTTTGGCCTATGTTATGCCTTTGTTTCTGCCATTGACATCCTTAGGGGATCCAGGTTCTCCATTATTGAGTCAGAAATCTCCTGGTAATATAGTAAAAGGCCAGCTTGTTTTTTACAGGATGGAGCACAGTGCCTTGGATGGTCACTAGCTATGTGACTATGGGCAAGTCACACACAGAATTACAATTCTTTTAAATTGTGTTAGGCTCATTTTTTCCTCTCTAACATGGTAGTTGTGAGGGAAAGCACCTGGTAGACTTTATAGTTCTACAGAAATGGGAACTAGTATTATTATAATGATAGTGTATACCCAATAAATATTTGACTTTTTCTGGTTTCCCATGCACAATCTTGTCCTATCCTTAGGATCTGAAGGAGTGGGCATCTGGCCCACTGACATTTCATTACTAAAAGGGCGAACCTTTCTTTGGTTGTGTGTATGTGTATCTGTGTTGCCTGTGTGTGTGTTACCACCAAAAAAATGATGCTGTGGATATTTTGGCCTATGTTATGCCTTTGTTTCTGCCATTGACCTCCTTAGGGGATGTGAGAAAGACAGAGACAGACACAGATACAGAAACAGAGAAAACAAAACAGGAAAAATGAAAGTTAAGCTCTATCAAAGCATAGCATTTGTTCTCATGATAGATGTTCTAAGATTCCAATATAAAGGTTAATTTCATTAACCTGGACCATCCTCCTCCTCATCCTCATCAAAAAGCATTTCATTCATTTCATCCATTAAATAGTCATTAACTGTGTATTTGTGCACTGGTGGAGAGGCACAAAGAGAAATAAAATTCAATAACTTCTATTCTAATAAAGCTGATTAAAAACATGTAGAAAATACTGTCTAACCAATGTGGTAAAAACTCTTTAGCCCTTAAGAGGAGAACAAAGTGTTTTGAGGTCAAATTAGGGAGAGATGAGTTCCTGCTGGAAGGGAGGCTACTGGGGAGGCATCATGGAAGGAGGGCATTTGAGCTGAGCCTTGGAGGATGGGTAGAAAATATAGTGAGCTAAAATTTGTATAGACTGTCTATCTGTCTGTCTATCATCTCATTTGGTCTTCACAATAACCCTGTCAGATGCTTTGTTTTACAGATAAAAAAGCTGGGACAAGTTAAATGGTTTGCCCAGGATCACACAGCTAGTCAATGTCTAAGGCAGGATTTGAGCTAAGGTCTTCCTCCTTCTTGATCCAACCCGCTATCCACTAGCAGAGATGGAGTGAGGAGATCCTTCCAGGCTATTCCAGGAGCATTGATGCTAGGTGCTACACAGAGAGCCAACCTTGCTTGTTTGTGCAGGGAGAGAAGATTTAATGGGCTCAGAGAGGAAGAGAATCTTCATCAGGTGGGGCTCTGCTAGGGGAAACTTGGGGGCATGGGCAAGAGTAGCAGATATGGCCTTGGAGCAGATGCACCTGAGACAGTTTTAGGGGATGAACTGGGTTTCTACAGGGCCAGCTCTACAAAGTTGTGGGGGTAGTGATGAATCATTCTGGGTCAGAGTTGCCAACAACAAAGCTGTAGCTCTCCTGTCATTGGCAATCTGCTAGCCAGGGAATTGACTGACTGTCTGCTGGGAGAGAGAGGCTCTGGGGAGGGGATTGGGCTGTCCACCTTGGCACATTCAGGAGGGGATTCATCTTGACAGGGAGAAGAGAGTTTCATGTAGCACTTTGCTTATCTTAGAGACTGGAAGAGAGGAAAAATTTCCTTTTATATATTTAACATGAATTTGGAAAATATCCCAGTGTGACATAAGTTTGGGCAGTGGCATTACTGGAGAGATCAGCCTGTCAGGCTATCATAACAAAGGAGATTTTTTTTTTTAACCAACAACTTTTAAAAGAGAGAATTAAAAATGAGTGTATAATGTTTCAAAAGAAGCTTCATGTACCTATAGTGACTGACAGTCATTTGGTCCCAAAACAGTTCAGTGAGCCAGTCCACAAACAAGCATTTATTCATTGCTTTTTGAGAGGGGAGATAGGGCAGTTAGGGTTAAGTGACTCGCCCAAGGTCATACGGCTAGTTTTGTGTTAAGTGTCTGAGGCCAGATTTGAACTCAGCTCCTGCTGACTCCAGGGCCAGTGCTCTATTCACTGCGCCACCTAGCCTTCCCTCAAACAAGTATTTATTAAGTGCTTATTAGGGAAATAAGGGGAAGGGAATAAGCATGTGCTAAGTGCTTTTTACAGATATTGTTTCATTTGATCCTCATAACAATCCTTGGAGGTAGGTGCTCCATTTTACAGATGAGAAAACTGAGGCAGACAGAGGTTAAGTGACTCACCCAAGTTCACACACTAGCAAGCACCTGAGGTCAAATTTGAACTCAAGTCTTCCTTCCTCTAAGCCCAACATTCTATTCACTGCCTCACTGACTGCCTACTAGGTGCTGGAGAAATAAAAACAAAAGTAGAGTCCTGTCCCCAAGGAGCTTACAATGTAGCCTATTACAGGATTTCTTAAAAAAAACAAAACAAAACAAAAAAAGCTTACTAAATCAACAGTGAATTGAAAATATGGCCTTATTTAAAGTATGACTCAGTGCTACAGTGAATAGAGTGTGGGGCCTGGAGTCAGGAGGAGCTGAGTTCAAATCTGGCCTCAGACACTTACTGTGTGATCCTGGACAAGTCTTTTAACCCTGTTTGCCTCAGATGCCTCATTCCTAAAATGGACTGGAGAAGGAAATGGCAAACAACTCTAGCATCTTTGCCAAGAAAACCCCAAGTTGAGGTCACAAAGAGTCAGGAGACTGGTGGAAAACAGGCTCATCCTTTACTACAGCCATAGAAATAAGACATCACAGACAGCTAACTCTCTTGTGGGCCACTCCCTTTCATTCCTTACTAGCTCAGCAGACCTCACATCCTCACTTGCCCAGCACTTGGCAGGGGTCATGATGGGCTAAGGGTCTGTCCTTTTATCATAACTCTCATCTATCTATGGGCGTCTCCTACCTAGAATTAGCTGGGTCCCATTGTCCTGCCATTCTAACCAAACTGAAGGCACCCTGAGCACACACCTTATCTGAAGAGACATTGATGCTGGTGCATCCATTTCCAAGGAGCATTGAACGTCTATCGGGAGCTCTAGGGGTTGTCTCTCATGCACCTGAGGCAGAGAGCAGAGAGCGTTCATGTCTCACTGTGTGTATGGTACACTCCACTCATGTGTGGGGAGTGTTACCACAATGAAAACTGATTCTTAAAATAGGAAAGGAGGCCTTTTGTGTTGAATAAAGTGGTACACGTACACACAAACCTTGTGAAGGACGTCTTTATCATCTGCCTGGGCACTAATTAATATGCAACGGGGTTTCAAGGTCCTTCATCATGTAATGCAGTCTACTATATTATCTAAGCCTTAAAGGCCCCTCAGAGGATTTCAAAGACATCTGCTTCCCTCCCCCTTTACAGAGTACAAGGTGAAGTTCTTCATCATTTTGTGGTCGAATCGTCTCAGGCCAGTAGAAGACAGAGAAGCAGAGACCAGATCTTCTAATCTGTTCTTGACTCTCCATGTTATTCAGCCTCTAGGGCAGAAGACCCCAAACTTCTTTTTAAGAGGGTTTCCTTGTCCAGTGCCCCGAATCTGGGGTATTTGACAGGTCTCTCAACAGACTGGGGGTGGAAGGAAGAGGTAATACTGCTTCTGTACTCTTCCTCCTGGGAATCCTGATGAACCAAGAAGATGTGGGTATACCCACAGCTGGTTTAGGAACACAGCAGTGAACAACTTTGGGATTTACTGGTAGACTGCAGGTTACTTACTGGTAGGGAATTTCTGTTGCACAGTGGACCTTGGTCTAAAGATCTGGGTTCAGATATTGGCTCTTTGCTTTACTACCCATGTAATCTCGGGAAAGTCCTCTGAGCCCCAATTTCCTCTTTTATAAAATGTAGGGGTTGAGCTAGGTGACCTCTGAGGTTCTGTTAGCTTTAAATGTATGATCCTGTGATCCCCTTCCAACTGCAAATATAGACTCTTGGGCCTTCCCTGCTATAACACCGACAGATTTTTCTGCTGACAAATAAGTCTTGCTACAGCTGTGTCTGAGCAATTACTTTAGGTAACATCCCCCAGCAAGACCTGAGAGAGTGTAGAGGGGCAGATGTGGAGGTAGGGGGCATTTAGAGACAAGGAGCTAGTGTTAAGGGGAGCCAGGATGAGCATTTTTGTATGTTTTAGTATTAAATGAGTATGAGCAGGATGATGTTGAAATTTTGCACCTGGTATTCTGAAACAGACATTTTGGATAAAGATCCCCTAGCTGTGGATGCCGAGGACCTAGAACTGAACGCCAGCACTGCCACTTTTCACCTGTATGACAACTGGGAAATCACTTACCACCCATGTGACCTCTCTGGGCCCCGGATTATTCATACAAAATAAAGTGACTGGACTAGATGACCTCTGGGCTCACTTTCATCTCTAGGCTCCTGGAAGGGAGCAAATGAGTGAAAAATAGGATTTTCACTCCACACAGATGGCTTTTTAAAGTTTTTAATTTTCTTGTGGATATTTTGTTCAGATTTCAGTGGCAGCATACCTTGTGAGTTTTAGCCTGCACTGCAGGCTTACCCTACCCGATCTCCTGACAGCTGACAAAACAGCGCTAGAGTAGGGCAGTTCTTCTGTGGGAGTATCAGTATTAATAGGAAATAAGTTTCTATGTGGCTCAAATTTACTCCATAAGAGCTTAAAATGGACCTTTGCAAAGATGTGTCTGCTACACAGTAGGCCCTTTTCAAGTGTTGTTGAATTCAGTTCCTGAAATTACATAATTACATAATCTTAGTCATTTTCTTTCCTTGAGGGTTTGTTTGCTTTTCTTTGTATCCTTGGGGCTTAACACAATGCCTGGCACATAGTAGGTGCTCAGTAAATGTTTGCTTCCCAGCTAACCCTGAGAATCTTCTTCCCTGGGATGTTCCTTCTCTCATTCATGACTCCCTCCCTGGGACCATTATCTTAGGAAGGGCTCCAGTCATGCTTCTTCTCATGACTTTTTGCCTGCCACATTTCTCCCTCAGTTATCCTTCCACCAACCACCCCTCCCCACTTTGCATTTCCCCTTTTTGTGCTGTCTTCCCCTATTAAAATGTAAGCTCCTTATAGTCTTGCTTGTTTATATTTATATCCTCAAGACTTAGCACAGAGTCTAGCATATGGTAAGTGTTTAATAAATACTTGTTGCTCACTCATTCACTCACTCTATCTACCAATCTATACTTCTCTCTTTCTCTCTAATCCATCTATCCCTCCCTCTTTCTCTTTAATCTATCCATCTATCCATGTATGCATGTATGTATTTATCTATCTATCTATCTTTCTTTCTCTTTAATCTATCCATCCATCTATCCATGTATGTATCTGTCTATCTATCTTTCTTTCTCTTTAATCTATCCACCCATCTATCTATGTATGTATCTGTCTATCTATCCCTCTCTCTTTCTCTTTAATCCATCCATCCATGTATGTGTGTAGGTAAGTATGTTTCTGTCTATCTATCTATCCATCCATCCATCTAGCCCTCCCTCTTTCTTTCTCTTTAATCCATCCATCCATCTATCCATGTATATATGTGTCTGTCTGTCTGTCTATCTATCTATCTATCTTCTATCTATCACTTAAAGCCACCATGAACTACCTAAGGAAGTGGCTCATTAGAGGTATTCAAATACATGTCTGGTGTAGGTAGGTAGGTAGGTAGAATGTAAGCTCCTTAAGGGCAGGGAATGTTCCTTTTTAAACTTTGTATCCCAGTGCCTCACACGGTGCCCGGCATTTGATTAAACACTTAATCAGTGTTTAAATGGAGATGGCTATTCAGAGCTGGGTTGGTCCAGTTGGCCTCTGCAGTCGGTGGCTGTTCAGCTGCTCAGGTTACTCTCCCATAACTTTCCAGAAGCAGTTTCTTCCCAAAGTTCTGGGATATCTATTTGCCTCATCTCTGAAATGCTTGCCTCCCTTCTTTGGCTTACCGGGGATTCCATAAAAGCACTTGATTGCTTTAGAAGTTACAATATGAACATTGTGTTATTCATTTATGAATCAGGCACATTATTTACTTGGCTTCATTGAAGTGACAAAAAACTTGTAGCTCTTTTGAGTTTGCAGGATGAATACTGAGCCATGAATTAATGTTATAAGTTTTGAAAGCAAAATGAGAGCTTATGTAAAGTCAGCACCATGTTTCCTTTGTTCCCATAATGATGATGCTTGGCAATTTGTCACCTGGTTCGTTATCAGAAAGACACAGCCCCAAATGAGGAGGGCACAGTGATTCACATGGTCCATAGTACCCAAGTACTTCAGGCTCTTTGGTAGGAAGGAAATCTGGGTCATTTCATATCTCGGGAAGAATCAATTTGTCCTCATTCTGAAATATTTAAATGAGCCACTTGTAGAGAAGAATCTGAAATTACTTACATCTTGGGAAGAGTGTGAAAGGAGGGAATTGGCTGATGCCAGGGATAGAATTTCTTCCCAGTACTCAGTAGAGAGCTGGGAATGCATAGGCACTGGAGAGGCAGAATGTCGGGGAAGACAGTGCAGGATTTGGTGTCAGGGAGACCTGGGTACAGATCCCACCTCTGAAACTTACTGGGTGACCATGAGCAAGTGACTTACCTCACTGAACATCAGTATCTTCATCTGTAGGTAGGTAGGAAGAAAGGAAGGAAGGAAAGGAGGCAGGAAGGAAGGAGAAAAGGAAAGAAGGAAGGAGGGAAAGATGGAAGGGAGGAAGGAAAGAAGGAAGGAGGGAGGAAGGAAGGAAGAGAGGAAAGAAGGAAAGAGGGAAGGAAGAGAGGGAATAAGGAAGGTTAGATGGATGAATTTATTAAGTACCTACTCTATGTACCAGGCATTGTGCTAAGTGCTTTACAAATATCTCATTTGATCCTCACAACAATTCTGGGAAGTAGGTTCTATTATTCTTATCCTTATTTTCTCTTTGATAAAACTCAGGAAGACAGGTTAAGTGACATGCCCAGGGTCACACAGCTAGTGAGTGTCTGTGGCTGGATTTGAACTCTGATTCCAGGACCAGTTCTCTATCCACCATGCCTCCTCTAATAGTTATTTCACAGAATTGTTATGAGGCTCAAATTAAGCAACATCTATGTAACCTTGGTAGATTTCGTGTCTATGTCCCAACAGCTTCTATAAAACACTTTGCAAACTTTTAAAAAATATAAATTTATTTATTATTAATTGATTAAAATATAATATGGCTTGGCATAGAGAAGCAGTTGTGACATGTAGTTGGCCTCCAAGCCAAGAAAGATGTAGCTTAAAGTTCTTCCCCTGACATATACTAGCTATATGAACTTCTGCAAGTTCCTTAACTTTCTAGGACTATAAATTACAGAGAAGGTGTTGACCTGCATTAGTAGAGGTATTTTCCTCACATGGGAGTTCTTCATATCAAAGCATTCACAGGCACAGTTCTAATTCCTATGGCCTGGCAATTGAAAATGGTGGCTCTATATCCAATGGTTACCATTGTTATATTCTTCTCAGTTCTATTGCTAATGGGCAAGAGACTCCTAGAGATACAAAATCTCAAAACTAAAGGAGCCTTAGAAATTATTTCACTCTACCTTTATAACCTAGGCCCTTCCTACCTTTCCTATATTCTTGCATTTAATTCCCTCTTGATACTATGTGTTCTGGTGACCATGACTTCCTTGCTGTACTTCACACACAATATTTATTCTATCTCCAACTCTTCATTTGCATTAGTGGTCCTACATGACAATTAAAATATACATCCTCATCTCTGTCTCCTGACTTTCCTGGCTGCCAGCTAAAATCCCACCTCCCTCAATAAGCTTTTCCTGATATATTTCTTTACTTAA
>WOXC01002102.1:0-67362 GCA_011680675.1 Gymnobelideus leadbeateri
TATGTATGTATATTAATATGATTTAAGACAAAAAAGTTAGAGCTCCCCAAAATGCCATGCATTTGGGGATATCTAGGAGTTATCAAAATATCATAGAGTTGGAAGCAAAGAAGAATCTCATCTAACTCCTTAAATTAAAAAATAAAGGAAATGAAGACCCAGTAAATATAAATAAATACATCATGTCCTCCTACTCTGAATCATGTTCTTTTTGCAAGTTATGGCCAGAATTATCCAATTATTCCCTACAAGAATGGACAAAGGGAGACCTGGATTCCAATCTCTCCTCTGTCACTAATTAGCTGTTTGGCCTTCTTAAATTGGTAGAAGTGTAACTCATCAGTCTCAAGTCAAGGGCAAAACATGAATTTTAGATTCCTTCCAATTTGGAAATATGAAATCAGACTGCTGATGCTGATAGTATACCTGCTGAATGGGTTTTTTTACATTCACAAAGTGTTTTTCATCTGTTTAATCATACCAATCCTGTACAGGAGGCAAAGAAGCTAGGTAGCATAATGGACAAAGTGCTGGACTTAAGAGTTAGAAAATCCTGAGTTCTAATCTTGCCTTAGTCACTCATAAACTGTAACTAGATGCTCTCAGTCCCATCCATACCTGTAAAATAGGAATAATAATATCATTTACTTCACATTATTGTTGTGAAGATCAAATGAGATAATATATGTTGACAAAATAACGTTTCTTATCCAAGGTCTTAGAGTCAATCACTTAACATCATTTATTAATCACTTACTAGGTATTGGGAATTGTGCTAAATCTTGGAGAAGCAAACAAAATAAAAGGTTCTTTCCTTCAAAGAGCTCAGGTTCTAAGTGGAGATATAACATGAAAACAATAACACATATGGAATATATAGAGTATTTAAAATGATAAATGTCAGAGGAGATGCCCTAGTAGTGGGAAAAGGGGGGAATATTTAGAATATTAAGTGAAACAATTGGTACTCAAAAGCAAGTCTTCTCACCTCATTCATGTTGATTTTTTTTTATTTCCTTCTCAGACTCTAGATCTCTGGTTATTCTCATTAGGAAATATAGGTAACCATTACTCAAGTTTCATTGCACTGATTTTCTATTTTCATTTTGAGGTCCAGAAAGTGAATGTTTACACATTTTTCCTCCATTTCTTGCTTCAAATAGGAGCAAAGCACATTCAAATTACATATAAATGTTTGTATGATAGTTTCTTTTTGAACATTGTTGAAAGAATAGAACCGGGATGTGGGACAATCAAGGATTTTAGATATCACAGCATTCAGTATGAAGATCTAGATTATTAACTCTTGCAATTAATGGTCATAATTCCTATTGGTCATGATAGTCATTAATGAGTCTGATCTTATCCTCTGTGCTATAGTTTCTGTAATACACAGGAATACAAACTGTATTTTGTAATTTGAAAAATTACAACTCCATAGTATTTAGGTATTTCCTATGAAATTCATATTCCCTTCTGGTGGATTTAATTTTTAATGTAAGCATCTAATCAAAAAGATAAAATTTTAGGGATTAAAAAATGGAGTGCTTTGTGAAATTTAAGGATGCATGAGAATCTTTACAGTGTTATTCCTTTCACTGATATAGATCACCACTATTCTTCCATGATGCTATAGCTAAAAAAAATAACTATGTGGTGACAATCTTTTGGTCATGACTGTCTCTGAATTTTGCTACAATGGTCTTCAGAAAACACATATATTCATTCTTCTCCAAGGCTTCTGACTAAAGTTTTCAGCTTGCTTAAAACTGACAGATTTTGTGGGCCACAGATGAGTCTTTCGAGAAGCCTGTGGCTCCTCTACACCATGACAAGGCATCACTGTTGAAGCCTTAGTGGAAATGGTAGACAGAAAAGTACTTTGCTGAATTTTTTTGCTGAATTTATTTTGCATGTTTACAAAGTATTTTTTTTATTTATAGAATACACTACATACAAGACTCTATTCTTGTCCTCTAGGAAGAAGAGTTATAAATATCCACATATAAATACAGAAAAGAAACTCATTTTATTTTTCCTATAGCAACTTCAAGCATGGAAGTTAATAACAACTAGAAGCAATAACTGGCATTGTGTAATAAACAGAAGGGCAGCTTTGCAATTAAGAAGATATAAGTTCGTATCTTACCTTTTGCAATTAACAACTATGTTCATGACTATGAATAAGTTATACTACCTTTTAGTATCACCACATATCTCTCAGAGACCATAAATTAAAGAAGTGTTTAATTTGCATCAATGCAGGGAAATACCACATTAGTAGTTCCATACATGGATGATTATGAATTAAAATTAAACTAAGAGCATGTTTGTGAAGAAGCAATAAATACTGGGCTTTAAAATTGAGATTAATCTATAACTCCATTGTAAAACCTTCAGCAATTTGGCAAAAAAAAAAAAAATCGTCAATGAAGCTCCTGATTGAATTTCTTAGGATATTATATTTAGTGTGGGAATGAATTTTCAAGGTTATTGTGGACAGCCCCTCTTGAAAGATGTGGAAAATGACGCCCAAAAATGTGGAGCAACTGGTGCAGATTCACACACCTCACATGTATCTCACACAGGATTCAACCAAAGTTCTTCCTGAATCAGTCAAACTTCTCCATTGAAAAAGCATTCCATCAATCAACAGAGACAAGTTGACAGTGAGATTTCTCAAATTCAGTCCACTTTGCTCTGTATCCTCTCTTACCCTATTAGATGCTAGCAGTGGGAAAGAACTATTTCTACTCTGCCAAGAAATATAAAGCCTGTTCTGGAAATGAATTTCCACTTTCAGTTTCTTCAAGTTACCACAGTACTTCATCCATGCTTAAAAAGTATTTTCCACAAAAATGATTCTTTAGAGAGTTAGAAGAATTAACAGATAAGTAGGATACCCAAAGCCTGCCTATTTTTTCCCACTACAATACCTGAGTATGATCTGCAAGAATTTGCCTGCACCACACAGTAAATCAGTGCCTCAAGAGATGTGAAAATGAACAACTATTATAAGGAAGTTTGCATCACATATTGCATATGTTTCCTCGGTGACGCAAAACTTTTATTCTTATGCTATGTGATAGATTAGCTTTTAAATGTCAAACTATGTTGTGGCAGCAAAAATATGTAAATAAAATAGATGCTCACTTATTCAGGAATGCTTATCATGGTTCAATTAAAGGTGTCAGATTCATTGCCCTTGGAGGAGCAATCATTCTGAGGCAAGCAGTCTGTGAAACTTCCAAGTGCTGCCCAAACCAGATTGAAATATGATTCTAAAATGTTATAATTAAAAATACAGAATAGCATGGAAAATTCCATTTTGTGGTTTTCTAAGTTAATATGTGGGTTGTAGTGATGTGTTTCTATTTGAGTTTATCAATGTGAATGTAATTTAGTATTACACTGTAAGAAATGAATGAATCAATATAATGAAACTGTTATCAATCCCTTATGTGTAGAGCATTGTGCTAAGTTTCACAGATACAAGAAGAAAAGTAAATCAATTCCAATTTCCAAGGTACTCACATTCTAATGGGGAGGACAACACATAAGAAAAGTTTCTGTTGAAATCCAGGTGGAAAAATCCCATGATCTTTAGGAGGCAGTAGCAAACCTATTACTAAAGTCTCTTACATAAAGCCATTCCCCCTCATAAAGTTGTATGTATTTCTGATACTTAATGTGATAAGGACTTTGGTGATTTAGAATTTTTCTTTCTTGTTTCATTTCTGTAGAGCCTGCAGGTATCATAGCCAAGCTACATCAGAATAGGGTTACCTTCCAGAATGTGGTCATTGGAGTAGAATTATTGCTATTTTCAAGGATATTGAATTCAGGGTCCTGGACTCCATCAGAGTCTAAGAGAAGATAATGGTTGAGGTGGTGGTGGTTTGACCTGCCTGTCATATTGTGGCTCTTGTCTATATTAGGGAGCCTTATTGCTTCAGATGAGCTGATTTGTCTGCCCCATGAGAGGCAGCCAATGCTGGTTCTCCATAGGAACCACATCTCCACATATTTACTTTGAGAAAGTGGCTGGAAGTGGGACCTAGTACTATACTACATTTTTTCTGCTTATTTATTAGTGCACTTAGTAGTTGTTGCTTTGATGATGATAACCATGAGCCTTTTCTCCGCAATGATGTTTTTCCTCAATGATAGCCCCTTGTGGTAGAATAGAAGTAGGTGTGATGATTTGAGAAACACAGTGAATGTGATTAATAGAGAGGCATGGGAATACAAATAAACTGATAGTAAAGTAAAGCAATCAAAGCCAAGGGGAACAGAAACATACTGTAACTATGAAAATGCAAGTGTAAGAACAACTACAAAATAGAAGGGAACATTTAAATCTGAAGATAACCACTTCCCCCTCCTTTTTCAGGTGAGATGCTCATGAGAATGAATATTGAAAACCTTTTCAGATTTTTTAAATATATTTTTAAAAAATCATCAATGGTTTTCTCTTCTCACTTTCCCCCCATTTTTTGCCTTTTAAAATGCCTCTCTCAGAGAGTAGAATAGGAGGAATAGAAGTGGGAATTCAAACAATATTAAATAATAGTTAGTAATAAAATATATATATTTTAAAAATAAAAAAGTTTAACCTAAAATGCAGAAGTATATCTCCCTAAAGATGTCAAATTAATAAGAATATTTACCATCAATCCAGCATCTATAGCCTATTTCATCCATCCAGTTACTTTTTATATTAACCAAATCCACTTAAATAGGTTATAAGACAATTGGATAATTGGATAAAAAGGTCATAAAAATACTTTGACATATAGGATATGTAGGTATATTTAAGGAATGACTTTACTGACTTATTTGCATTTACAGATCTTGTGCCCAGCTATATCCAAAGTTCATGTATGTATGTTTTTATGTATGTTTGTATGTATGTGTGTGTGTGTATATATATGTGTGTGTGTGTGTGTGTGTGTGTGTGTGTGTGTGTGTGTGTGTGTGTGTGTGTGTGTATACTTCATAGGCTATAAGTACAATGCCTTTATTTCTGGGCTTTGTTCCATTTCTGATAATCACAGGAACTGTTTAGTTTCCAACTTGGATCAATTTGTTCATCCTAAGTGGACCTGGTAGCATTCTACTTTGGGGTCTCACCATACTGATATTGGATTTAATGTGGAGAGTCAATTGAATCTAGTCCCACTGAAAGTCAGAATTCCCAAGTATGTGCCCACTAGCATCAGTATCCCTAGAGTAGTTATTACAGCAGTGAGCCAATATACCTCACTTACTTTGGGAGATACTTCAGGAATTTTTTTGAAAATCCTACTGATGGCTTAGGACATTTTTTGACTAACATTTTTCTTACAAATGCATTTGACTATACTATGTGTTTTTACTTTTTTTGAGCCTTTTTCTTCCATTTTTCTTTACACTACTTTTGATGTTTCCAGTTACTGATTTCTGCATATTATTAAATTATTACTGCATGTTAGTGAATCAATTAACATTTGTTAAATGACTATCATGTTCCATAAACAGTCCTATGAACTGTGTTTTCATGAACAAAATGACACATTCCATGTCTTTACCCAATTTACATTATAGGTAATAATACATGGATATATATATATATATATAATGTGTGTATATGTATACATATTATATGTATATATGTATATGTATATATGTACACATATTATATGTATATATGTATACATATATATGTATATATGTCCTGGATTAACCTTATGTGACCCCATGATTTGCTCCTTGCATGTTCATAAACAAAGATAAGGTCCACATTTTTTTTTACTAATTTTCATTGTGTTCTCACTGACTCTCATGATTAAATATTTGATGTTACATTTCTTCTTATAAAAAAGGTAAAATGGGGCATCTAGGTGATGCAATGCATAGAGCACTGGCCCTGAAGTCAGGAGGACCTGTGTTTAAATCCAGCCTCAGACACTTGGCACTTAATTAGCTGTGTGATCTTGGCTAAGTCACCTAACCCCATTTGCCTTGCCTGCCCCCCTCCAAAAAAAGTTAAAATTTCCTAGGAAATCTGTTGGTGTTTTTCATGACACAAGGTGACATGTTGTCTAGAGGACCAGAATGGGTGTTAGGAAGACCTGAGCTTAAATCTTGACTTAAGAACTTATTTGCTGTGTGACACTAATCACTTATTATCTTTTCCACTCTTTCCTCTTCTTCAAAATGGGCATAATAAAAGCACCTTATTCCCAGCGGTTTTGGGAGGACCAAAGGAGATAATGGATGTAAAATACTTTGTAAACTTTGAAGCAATTTATAAATGGTAGCTGTGATGATTATGATTATGACAAAATATGTAACTTTATCATTCAAGATGTTAATGAATATATGGGTTAGATCATACAAAAATCCAGTGTTACTAGATTGAAATAATATGAACAGCAAGTAATAAAAACAGCAAAGGAGAGCAAGGTTAGGTTAATGCAAGTGTAGAGTAGGAATAAACATATTTACATATATATGTATATATATATACACATATACCTATACACATATGTGTATGTGTGTTTGTATACACATAAAAAATAACACATTAGAAAAATAGTGGACTGAAAAATGGAGTTTATATTCAACAAGACTTTTTGAAGTCTTAAGTTTAGGGCAAGAGAAGTTGGAAATATGCATAGGCACTTTTGAAGCTTAAGTGTTTTCTGACATAAATCTTGAGACATTGATGAGATAGAGTGCATCTAAAGGAGAATGTCTCAGGAAGTAGGGAATTTTAAAACAATTCCTGTCATTGATTATTTGTAGCACGTGCAGATGTACAGCATAGAGAATATAAGTCAAGGAGGGAGGGAGGAAATTTGAAAAGTGTTTTCAACTCTTTGAAGAGCTGGAGGAGTAATTAGATTTCTTTGACTTGGTCCCATTAAGCAAGCAAGACAAAACTAAGTGATCATTGAGTCTGTATTTCAGAAGATCAGATTTATTTTGATTTTAAGAAAGTAAAGCAAAAACAAAACAAATTAATAACAATATAGCAAAACATTTCTACAAAGTTAAGTTTACCCAAAATGTAATAAACTGCCTTGGGAGGTGATTTCTTCATGCCTGCTGATCTTTAATCAGAGGCACAATTTTCAAGGATGTAGATTTCTACTTAGGAACAAGTTGTATAAAATGATCTCTAGTGTCTCTTCCAGATCTAAAATTTTGTGATTCTCTGAGGTGATGTACCATTAGAAATGCACAGGTAGTATGACTAAAAAATTATATTAGCATAATGTTAATGAACAGAAATGTAAATGATTACTGATTATTGATTACTATTGGGTATTAAGTGTCTACAAAGTATCACACATTATGGATTCAAAGACAATAGGAGAATATTCTTACTCTCAAGCTATGTTTTAACAGGAGACCACATGGACAGCTATAAGTAGGTACAAGTTAAATGAAATGCAAATTAAAAGTTACTTTGGTCTAAGGACACGCTGAGTTTAAGGGTGTTAGGAAAGGTTTCATTTAGGAAGTGATACCTGATCAGATTTTTGAAGGAAAACAAATTCTAAGAGTAAGCAGCAAGCTCATGATAAGTATGAGGTAGATCATATGTAGAAGTAGAATGTCATGTGTGAAAAATAGTGAATAAGTCAGTTTGTCTACATCATAGTGTGTGAAGGGGAACCATGACTGATTAATCAGGACATATAGTGAGCAGCCTGATTGTAAAGGGCATTAAGGACCAAACAAGAGAGTATATATTTTATCCTAGAAACAATGAGAAAAATCAAGGTATAGTAGAACCAAAGGACATAGATGCAAATCTTGCCTTATATATTTCCTACATATATAACGTTGAAAAAGTTGTGTATTCAATAATGTGTTTGTTTTTTGCTCACTTATTTATTCATTTATTTATTTGTTCATTAATTTTTATTTATTTTCTATCCATTCATTCATTCATTAGTTTTTTCCTTCCTTTCTGTAATCCCATTTTCTTTTAGATATTTTGTTGCTTTTAAAAAAAATATTTGTCTACTGCACCAGACTGATGTTAATGTCTTTGCATGTAGCTCCCAGTGATGAAATTGATCAGCTTGGTGCAGAATGAAACCTTCTTTGCAAGCCACTCTTAGAAACTTTCTAGGACCATGAAAATTTAAGTGACTTGCCCAGAGTCACAAAGTCCACACATAAAAGAAACAAGATAAGCACAGTTCTTCCCTACTTGCAGCTCTCTATCCATTAGGCCATGTTGGTCCTCAGAGCTTAGAACAGATAAATTACAGAGCTTATATTTGCATTTTAATGTTTGTTTGACTTTGTTAAAGGATACACTACAAAACCTTTATATACTGCCATTTCATTATTTAAATTTAAATGACCCTTAATTATAAACATTTGATTTATGCATATCGTAAGAATGGGTCAATTCCATGAAGTAAGATATTTTTGTTTTATAACAGTCTTTCATCTTCTCCCTCTTCAATTTGTGAATGATTGTTCTTTTTCTTCTGAGTGTATATACACCTGGACCTACAATTATTTATTACCAGGTTCCCCAGAAATAAATCTAGGGAATGGATTAAAAACTAATAAACAGAAGGTTATGATGAGTAAGTCTTTACAAACTAATGGTTTTCTTTTGGAAAATCTAAGTACCAGGAACAAAAAAAAAATATTTCCCTTTCCTTAATATCTGTGAATGTGTTGAAAGTAAAAAAAAAGTTTTAAGAAAAATCTTTTTTCAATAAAATTTTTTTTTTTTAAAGCAATTGGGGTTAAGTAACTTGCTCAAGGTTACACGGCTAGTCATTATTTATGCGTGGGTGCTCATTTTCTGAGGCCGGATCTGATCTCGGGTCATCCAAACTCCGAGGCCGGCACTCTTACTCACTGCGCCACCTAGCCGCCCCTTTAGGGCAATTGGGGTTAAGTAACTTGCCCAAGGTTACATGGCTAGGTTTTTGTTTGTATGGATTAAGTGTCAGAGGCCGGCTCCGAACTCAGGTCCTTCTGATTCCAGGGCCGGCGCTCTATTCACTGCGCCACCTAGCCGCCCCTCAATAAAATGTTTTAATAAGTAAAAGCATTCTCATAATTTGGAAAATGGAAAGACTTACAATGAATGAAAGTATGCTGTGAAATATTATCCACTATGGATTAAGCATTACATGTAATATAATAGTATCAAAATCATATATGTCTAAAAATACTTTTGGCTTGTCATGTAAAGAAGGCAAAAAGAAATAACAGATGGTTAATAAACATATTGTAGTGTTAGCTTCTAATTCCTAAGGAAATGAAAGGGATTCCAGTGTTTTTCATGGAAACAGTATTGAGAATTTGCAGAAGCCATAGGTAGAAATTTCAAAGATGAAAATGAAAAAACAATCCCTATCTATACTGATGAGGTGCCTGACTCACCAATATTTTTAAGTGTCTATACATTTTTAAACAAATATTCTTGCAGCATTTATTTTGACCCACTCTATTGTGCTTCAATATCATGTTTTGAAACTCTTAGAGTTTTCTAAAGAATAGTGCCATATTCAAAGAGAAAAAATAAGGAGGCCAGTAAACCATACAAAAAGACCCCTGTAGACTCTTTGTGTGTGTGGGGGGGGTGGGGGGAGCAAAGCAATAGATGTTAATTTCACTTACCCAAGGTCACACAGCTAGATAAGTGTCAAGTGTCTGGGACCAGATTTGAACTCAGGTCCTCCTAACTCCAGGGCAGGTGCTCTATTCACTGTGCCACTTGCCTGCCCCTGTAGACTCTTATATGTTAGTGTTGTTTATGTTCTATTGCATTTTAATTTATTTGTGAATCATTTCTTAAATACATTTAATCTTGTTAAGGCAGCACTCAGAAGTGTGGGAAACAATGTAGACCATTGGACATGTCTTTACATTTCTGCTCTACAGGGTCAAAATGTGGCATAGATTACTGGACCTAAAGACTTTGGATAAAAATCTGTTTCTTTTATTTACTAGCTATAAGATCATGGGTAAATCACATAATTTCTCTTAGC
Organism: Gymnobelideus leadbeateri; assembly: GCA_011680675.1. Taxonomy (NCBI): domain Eukaryota; kingdom Metazoa; phylum Chordata; class Mammalia; order Diprotodontia; family Petauridae; genus Gymnobelideus; species Gymnobelideus leadbeateri. The sequence continues at coordinate 10,017 of WOXC01002102.1, forward strand.
ATCAAACAGTTTTCTTTGAATGTAAAATATGGACGAATTGAATGATACACACTTACCTCATCAAATCATAGATTTAAAGCCCTAAATAACCTCAGATCTCTTCTCACCCCTGCATTTTAGAGATGAGGAAGTTAAGATCCAGAGAGAATAAACTACCCAGATAAAATGACACAGGTACTAAGAGATATAGGGAGGATTTTAACCACGATCTTTAGATTCTGATGCATCTATTTAATTTGTAGTTATCTAATGATGACCTCTCTTTTTTATAGGTGAGGAAATTGAAGACAACAATGACACATGGTTAGTGATTAAAAGATCCTGAATTGGAGCCCAGTCTCCAAGCCTGTGTTTCCTTCCTCTAATCCAGGGTTCTTGGTATACAGAGATATTCTCTGAATAGTTTTGGCAGTCCTAGAAGTCTGAAAATTTGTTTCCTAAAGATGGATTTCAATATTTTTGAAATCTTGCTTCCATTCAATTTAAATAAAATCTATATTTTTCAACTTGGTGATTTCTTGTTCAAAATAATGCTATTTATTGCTTCTTTTTAACTTATATTAATCCATTTGGAGATAATATCTTTGTAAAATTATTTAAACTATTTTCATGCCATGTCTTTACTAAAAAAATTATTTTCATAGCTTTATCGCTCCCCTTTTCTAACCAATCACTGCAATTTCCCCTAACATCTTTACTACTGAGGGAGCTTTCCTTTACTTTGCCAAGAGACCTGCATGGATTACACTTGACTTTCCTGTTCCCCTTAATAAATTGCTCTACTCCATTAGAATGTAAGTACCTTGAATTCAGGACTACCTTGATTGCTTATATTTCTGTCCACAGAACTTAGAATTATAGCTGGTACATGCTTTTTTTTTCTATATATCTGCTATGACTTTTGTTCATAAGTCAAAAAGATTATTTAATCATTCACTTATACATCAGCTTGAGAAAATAGGGATTAATCTGTTACTGTCATGTAATTCAGTTACATCCAAATATTTTCAGAGAGAAAGGAGATGAAATCACAGAACTTGCTGGTTGGAGAGGGCCTGAGAGACCATTCAATCCAATACATCCATCTATGAGCTACACTCCAATATATATTATAACCAGCAGATATTTCTCCAATCTATACAGAAAGACCTTCTATAATGAAGAATCATTATTTCTAATGGTAGTACAATTTCACTAAAGAACAACTCAATTTTTTTAGGAAGCTTCATTCTTCCTATGTCAAGATAAAATCTATCCCTTTTTTAAAAAAGATTTGTCTATTAAAGCTGATTGTGAAATGGCCATCCTTTGTACCTGGTCATGAAGAATCTTGTCTTTTTCTCTTGGTTTTGCCATGTGCTTTGCCATGCTATTATGATTTCTTTTAAGCCTCTATGTGCGAAAGGATATAAATAAGTTTAATCCTACTTCAATAAAAAGTTCTTCAAATTCTTCAACAGAATTACCATATATTATTTGAGTCTTTTTCCCCAAAAATAAATATCAGATTTCCTTCTCTGATTTCCCATATGGCATGATTTAAAAGTCTTTCACCAGTCAGGTCACTCTTCTCTTAACCCACTACAGCTCAGAGACAGTTAAGCAATATAGCAAATAGAATTGTAGACTCAGAAACAGGAGGAATCACATTTCTGTTATTTGCTAGCTGCATGAACCTTGTGCAAGTCACTCAATTTTTTTCAGCCTTAGTTATCTTTTAGATAAGTAAAGTACTTGGTAAAGCTTAAAGCACTATGTAGAAATTAACTCTCATTGTTGTCAATGCTCATTTGAATTGTAGTTCCCAGAACAGAATGTGATGCTATAGATTTACACATGGAAACTGATTTAGGTAGTGGCCTATAGTACAGACTATAGCCATGCATTCTGAGATTGAAAATTTCTGTAAATTCAAACTGTCTTTTCCTCCCCTGGTAATGGTACCCTTTAAATTATTAAATTATTTTATTTTTACTTTTTGCCTTTTTGGAGAGCAATCGGGGTTAAGTAACTTGCCCAAGGTCACATGGCTAGGTTTTTGTTTGTGTGGGCGTTAAGTGTCTGAGGCCGGATCTGAACTCAGGTCCTTCTGACTCCAGGGCCGACATTCTACTCACTGCGCCACCCAGCCGCCCCCCTTTAAATTAATAAAGATCAGTCATGATTCACTCTAAAATCTTTGGAATCCAAGGCAAATAATTTAGTTAATTTCTTCCAAATATTATTTTGCTATTTGTTCTAACCAACACTTGAGTACTTCATGATAGATTCTCCTATAACACTATGAACCTTGATTTAACCACTCACCTCTAATTCCCACAATTGTCCATATTTTGCAGATCCATAAATTGTTGCCTGAACTTTCCAACTATAGCTTCATTCACTTCAGAGAGCTGCTTGAGAAACACATGACACAGGTTTTCTTAAAGAGTAAACAAGTATGTTTGTATGTGTGCTTGCATGTATGTGTCTGTGCACAAACACATGTCTGTATATGCAGTTCTAGGTGAGACTCTTCTTAAGTTGGAGTGGAATAAAGTTTAAATTATTTTTTCTTCTATAAAAATCTCCATAGCATATGTGTTGAATAGTATAAACTATTCTTGGATGTAATTTTAATTTGTACTGTTATAATAAATTTTTGAAGCACTTTTTGTTTTATATCATTATTATGTCCCAATTATTATAATACCTATTAGAATCTGGGCATGTAACAAATCAATTCTTTGAAGAAAATGGGAGGTGAATCCAAGATGACAGAATAAAGGCAGGGACTCACTGGACCTCTCCCCCAAACCCTTTCAAATACCTTTAAATAATGACTCTGAACAAATTCTAGAGTAGCAGAACCCACAAAAAGATGGAATGAAACAATTTTCCATCCCAAGATAATAGATCATTAAGAAAGGTTCATTGCACCAGGGTGAGAGAGGAGCACAGTCCAGCACAGGCCTCACTGGTACAGAATAAGCCCCAACAAACCAGGAACAGGACTGTGGAGCCACTGAAAGGCAATAACAGCAGCTACTTCTGTCACTCTCAGTCCACAGATGGTAAGGGGTGTTGGACAACTGGTAAGAAGGTGATTACAGCCATCACTTTGCTAGTGCTAGAGGTAGGACTTTGTTGTTTTGATGAGGCTTGGATCAGGTTCCCAGTCCTGGGTGGTAGTCCCAGTCCAAGGAGGAGCAATAGAACACCAAAGCTTGTAGCCACAGTGAAACATGGACCTTCATTATAGGTCGAGGGCAGAAATGAGTGATTATGATCTCTCAGAGACCAGAGCACAGGCCATGAGAGTAGGAGACACCTCTCCTTAGATCACATCATCTTGGAAGAACTGAAAACTTACTGGTCCCTGGAAGTATCTCTGAAAATAACTGCACAAAATCTCTAAAACTTGGGACGGTGGGCCCTTCACCATGGAAGCACACCTCTTCTTTAACAAAGAATTAAAAGTCAAGTAAAGGCCTGGGGAAAGGAGCAAACAATAGAAAAAAAAATCTGACCATGGAAAGTTGCTTTGGAGACAAGGAATATCACAACATACACACAGAAGAAGCTCAAAGTCAAACTTCCTACATCCAAAGCCTCCAAGAAAAAATATGAATTGATTGCAGGCTAAAGAAGGGCTTAAGAGGGATTTTAAAAATCAAGTAAGAGAGATACAAGGAAAATTGAGAAGATAAATGGAAGTGATGCAGGAAAATAATGAAAAATGATTCAACAGCTTGGAAAAGGAGGCATAAAAAGGACACTAAAGAAAATAACACCTTAAAATACAAACTAGGACAAAAGAGGTACAAAGAAGCAAAAGAAGTACAAAAAGTCAGTGAGGAGAAGAGTGACTTAAAAGTAGAATTGACCAAATGGAAAAGGAAGTATAAAAGTTCATTAAAGAACATAATTTCTTAAAAATTAAAATTAATCAAATGAAAGCTAATGACTTGATAAGAAATCAAGAAAAGAATAAAACAAAAACAAAAGAATGAACAAAAGAAAAAAAATGTGAAACATCTCATTGGAAAAAACTTGGGGAAAATAAATCAAGAAGAGATAATTTTAAAAAGCATTGGAATACCTGAAATTCATGACCAAAAAAAGAACCTCTGTATCATTTTTCAAGAAATTATAAAAAAAACTTGACCTAATATTATAAAACCAAAAGGTAAAATAGACCAATCACCTTCTGAAAAAGATCACAAAACCAGGGTGGCTAGGTGGCACAGTGAGTAAGAACACCAACCCGGAGGCAGATGGACCCGGGATTGGTTCCTGCCTCAGATACTTAATACCCACACAAAAATAACTGACTGTGTGTCCTTAGGCCAGTTACTTAACCCTGATTGCTTTAAAAAAATCACAAAATGAAAACTTCCAGGAATATTGTAGCCAAATTGCAGAGTGACCAGGTTGAGGAGAAAATAATGCAAACAGCCAGAAAGAAACAAATCAAGTATCATGGAGTCGTGGAGTCAGGATAACACAGAATTTAGCAACTTCTTTATGAAATGATCAGAGTCCTGGGAATATGCTATTTTAGAGGGCAAAGGAACTAGCATAACAATCAAGAATCAGCTACCTAGTAAAAATGAGTATAATCCTTCAATGGAAAATGGATATTCAATGAAACAGAGGACTTTAAACCACTCTTGATAAAAAGACTCAAGCTTAATAAAAGATTTGACTTTCAAATACAAGATTCAAGAGAAGCACGAAAAGGTAAAGGGAAATGATAAGAGATTTAATAAGGTAAAATAACTTACAATGCTCTGTGGAATGAACTTTTTCATTTTAGGGAAGTTAGAAGGAGTATATAAGGAGAGAGAGCACAAGTGCAAGTTAAATATGAAGGAATGATATCTAGAAAAATAAAATCAAAGAGTTATAGAAGAATGTACTGGGAGAAAGGAAAAGGGAAAGGTAGAATGCAGTAAATTATCTCACATAAAAGAAGGAAGAAAAAATTTTAAAGTGTTTGGGAAGGGGGAGACGAAGGGGAATGAGCCTTACTCTCATCAGAATTGACTCAAAGAAGTAACAATATACACACTCAATTGGATATAGACATTTATCTTACCTTACAGGAAAGTAGTAGGGGAAGAGGATAAGAAAATGGAGAGCTGATAGAAGAAATGGCAGATTGGAGGAGGTACTCAGAAGGAAATACTTTTAAGGAGAGATGGGGGAAAGGAGAAAGATAATAAAATAAATGGGGCAGATAGGGAAATATAGTTAGCAGTAGTAAACATGGAAAAAAATGGAGCAAGTTTCTCTGATAATGGCCCTATTTCTCCAACAAAATGAAAAATGAGTCAAATTTATATAAATAAGAAACATTCTCAAACTGACAAATGATTGAAAAATATGAGCAGCTTTCAGATGAAAAGTAAAATCTATCTATAATCATATTAAAATGGTTTAACTCATTATTGATTGGATAAATGCAAATTTAAACAGTTCTGAAGTACTAACTCATACCTATTAGATTGGCTAATAGGATAGAAAAGGAAAATGATCGGTGTTGGAAGGGATCTGGGAAAAATGACACATTAACACACTGTTGGTGGAATTGTGAACTGATCCAAACATTCTGTAGAGCAATTTGGAACTATGCTTAAAGGACCATAAAATCATGCATACCTTTTGACCTAGTTCTGTATCTCAAAAGAGATAAAAGTCAAAAAGGAGAAGGACCTATATTTACTTTTAAAAATTATAGCAGCTCTTTCTGGTGACAAAGAATTGAAAATTGAGGGGAACATTCATTAATTGGGGATTGACTGAACTAATTGTGGTCTGTGATTATGATGGAATACTATTCTACCACAAGAAATGATGAGCAGGATGTTTTAAGAAAAACCTGGAAAGACTTACATGAGCTGATGAAAAGTGAAATATACTGTGTGCAAAGTAACATCAATAATTTGAGATTCTCAGCTATGAATGACTTAGCTGTTTCCAACAATATAATGACCCAGGACAACTGAAAAGGGCTTATGATGAACAATGTCATTCAACCCCAGAGAAAGAACTGATGGTGTCTGAATTCAGACTGAAGTATAGTTTACTTACTTGCATTTTTTTCTTGTTCCTTTAGGGTTTTTAAAGATCTATTTTCTTTCACAACACAATTGTTATGGAAATGTTTTGCATAATTACACATGTATGACATATTGAATTGCTTGCCTTCTGAATGAAAGATTGTGGGGCAGAAGAGAGAGAATTTAGAATTCAAAATTATGAAAAATGTATGTTGAAAATTATTTTTACTTATGACTGTGGGAAATAAAATACTATTTTAAGAGGAATATTATTAATATCATTCATTTTGAGATCACTTTAATTTCTAAATACATTTTCTCCTTCCTTATCCATTGAATAGTTCTTCAAGAAAATGAACAACAAATTCATTTTAAAAACTGCACATTAGAAGCTATTTTCACATCTTTCAACTTTGCATAACCTAGTAATATCACTGAGAAATATGCAAGTACTAAAGCCAAAATTTTTCACTGAAAATAAGCAAACTCGGGGGAGGAGCCAAGATGGCGGAAAGGAAGCAGTAACCTCGCTGAGCTCCTCGGTCACTAAGTCTCAAAGGGTGAATTTGAGCGGATTCCTTACTGACAGAGCCCACTGGAATATGGAGTGTGTCAGAGTCCACCCAGGAAGTTGCCCAGTGTGTCCAGAGAGGACAAGCACAGACCTAAGAGGACAGCTCAGACCTAAGAGCAGACAAGCAGACTACACCAGAGAGAGAAAAAGCCCCAGCCTGCAGACTTACCAAGGGTGAATCACAATCATCTCCCCTTCATCTCAGGAAGGGATGGGAGAGGTCATTGGAGCCAGATAGAAGAGTCTGGCCCCCAGGGGAGAGAGTGGCTTCTCCAGATGAATTCGGGCCCCCAGCTTGGAAGGTTGGAGACTGCCTGCCTGTATAATATGGGGTCTGGAATGGCAAAGTAAATTCTAGCTGCTCAGATCCTCCCATCCCTCCTTCATGAAGCAGAAAACCCAAAGATAAGTCTCCTGCCCTGATTGAAACCCCAAGTTAATGGAAATAGCCCCAGGCTTGAGAGTCTCCAAGAAGGGGTGTAACTGAGACAGCCAGGAGTCTGAAGAGAAGAGAAGGAGGGGTCCCAACAAGCCCCACCTCACCTCACCAACAAAAGCCTACTTATAGCCCAGGGGTACAGAGGCAGAAATCTGAGGTGGTCAGACCCACTCCCACCTACACATCTACATTCCTCACTGACTTCCCTAACTTAGCCATTAACTAGCCACCCAGAGGTATTCAAAGTCAAGGATCAGGCCCTAAACTCATAGCCTGAGAAACTAAGAAACAGGAAGTCACAATGGGGAAGAAAGAAGCTGAGAAAGAGAAGGAGAAGGCAAGAAAATCCATTCGAGCCTACTATGCAGGACAAGAACAACAAAATACGCAGGACAATATAGACTCTCTACCCACAACTGAGACCACAGAAGGAAACATGTTCTGGTCTCAAGCCCAAATAGCTTTCCCAGAGGAGCTTAAGAAAAACTTTAAAGACCAAATCAGTGAGGCAGTGACCAACTTGGAAAAATGTCTCAGTGAAGTAATTAGAGAAAATACATCCCTAAAATAGGAACTTCAAAAAGTAACTGAAGTCCATAATTCGCTAAAAATTAGAAACAATCAAACTGAAACTCAGAACTCTATGATGCAGTAAGAGTCAATCAAGCAAAACAAAACGATCAAAAAATTGGAAGAAAATGTAAAATATCTCACTGGAAAAATAACTGACCTAGAGAACAGATCCAGGAGAGACAACCTACGAATTATTGGTTTACCAGAAAGCCATGATGAAAAAAGCAGTCTAGACAACATCCTCCAAGAGATTGTCAAAGAAAACTGTCCTGAGGTCCTGGAATCAGAAGATAAAATAGTTATTGAAAGAATTCACTGTACTCCTCCTGAGAGAGATCCCAAACTGAAAACTCCAAGAAATATAGTAGCCAAATTCCAGAATTACAAGATTAAAGAAAAAATTCTACAAGCAGCCAAAAAGAAACAATTCAAATATTGAGGAACTACAGTTAGGATCACACAGGACCTAGCAGCTTCTACATTAAAAGAGTGGAGGGACTGGAATTAGATATTTCGTAGGGCAAGAGAGCTAGAACTACAACCAAGGATTAACTACCCGGCAAAACTGAGCATAAACTTTCAGGCAAGGAGATGGTCTTTTAATGAAATAAGAGACTTCCACACTTTCCTGATGAAAAAGCCAGAGCTCAATGGAAAATATGATCTCCAATTACAAGACACAAGAAGACATAAAAAGGTAAACAAGAGAAACACAGACTCACACATGCATAAGTGCACACACCCACACCCACAAACACACGCAGTTACTTGGGATGCAACAAGAGCAAAGGTTCACATCCCTATATGTGGAGCTGATAACTATCAATAATTAGAAATCTTTATGATTATCATGACCTTTAAAAGGGTTATACCTAAATAGAGGGTGTGGGTATGAATGCACTAACCTGAAGTCTAAAAAAACTATTAAGGGGATCAAAGGGACTATAATGGGAAAAAGGAAAGGATGAGATAGGAAAAGGTAAAATATTCCATCTGAAGAGGCATTAAAACACACAATAGAAGAGGGGAAAGAAAGAGGGAGAGGAACATCATTTAAACACTATTCTCACTGGTTTTGGTTCAAAGAGGGATGAACTTAATCAGTGAAGTTTAAGATTCTAATGTGATTAGACACATAAATTCATTAAATAGAGGAAAAGGAGGGAGGGAGAGGAGCATTGTTTGAAATTTACTCTTATTGCTTTGGAATCAAATGGGAAGTAATTTACTCTGATAAGTATAAAAACTTATTGTGTACTATAGATAGTGAAAGGGTAAGGGGTGGGGGTGAAAAGGAGGAGACTAAAGGGGGAGATTAGAAGGGAGGGAAACAGTAGTAAGGGGAGAGGGTAGGTTAAGAAAGGGCATCACTGGGTGGGAATACTGAGGGAGGGGCGGTCAAAAGGGAAAACTTCAAGGAGGGGAAGGGAGAAGGAAGGAACTAAAACATAAACAGGGGAGGGAATAGGATGGAGGGGAAGAGACAGATAGTCATCATTACTATGAATGTGAATGGGATGAACTCTCCCATAAAACAGAGGCAGATAGCAGAATGGGTTAAAAATGATAATCCTACAATACGGTATATACAAGAAACACATTTGAAACAAAGGGATACCCACAGGGTAAACAGTAAAAGGTTGGAGTAAATTTATTATGGCTCAGTGAAAGTAAAAAAAAGCAGAGGTAGCAATACTTATCTCAGATAAAGCAAAAGCAAAAATAGATCTAATTAAAACAGATAAGGAAGGAAACTATATCCTACTAAAAGGCACTATTGAGAATGAAGCAATATCACTACTTAATATATATGCACCAAGTGGTATAGCATCCAAATTCCTAAAGGACAAGTTAAAGGGATTAGAGGAAGAAATAGATAGCAAAACTATACTCGTGGGAGACCTTAATCTCCCCCTCTCTGAACTCGATAAATCTAACCTCAAAATAAACAAGAAAGAAGTTAAGGAGGTGAATAGAATCTTAGAGAGATTAGATATGATGGATATCTGGAGAAAACTGAATGGGGATAAAAAGGAATTTACTTTCTTCTCAGCAGTGCATGGTACATACTCAAAATTAGACCATGTACTAGGGCATAAAAACCTCACAATCCAGTGCAACATGGCAGAAATAGTAAATGCATCATTCTCAGATCATGATGCAATCAGTATTATATACAATAAAGGGCCATGGAAAGATAGACTAAAAACTAATTGGAAATTAAACAATTTAATCCTAAAAATTGGTGGGTCAAACAAGAAATTATAGAAACAATAAATAATTTCATTCAAGAGAATGATAATAATGAGACAACATACCAAAATTTGTGGGATGCACTAAAGGAAGTTCTCAGGGGAAGTTTTATATCCCTGTGTGCATACTTAATTAAAGCAGAGAGAAGGGAGGTCAATGAATTGGACATGCAATTGAAAAAGCTAGGAAAAGAACAAATTGAAAATCCCCATTTTAGTACTAAATTAGAAATATTGAAAACCAAAGGTGAGATCAATAATATTGAAATTAAGAAAACTATTGAATTAATAAATAAAACTAAGAGCTGGTTTTATGAAAAATTCAACAAAATTGATAGACCCTTAGTCAATATGATAAAAAAAGAAAGAAGAAAACCAAATTATGAGTATTATAAATAAAAAAGGGTGAATCTCAGTGAAATGGATGAATATTTACAAAATCACAAGTTGCCCAGATTAACTGAAGAGGAAGTGAATTACTTAAATAACCCCATCTCAGAAAAAGAAATTAAAAAGCCATCAATGAACTCCCTAGGAAAAAATCTCCAGGGCCAGATGGGTTTACTAATGAATTCTATCATACATTCAAAGAACAATTGATTCCAATTCTCTACAAACTATTTGGGAAAATTAGTGAAGAAGGAGTCCTACCAAATTCTTTCTATGTCACAAATATGGTACAGCTTCCTAAATCAGGAAGATATAAAACAATGAAAGAAAATTATAGACCAATTTCCCTCATGAATTTAGATGCAAAAATTCTAAAAAAAATATTAGCCGAAAGACTCCAACAACTTATCACAAAAATAACACACTCTGATCAGGTAGGATTCATTCCAGGAATGCAAGGATGGTTTAATATTAGGAAAACCATCATTATAATTGAGCATATCAACAATAAAACTAGCAGAAACCACATGATCATCTCAATAGATGCAGAAAAGTCTTTTGACAAAGTACAACACCCATTCCTATTAAAAACACTAGAAAGTATAGGATTAACTGGAGTCTTCCTTAAAATGGGTGATAGCATCTATTTAAAACCATCAGCAAGTATTATATGCAATGGGGATAAACTAGAAGCCTTTCCAATAAGATCAGGAGTGAAACAAGGGTGTCCACTATCTCCCCTCTTATTCAATCTGGTACTAGAAACATTAGCAATAGCAATTAGAGAAGAAAAAGAAATCAAAGGAATCAAATTAGGCAAAGAAGTGACCAAGCTATCACTCTTTGCAGATGATATGATGATATACTTAGAGAATCCTAGAGAATCAAGTTAAAACTACTTGAGACAATAAATAAATTTGGCGATGTTGCAGGATATAAAATAAACCCACATAAATCCTCAGCATTCCTGTACACCTCTAATGAAACTCAATAGCAGGAGATAGAAGAGCTAATATAATAAAAATGATAATTTGACCCAAACTAAACTATATATTTAGTGCCATACCAATCAATTTACCAAAAAACTACTTTCTAGAGTTAGAAATAATAACAACAAAATTATTTGGAAAAACAAACGATCTAGAATATCAAGGGAATTAATAAAAAGAAACACTATCAAAGGGGGCCTAGCTATGCCAGTTCTTCATCTGTATTATACAGCAGCAGTCATCAAAACTGCTTTGTACTGGCAGATGTGTAGAGTAGTGGATCAATGGAATAGATTAGGTGCAGGAAACCCAGAAGTTAATGGATATAGTAATCTATTGTTTGATATACCCAAATACTCCAGTTTTGGGGATAAGAATGCACTATTTGACAAAAACTGCTGGGAAAACTGGAATACAGTATGGCAGAAAGTGGGCATAGATCACTATCTAACACCATATACCAAAATCAAGTCTAAATGGGTGCATGATCTAGGTGTAAAGGATGATATTGTAAGCAATTTGGGAAAGTAAGGAATAGTTTACCTGACAGATTTATGGAGAGGGGAAGATTTTAGTACCAAACAAGTATTAAAGAGCATTATAAAATGCAAAATGGATAATTTTGATTACATTAAATTGAAAAGCTTCTGTACAAACAAAGCCAGTGTAACCAAGATCAAGAGGGAGGTGGGAAATTGGGAAAGAATTTTTACAACTTGTGCCTCTGATAAAGGACTCATCTCTAAAATTTATAGAGAATTGAGCCAAATCTATATGAATACAAGTCATACCCCAATTGATAAGTGGTCAAAGTATGTGAACAGGAAGTTTTCAGAGAAAGAAATTAAAGATATCTATTAGCATATGAAGAAATGCTCTAAATCACTATTGATTAGAGAAATGCAAATCAAAACAACTCTGAGATACCACATCTCTCCAGTCAGATTGGCTAAGATGACAAACAAGAAAGTGACAAATGCTGGAGAGGATGTGGACAAATTGGAACACTAATACATTGCTGGTGGAGTTGTGAACTTATCCAACCATTCTGGAGAGCAATCTGGAATTATGCCCAAAGGATTATAAATAATTTCATACCCTTTGACTCAACAATACCACTTCTAGGGTTATATCCCAAAGAGAACACAGACGTGGGAGAAAGACCCATATGTACAAAAATATTTATAGCAGCCCTTTTTGTGGTTGCAAAGAATTGGAAATTAAAGGGGTGCCCCTCAATTGGGGAATGGCTAAACAAGTTGTGGTATATGAATGTAATGGAATATTATTGTGCTATAAGAAATGAGGAGGTGCGGATTTCATAATTAGCTGGAGAGATTTATACAAACTGATGCTGAGGGAGAAGAGTAGAATCAGAAGAAATTTGTATACAATCACAGACATACCATATCTGTGATCACCAATTATGACAGACTGGACTCTTTTCAGCAATGCAGTGATATAAGTCAATCCCGAAAGATTCAAGAAAGTGAGAAATGCGCCATCCAGAGATATAACTACAAAGAACTGAGCCTGATTCCTGATGGAAGCAAACTAAGTGATCTTTTTCTTTTCATTGTTTGGTTTTATTTCTTTTTTACCATCTTTCATTCCACCTAGTACAATACACCTTCGTAATTAGAATAATGTCTAATATGAATGTATTTGCAGATCCAATACTGGACTATATGCTGTCGTGGGGGGGAGGAGAAAGGGAAGTAAAGGAAATTTGAAAATCAAGGAACTATGCAATTGAATCTTATTAACTGAAACTAAACCAATAATTTTTTTTTTAAAGCAATTGGGGTTAAGTAACTTGCTCAAGGTTACACGGCTAGTCATTATTTATGCATGGGTGCTCATTTTCTGAGGCGGGATCAGATCTGATCTCGGGTCATCCCAACTCCGAGGCAGGCACTCTTACTCACTGCGCCACCTAGCCGCCCCTTTAGGGCAATTGGGGTTAAGTAACTTGCCCAAGGTTACATGGCTATGTTTTTGTTTGTTTGTGTGGATTAAGTGTCGGAGGCCGGCTCCGAACTCAGGTCCTTCTGACTCCAGGGCCGGCGCTCTATTCATTGCGCCACCTAGCCGCCCCTAAAGCAATAAATTAATTAAAAAATAAGCAAACTCATCAACTGTTTGCTTATAAATATGACTGAGTTTGACAAGTGTAGGATGTAAGTCATGTTTTTTGAGGTGCTAGAAGGAGGGAACTAAAAAAAAATTTGAACCAATAATCATGCTTGTATTGCTTTATTGTGTATGGAAAAGATTCTCCAGAAAAGTTGGTAAGATTATTGTAATTAATGAGGGAATAGAAATTATTCTAAAAGAAAGCAGAATTATTCTATTCTCTAATTGGAAGTAACAGGGATTTTTTTTTTATGACTTGATTAGAATTTCAAGAAGAGGTTAAGCCATGTGCTATCGGATTTAAGAGCACAGCTTTATAACATCATGATATTTTGCAGCACTGTAAAGCCTAAGAGAAATAATGCTGTAAATTGTATTGACAGGATTTTCATTCTTAAGCCTACATTTTATTGTTCCAGTATCCTTGAACAAATTGAGGCCCACTATCTCATTAGATTGGATAGACACATTATCGAACATACAAAAGAACAGCAAAGGTCACTGAATATTTTTGAACAAGGTCGATAGATGCTCAGCTTTGTAGATTTGTACAAAAACTCCTTTATACATCATAAGTATCTATTCTAGTCATATTCAAAGTACATCTATAGATTATATGCTTTAATAATGACACAGATTTCTTTTGAATTGATATCAACAGGTCTAGCAATTATAATTTAAAATTGAAATAACAAGGTATTTCTACAGTATAGAATCCATAGCATAATTAGCACACAGATGATTGATCAAATTTTCATTATCTTTATAACCCATGCCTTTTTTTACTTTGTTCCATATTTTCCTATGCTCCAGTGCTTCAATAAATCTATCATTATATTCATGTAGTAATTCCCTCCCTTGATACAGATTGCTATCTTTTCATACTTGCCTATCTTACACTGTTCTTATTCATTGTCTCACATCAGGTCACAAGTTGGAATCACCTTCCAAATTTTGGGGGGGTTTTCCTTACATTCTTTGGATATTGTCAGAATATTCACATATGGGCTGACCATTAGTGATTCCTCACTCTTACCACATGACCATTTTATATTTTGTGGTCATATATTTCTTTGGGGAAATTTCTTTTTCCTATTACCTCCTCACATCCACCCACTGCAAGAGTATTCTTCCTTTGCCCTAGTGACCTTCTTTTCTCATGGATGAATTTCTTGGAAAATTTCCATTTTGAGAATGGGGTCAGACCAGCCATGGTTTACTCACTAGACTCTTCCCCATATGCTTCATTTGCCTTCTTCTCCTGCTCCTGAGGTCTTCTTTTTCATATTAGTGAGTTCTCAGAACCTCCATTTTAAGGGAAGTTTCGGACTAGCTATCTTTCAGTCCCTTAAATCCATCATGCCTTTCCCTCCACCCTCATATCTTTTTGCCCCCTTTTTCAATTCCCTTTTTATGTTGTCTTCTCCCTTTAGTGTGTAAAGAAGGGCATGCATTTCTTTTTGCTTGTATTTCTATCCCTAATACTTAACACATTGTCTGAAGTGTTTAATAATCTTGTTAACAGGACTTGACTATCTGCTATTCTTTCTTTGGTTCTCATCTACTCTCCTCCTATCATATTGTATTTGGTTTCATTAATTAGTTTATTGGAATTTGATGATTTCCATTTGCCAAAGGTTAAAAGTGATAAACAGTGATTTTCCTAATTAAGTCAGAATTAAAAGGAGAAATATAAGAAAAAGCCAAGAGGGCTCTATTGTCTGTATCAGTATCTTTGTCTTCCATCTCCTCAAGGGCTATAACTAGTCTGGACCATAATAATTAGGGTTTTTATAAAATTTTCTATTTAAGGAATGATTGATATAACCTTCTTACCTACCTAAACCCTAAATTTTATTCCACATCTACCCTCATACTAGGGTAAAGATTATGTATAATGTGGGTAAACAAATGGACAATAGTCCACTTTCTCCCCTGCACTGGAACAGATATACCTGAAAACTCCACTAGCCTCCTTCTTCAAGAAACCCTCTACCTTCATAGCTTTCCCACGTACATTTTTTCAGATTGTGAATTATTAAAAAAAAAACATAGAATTCTTTCCACTCACTTTTACGATTATGTATTTACCACTTTCTGTCTTAAGACTGATGATCAAATTTCAGAAACAAAGTGGACACTGTTTTGTGTAACTTTTCATGTGGCTACCGTTATTCCTATAGCAAAATTTTATTTCAACAACTTAACACACATTCCACCATGTATATGCTTTCCAAAGCTCACTATAGTCTGTCTCTTAGTTCTCTCATCTCATTACCAACTCCATACCCATGTGCAAAATGTAATCTGGAAGTGTTAGAAGAGGTGTTAGAACTAGATGAATGTGTAGTCTACCAAGGAACACCTAGGAAAAAAATCTATGTCCTTCTCTAAATACTTAATAAATTCCTCCAGCACAGAACATTAGTGTGTCTATCATCCTACCATCATTTATCCAATTAAGCAGCCAAAATCAGATATTATTAGAAGGATTTATTCTTCTTTGGATCTGTCTCTCAGAACTCTCAAAGCCACTTTGAGCTACGGTAGTGGTTCCACCTTTTTTTGTTTTATTTTGCTTGTTTATTTTTTCTCCTTATAGTCACCTAAGAACAGATTTAAGCTGTCTTTTTTTCTTCTAACTGATCCCAGTCCAGGCTTTGTAATGAAAGTGACTGAATGAAGTCTATGAAGTAGAAGACATGGGAGAGGTATTGGAAGATAAAGCAAAAGGCAACTTTCTGATTATCTAGATTGTCAGTACAATGACATTCCAACTTTAAGTCTTTGCCTCAATTTGAATTTACCCCCAATTCTACCAGGTTTAAAAAAGTGAACCAAATTGAAATGCCAATAATTATCTAGAAAAATCTTGCTACTTTATATGTTCAGTGCAAATGTGTAAGATTGAACTTGTAACATTGAACTTCTGCATACTTTGTGGTAGAAGTATTGTAACTTAAAGATTGTACGTGAAAATCTACTTGAAACCTCTGTGTGATGAAACTAGTTATTTTTTTTTCAAAAATAGGATACACACTAACTCAATTGTCTTTATACAAATAAAAATATGTATGTGCCTTAGGAAGAGGGAAGTTGTCTTCTCCCAGTGATATCTGCTTTGTGTGAATGAGGCAATCTTAAAAAAAAAAAACAGATATATTTCAGTAGTTCTTGAATTTGCATTGAATCATTGTGTTGCTTACATGTTCTATAGAAGTTGTTTTGGTCCCATTGGAT
Organism: Gymnobelideus leadbeateri; assembly: GCA_011680675.1. Classification (NCBI taxonomy): domain Eukaryota; kingdom Metazoa; phylum Chordata; class Mammalia; order Diprotodontia; family Petauridae; genus Gymnobelideus; species Gymnobelideus leadbeateri. The sequence goes on from WOXC01002102.1 coordinate 26,654, forward strand.
TCCCATATATCTTTGGGCCTCACTGGGTTATTTGGCTAATGTTCCCATCTTAGAACTTCACACCTCTCTTCTCCCTCAGCCACATTGCACCCTCCCACCCCTCATTGTACTGATTCGTAGATAAAAGGTTATTCCATGATATTTACATATGTATTTTTCCAGCTATTTTCCCAGTACAACTCATCCAAATTTGATTCCATTATGATTTTGCATAGACTACCTAGTAAGTCCAAAGCTATGATATTTTACTTTTTCCCTAACCATCTGCATGAAGACACAGTTAAACTGAGTAATGACACATAAAAAAATACCTTTCTTCCTATGTTGAACTCCACTCAAGAAGAGTTATAAACAATATAAAAGCAATGTAAGGGGAGAAGAGTATCTATGACTTCCCTGGAAACTTGAGTATTAAATCTAAAGATAAACTGGGCCATAGTACCTCCCTGTACAATCCCTCATTTTGTTTATGCCTTTCTGTTGAGGGAACCTTGGAACTGTTATGCAGGAAATATACTTCTATAATTAAGGGAAGGGGGGCAGTAAATGAAGTCGTTTCTACATAAGGCCACCCAATTTACATACAACTCACATTTTTATTGGGTCATGGATTCATTTTTCCTTCTAGTTTTCACAAGTGCTCCAAAATCATGGCTCTGGCAGGTAAATTATATATAATCTCCTGGAAGATTTGAAGGGAATTAGGAGTAGAATGAGAGCTTCATTTTACTTTAAAACTTTGGTAATTGACAGTTTTAATTCAGGACCAATAAACTTCTGTTTTCATACTGCTTCTGGTCTGTTCCTAGCTATGATTCATTTTAATTAAAGAAAATGAGTTGTGAATTGCTGATAAAATGTGTAAATGAGGGGGCAAGCCAGCGAGATCTCACTCTGAAATAAGAGAATGGGAAATGAAGATTAGCAAACTATTATATTTTGTCAATACTCTTAAGTGACAGCCTTTAAAAATAATCTGCTTGAATTACAGAAAAGCAATTTGTCTTTATTCATTTGTACTTTTGAGTATATAAATACTAGGCTTGTTAGTAAATTTTCTTCCTGTTGTCAGTATATGTAGTAAATTGTGGGGAAAGGATGGGCACATTATGCAAGCTTCCAGGCCTGGATGCTAAAAAGTATTAGAGGATTTTAGGTTTTCGAGTTGAAAAAAGACCTTGGGGATTATCTCTTATGATCACTACTTTATATATAAGATAAGTATGACCTGGAAAGGTGAAATAACTTGTGAAGTTCACACAGGGGTATGTGAAACTTATATTCTTTCTATACCATGTAAAGACAAACAAACATAGTGTAATTTTCAAATTACAGAACTTCCTTTTGCATGCCTGTGTGTTTGTAAGCTTTAGGGATCAGCATATAGAGTGGAGACTAATTCAACTGATCCTCCTTTGAGGGCATTTTAGGAAAATCTAACAATTGGAATATACATGGTGCATTCCTTAATGAGACCAAGTGAATGATGTATATACTGAAAGTCTTTGTAAGTGGCATGAATGAAAAAGCAATGAGAAGCAGAATGTCTATAATGCCAAGGGTTTTGGCATTTAGTTCATCTTTCATTTAAGTCTTTATTAAGTTTTAACAAGCTTTGTTTTTTATCTGAATTTGTGTTGTCTGCTTCCCTTGAGCCCACATAATATAGGCCAGAATCAGAAGTATATGTGATAATGAAGCTAGGATAATATCCATCTGAGTAGTACCTACCTGAATCATGCCAGTTCAGTTTAGTCCCAAACTACATCCTTAAAAAAAGGAGAATCTCGGTAGAAACAGCACTTCCAAGGTGCTCCCCCCACACCACTTCCAAACAATGTAAAAGGTGGACTCTGAATAACTTCTGGAGCTCCAGCACCCACAGAACAACACAAAGAAGCTAGCCTCCTGCTGAGGACAACCCAGCAGCCCTGTAGGGAGTGGCCAGCACAGCACAGTGCAACACTCTGGAAGTCCAGTGCAAAGCTCTGGGAGCCGAGCCCAAGCCCATGTGAACCTCTGTTTTAGCCCTAGGGTGCTGTAGCAGCAAGCTGGAGGGACCCCAGAACACCAGGAGCTGTGGCTATTCCAGAATTATAAACACAGATATGCATAGGACAAAATGAGAGGTTAGTGTCCTATGGACTTTGGGGCCAGTATTTGGGGAACACATGGGCTTCTTCCCCTGGGGTCAAGAAGCAGCTGAGGAGCTGGGATAGAAGCCATTTTGCAGCTTCAGTGGCAGCTTCAGCTCCTGGTCTGCAAAATGTAGGGAGATCCAGCAATCCAGTCTGGAGGTTAATCTCTCTTCCTTTAACTTCTTGGATCTGGATTGTGGTCTGGGGGGGAGGTCTGGGTGGGTATCCCACTTGCCAGAGCCTATGGAGGCTTTACAGAGGCCACCCAACTAATACCTCTGGAAGTTGTGAAGACCCCAACATATGGGATGGAAGCTCCCCTGTCTGGTGGCAGAGTCCTACTGTGTCAACAAGCCCCAAAATCAATTAATTAAGTGGCAACATGCCTAGGCAAAGGAAACAAAATAAACAGAAAAATGCAATATTAGACGCCTATTTTGGGGGCAAAGAGGATTGAAGCATGGAATAGGACAGGTCTGTGAGGTCAGAACGCCTGCACCAAAAGCCCCAAATGAAAATATGAGTGGGTTACAGGCCATAGAAGACCTTAAGAAGGATTTTAAAAACCAAATAAAAGAGAAGTGGAGGAAAAATTGGGAAGAGAAATGAGAAGGATGCAGGAAAACTATGAAATGAGGGTCAACAGCCTGACTGAGGAAAATAACCCTTTAAAAATAGACTGACTCAAATGGCAAAGGAAGCCCAAAAGGGCAATGAGGAGAAGAATGCCTTAAAAGCCAAATTGGCCAGATGGAAAAAGAATCTCAAAAGCTCACTGAGGAGTTTCATTCCTTCGGAGTTAGACTGAAGCAAATGGAAGCTAATGACTTTATGAGAAATAAAGATGCTGTTAAACAGATCTAAACAAATGAGAGAATAGAAGGCAATGTGAAATATATCATTGGAAAAACCACTGACCTGGAAACTAGATCCAGGAGAGATAATTTAAAAATTATTAAACTAAATGAAAGCCATGATCAAAGAAAGAACCTAGAAATCATCCTTCAAGAAATTCTAAAGGGAAATTTCGCTGATGTTTGAGACCCAGAGGGGGAAATAGAGGTTGAAAGAATCCACCAATCACCTCCTGGAAAAGATCTAAAAAAATACTCCCAGGGATATTATAGCCAGGTTCCAGAATTCCCAGATCAAGAAGAAAATACTACAAGCAACTAGGAAGAAAGAGTTTCAATATTGTGGAAACAATCAGAATAGCACAGGACCTGGCAGCTTCTATAGTGAGGGGTTGAAGGGCATGGAATATGATATTCCAGAGGTCAAAAGAGATGGGATTAAAACCAAGAATCACTTACCCAGCAAAACTGAGTATCTTGTTTCAGGGGAAAATATGGTCATTCAATGGAATAGAGGACTTTCAAGCATTCTTGAGGAACAAAACAGAGTTGAATAGAAAATCTGACATTCAGACACAAGAAGCAAGAGATGCCTGAGAAGGTAATAAAGGAAAAGAAATCAAAAGGAACTTACCAAAGTTGAACTATTTACATTCCTATACGGAAAAACAATACCTGTGACTGATGAAACCTTCCTCATTATGAAAATAATTGAAGAAGGGTATATGGGCATATGAATACATATGTTAGTGTGTGTACATGTGTTTACAGCTATACATGAATAGAGGGCACAGGTTTACTTTGGTGGGAAGGGATGATACTTAAGGGGTAAAGTTAAGAGGTGAGAGAGGAAAGTGGCAAGAGGAGATGGGGAGAGACAGGGTAGGGTAAACTATCTAATGTAGAAGAGGCAAGGAGAAGTAGTTGCAGGGAAGAAAAGGAAAGCAAAAAGGCAAAACCATGTTCCCATTGAATTTGGCTCAGGGAGAGAATGACATACATACTAAATGGCATATCTCACCCTACAGGAGAGAAGGGGGAAGGGAGATGAGAGAGGGGATGATGGAGGGGAGGGCATTCTGAGGAGAGGGGAAGTTGGAAGTACCCACTTTTGAAGAGGGACAGGATCAAGGTAGGGAATGGACTAGGTGGGGGGTGAGATGTGTGGGAGGAAAATATAAGCAGTCTTTTACAATATATCTACTATGGTAATGCTTTGCATAGCTATACATGTACAACACATACTGAATTGCTTATCTTCCCAGAGGGAGTGGGTGACAAGGGAGGAAGGGAATGGATCTGAAATTTGAAGTTTAAAGTTAAATGTTTCAAAAGTATATAAATATTATTATTTTTTTTAAAGCAATTGGGGTTAAGTAACTTGCTCAAGGTTACACGGCTAGTCATTTGATTTATGCGTGGGTGCTCATTTTCTGAGGCCGGATCTGATCTCGGGTCATCCAAACTCCGAGGCCGACGCTCTTACTCACTGCGCCACCTTGAGGGCAATTGGGGTTAAGTAACTTGCCCAAGGTTACACGGCTAGGTTTTTTTTTGTTTGTATGGATTAAGTGTCAGAGGCCGGGCTCCGAACTCAGGTCCTTCTGATTCCAGGGCCGGCGCTCTATTCACTGCGCCACCTAGCCGCCCCTATAAATACTATTATTAATTCTATTTTGCATGTAATTGGGAGATAAGATGTGCAGGCATTGGGACACAGTGATTCACCTTGCCCTAATGGCAAAGTCAAAAGGGGTATGGGGGATAATGAATGGGTAAAACTGTGATAAAGAAGAAAACACAAAATAAAACAAACAAAAAAAGATAATAGTCTACTTCTTTCTTCATTCTAACTCAGTAGTCTTTTCTCTGGATATGGCTGGTATTTTCCCTTGTGTGTCCCCAAAAGCTCATTTCTCCTTCTTCCCAGGTCTTCTGCATTACACCATTAGAATATTTTTTTTCAGCCTTCATTTACCTTTACCTAAATGCTCACCACCATTTCTCTTTTCAGGTCCCTGTATTTCTTTAGATGAATACATTATATAGAGAGGTAGAAATGGAAGTAATCAGAGGGGAGATGCTATCCTTGAAGGGTCATAGGAATACCTTCATGAGGAAAGTGGGGTTTTCACTGAGATTTGAAGGGACAGGAGGTAAAATGAGTATAAGGGAAGGGAATTATGTAAGGATGGGAGAGGTAGAAGAACTCATGAAAAACTTGCACAACCTAGACATGATGTCTCATATATGAGGAACGGTAAAGAGGCCAATGTGCCTGGATCATAAAATATGAAGGGGGTGCTAAAATAGAAGACTGGAAAGGTAAGAAAGGGTCAGTTTATAAAGGGCATTGAAAGCCAAAAAGAAGAGTTTACATATTTGATTCTGCAGAAAATATTGATTCACTGGAACTTATTAAGTACAGAGAAGACATGATCAGAACTGTCTTTAGTAAAGTCATTTTGACAGAAATAAGGAAAATGGACAGGATTGGTAAGTTGAAATAGAGTAAGCATGAAGGATTGATTCAGGATTGTGTCAGTATTCAGAGAAGATCAGGACACACTGTAAATATTAGGGAAAATCAACATAATGGTGGAAACATAGAGGCACATATCAGAGATACTGAGATTTGTTTCCAGAGCACTGCAACATATATGTATACACACACACACACACAAACACACATATATATATATATATATATATATATATATATATATATATATATATATATATATCAACTATAAAGCAAGTCACATAATGTTTTTTGGTTTCCCAGTGCATATAGGTTATATTTATAATATATTGTAGTCTATTAAGTGTGCAACAGTATTATTGTCTAAAGAGATAATACACAGATCTTAATTAAAAATACATTATTCTAGAAAAATATGCTAACGATCTTCTGAGTCTTTGACTGGTTGGAATTTTTTTTTTTTTGGTTAAGGGTCTTGCCTTAATGTTGAAAGCTGTTGACTGAACAGGGTGATGGTTGCTGAAGCTTGGGGTTACTAGGACAATTTCCTAAATAAGTCAACAATGAAGTTTGCCACATAAAATAATTCTTCCTTCTACTTGAACAGTTAGAGGCTGTTGAGAGGTTATTAATTAGCCTAGTTTAAATGTTTCATTGGTGTCTCAGGGAATAGGGAGGCCTGAGGAGAGGGAGAGAGATGGGGGAAGAGGTGGTTGGTGAAGTCAGAACAAAGAAAACATTTATTGATAAAGTTTGTCATTTTATGTGGGTATGGTCTGTGGTCTCCTGAATCTATATAATAGTAACATCACCATAAGAAATATAATAATAATGAAAAAATTGAACTATTGTTAGAATTACAAAAATATGGCACATAGATAGGATGTTAGCACTCATTGTTGGAAAAAAGTCTCTTGCTCGACACAGTGTTGCCACAAGTCTTCAAGTCATAAAAAACATAATATCTGTGAAGTGCAACAAAGTGAAAGATAATAAAGTTTGCCTGTATTATGCATTGGGAGTGAGTTAGAGCAGGAAGTAAAGAATACATATAGGTTGGGCCCTGAGGGACTTTAATGATGGTGGTGCCCTTGATAATGATAAGGCAATAGGGAAGAGGATAGTGTTTGGAGCAAAAATTAATAAACTCTATTTTGGACATGTTGAGATTGAGACATCGAGGGTACATTAGCCAGAGTTATGTAACAGGAAACTAGAGATGTGGAGATGAGAGCATAGAAATCAGCAGGGAGATTAGGATTTGATATATAGGTCTGAAAATCATCTCACAGAGGTGCTTGAATGTATTGGAGCTATTGAAAGCAAATGAGATTGGGCATAGAGATGAGTAAGGGTAGTGCCTTGGGGGGCATTCAAAATGATCGGGCATGGGGGCGGCTAGGTGGCGCAGTGAATAGAGCACCGGCCCTGGAATCAGAAGGACCTGAGTTCGGAACCGGCCTCTGACTCTTAATCCATACAAACAAAAACCTAGCCGTGTAACCTTGGGCAAGTTACTTAACCCCAATTGCCCTAAAGGGGCAGCTAGGTGGCGCAGTGAGTAAGAGCATCGGCATCGGAGTTTGGATGACCCGAGATCAGATCCGGCCTCAGAAAATGAGCACCCACGCATATATAATGACTAGCTGTGTAGCCTTGAGCAAGTTACTTAGCCCTAATTGCTTTAAAAAAAAAAAAAGAAAAGAAAAGAAAAGAAAAGAAAAGAAAAGAAAAGAAAAAAATGATCAGGCATGACCCAAATGAAAATGTATCAGAGGAGATTAAGAAGGAATAATCAAATGTATAAGAAAGGAAGTAGGAAATTACAGTGTTAGGAAATGTTAGAAAGAAAAAAAATATCAAGAAACGCATGATCTTCAGAGTCTGAGAGCTTAAGAAGGATAAGGATTGAGGGAAAGGGGGAAAGTTCACTAGATTTAGCAGTTAGTAGTTTAAGTTGAATAGTAAGATTGAAATTAATATGTTCCAAAGGAAATGTGAGATTCTAAGCAATGGAGATGAACAAGGAATGCATTGTTTTCAATGATGACTTATTTAGGGAAGGCAAAGAAACAGGAATTCTATGTTGGAGGAAGAGGTATAAAGACAGTTTAATTGAATCAGAGAGTACCTGAAAGGGAATTATAAGTGAGAAAAGGGAGGAAACAGATTGTGGAAGCTTTTAACTGCCAGAGGATGTTGCATTTTTTCCCAGAGTAATAGGTAACCACTACAGTTTATAGATTGGAGAAGTGATATGTCCTGAACTATGTGTTCCAAAACAGAAAAGAGTGCTGAAAATAAATTCTTTTAGGTCCTAGATTGTCAGGAAAAGAATGAAAAGATTATGAAAAGTACAGGAAGACTAGATAGATAGATGCATGATAATCAAAATAGTGAAGTATATCCATGGGGTGAAAGTACAAAATGTTTTGTATTTTAAGAATGAAGAAGATTGAAAAGAAGAGATTGGATTTAGTATTGATGTTACTGATGATCATTGAGATAGTGGGGGCCAAAGCATGACTATAAAGGGATTAGATGAAGAAGCAGAAAAGCACTCTATATATATATATATATATATATATATATATATATATATATATATATATAATACATATGTATATCTCTCTCCCCCCTCTGTCTTTTTTTTAAACAAATGCTTTATTAACTTCTGTTTTACATCATTCATTTCCACCAGATTTTGAGTTATAATTATTCCCCCCCTTTTTTTCCCCTACCCACCCTCCCAGAATAGCAGTCCCACATGATATCGCTTCCTCCAATCTGCTCTCTCCCATATCTTCTCCCATACCCTCTTCGACTTTTCCATTAGAGGAAGGTGAATCTTTGTGTCCCAATGCCTGCACCTCTTCTCTCCCAATTGCAAGCAAAAGAGTAGAAATAATAGCATTTTTATATATTTATATATATTTGAAATATATATAATATATTTTATTTTTATATATATTTGAAGTATATATAATATAATATATTTTATTTTTATCTATATTTGAAATATATATAATATAATATATTTGAAAATATACATTTATATATATTTGAAACATTTAATCTTAAGACCTCGAATTTCAGATCCTCTTTCTATATATATGTATATATATATATATGTATATATATACACACACACACGTGTGTACATATGCAAACATATGTATACATTATAATACAATAAACATAGAATTACACCCATTACCACAAATACCCATAGGCATACCATATATGTGTGTATACATTACACACATACATATACATAGGCATAGTATGTTTGTACAAGCACACATTTAGGTATGTGTATGTCTGTATGGTATGCACATGCATATTTACATGTATAATATATTCAATGTATTTAAGTATGCATTTTTTGTATAAACATACACATTTAAAGGATGTATGTCAGCTTAAAATAGAGCAATTTTTACAAAGATATAAAATTTGTATATTGATAAAACCACAAATGAAAAAAAACCCCAATCTCAGAAAAAAAAATTTTAAATCATAAATTATCTTTTGAAAAATACTAACTGCACTCACTACTAGATGGATTGACAATTTAATTCTACAAAATATTCAAAGAACAGTTAATTCAAGAAGTATACAAAATATTTTCAATATACAAGAAAGTAAGTCTATCAATTAATGATCTAAATATTGTATTGATATCTCAACTAGGTGGTGTCAAAGCAAAGAAAGTGAACTATAGGCCAATAAGCCTAATACATATTGAGGCAGAAAGGTGAAATAAAAATATCAACAATGTGGGTATAGAAACATAATTGAAAGGCCATACACTTTTGCTAAGCTGACTTTATACCAGAAATACAGGAATGGTTTAATATGCAACTATGACCACTATTGGCCTTAGTAACTCAATTTTAAAAAATGAAAAATTTAATGGATATAAATATATTCTAGTATATTTGTGAAAATTTTAATGGGGAAAAGTCTGATAATACTAATTTATAAAATGATGGGTGTAGAAACTCGTTTGTTTTATTGGGAAGGTATTAACAATTCAAGTGACCAAGCAGAAATGAAATCCCTGAGGAAAAGTGAGAGAGAATGAAATGAACAGTTTGTTTGAAAGATATAGTTCTTGGTCATGGTGGTGGTAATAATGTTGATAACAATGTAGTTAATAGACTAAAGAGATTTAGTTTCAGTAAAGAGTACAAACAAACATACATGTGCATGCACACACACATACATACATACACATATATATATATGTATGTATGTATATATATATATATAATGAATGTTTATACTAAGAATTTTTTTGTTAAATAGTTGGAGGTGGCTGAGGATGTCCTTCATTTTCCATGAGTTGAAAGGCTGTCATTTGAAAGTTGGGAGGATGAAGGTGGAAATGAGTGGAGGAAAGAAAAAAGATATATTCAAGAAACAATTTAGGAATACCAATAAAGGTAAAGTAGAATTATTGGATAGGAGCAGAAGTACATTTGAAGTTGTATAGCATGAATTTGCAATGAGTAAAATTAATAAAAATTTTCCATTTTTTCTATGTGAAAATTGGCAGCTTTGGAAGAGAAGCAGGCAGATGTGATCAGAATAATATGGAACGATGAGGTTTCATAGTTGGGTAAGACTTGAAGAAGTTCAGGGAACAAAGGTGAGAGTACTGAATTTAGAATAAGGAAAGCACTAGTTCACATCTTGCTCAAGCACTTAATAGCACTGTGCACCTGGGAAATTAACATTACCATACTATTTCTACAGTTGCTCATTTCTAAATTAGAGGGGTGGGAGTGATTGTCTCTATGTCAATTCAAACCTCAAATCTATGGCAGACCATTGGTAAGGAGTGGAGGGCAGATGCCTGTGTAGAAGCAGGAAAACTGCATTTCTCCCCCAATAACCACCTCAAATACCTATGAAATATGACTTTAAACAAACTTTAGAACTACAGAACCCACAAAGTGACAGAGATAAACCTACTGCTGAAGGCAGCCCAGCAGGCAGACAGGAAGGGTTCATTGCAGCATTCTGGGAGCAGAGCCCAGCCCCATGTGAACCTGTAGTTTTAGCCCCAGGGTGGCCCCTACCATCCAGGGCTGGAGGGAATTGGCAAGAGTGGATTGCCAGCGGCTGTGGAGGTTTCCAGAATGATTAACTCATAAATGCCAAAAGGAAAGTAAAAGGTCAGTGTGGACTTTGGGAACAGAGGGTCTGGGAGGGCAGTCCAGCCTCTGCCCAATGGAGGGAGAAGTGGGTGAGGTGCGGTGACTGCCACCTGCATGGCTGCCTCAGAGCTCCTGGCCTGCAGGGGACCATTTTGAGGGGTAATGACTCTTGCTTTAACCTTCTGGGATCTAGATGTCTGTACTGGGTGGAAATAGTGGGGTGTGTGAGCAGGTGCCAAAGTCTTCGGAAGCTTCTGAGACAGTACCAAACTAATAGCTCCAGCAGCTGTGAAGACCCCTGCAAAACTGCTCTCTTCTCTGGAAGAAGAGTTCTACTGTGGCAAAAATCCCCAAAGTCAAGTAACTGAGTGGTGACATGAGCAAGCAAAAGAAGCAAAGCAAGCAAAACAGTCAAACCTTAGACTCTTATTTTTTGGGGAATAGAATCAAAACATGTAATGGGGAGAAAACAATGAATTCAGAATTCCTGTACCAAAAGGTTCTGAGAGAAATTTGAACTGGATACAGGTCATAGAGGAGCTTAAGAGGGATTTTGAAAACCAAATGAGAGAAGTGGAGGAAAAATTGGCAATAGAAATGAGAATGATGCAAGAAAATCATGAAAAGAAAGGCAACAACCTGATAGAAGAAAATAACACCCTTAAAAATAGACTAACATAAATGGCAAAAGAGGCTCAAAAAACCAATGAGGAGAAGAATGCCTTAAAAAGCCAAATGTGCCAGACAGAAAAAGAATTTGAAAAGGTCACTCAAGAAAATAATTGCTTCAGAATTAGATTGGAACAAATGGAAGCTGGTGACTTTATGAGAAATCAAGATACTATTAAACAGATCCAAACAAATACAAAAAAAAGAAGGCAATGTGAAATATCTCATTAGAAAAACCACTGACCTGGAAAATCGATCCAGGAAAGAGAACTTAAAAATTACTGGATGACCTGAAAGCCATGATCAAAGAAAGAACTTAGAAATCATCCTTGAAGAAATTCACAAGCAAAATTGTCCTGATATTATAGAACCAGAGGGCGAAATAGAGGTTGAAAGAGTCCACCAATCACCTCTTGAAAAAGATCCCCAAAAGAAAACTCTTAGGAATATTGTTGCCAGGTTCCAGAGTTCCCAGATCAAGGAGAAAACATTACAAGCAGACAAGAAGAAACATTTGAATATTGTGGAAAAACAATCAGGATAACACAGAATCTGGCAGCTTCTACATTTAGGGAATTGAAGGGATTGGAATAGGATATGCCCGAGGTCAAAGGAGCTGGGATTAAAACCAAGAATCACCTACGAAGCAAAACTGAATATCTTGTTTCTGAGCAAAATATTGTCATTCAAAGAAATAGCAGACTTTCAAGCATTCTCGATGAAAAAAAAACACATCTATATAGAAAATTTGACATTCAGATACAAGAAGTAAGAGAAACATGAGAAAGTTAAGAGGGAAAAGAATTCATAAGGAACTTATTAAAATTGAACTATTTAAATTCCTACGTGGAAAATGATAATTGTAACTCGTGAAACTTTTCTCAGTATGAGGATAGTTGAAGGGAATATAAATGTATATATAAATACATGTGTATATGTACATATATATTTCTATATAAGTGGGTACATTGGCATATGAATACATATGTGAGTGTATGTATGTGTACAATTATACATCGACAAAGGGCACAGGATCAATTGAATAGTAAGTGATGCTACTTAAAAGGTGAAATTGAGAGGTGAGGGAGTCATAAAGAGAGGAGATGGGATGAGATAGAATGGGGTAAATTACATCATATAGAAGAGGCAAGGGAAAAGTGTTACAATGGAGGGGAAGAACAGGAAATCAAAAGGGAATTGGTCAACCTTACTCTCTGAATTTGGCTTAGGAAGGGAATGACATACACCCTTTATAGGGTATCTCACTCAATGGGAGAGTAGGGGGGAAGGGCATAAGAGAGGGGATGATGGAAGAGAGGGCAGGTTGTGGTGGTAGTTAAGTTAGAAGCACACACTTTTGAAAAGGGACACAGTCAAAGAAGACAATAGAACAAGGGAGGGTAGGATAGGATAGAGGGAAATATAGTCAGTCTTTCACAATATGTCCACTATGGTAATATTTTGCATAGCTACACATGTAGAACCTATATTGAATTGCTTATCTTCCAAGTATGGGTGGGTGGTGAGGGAGGAAGGGAAAGAATCTGGATTTCAAAGTTGTAAAATCAAATGTGAAATATATATATATATATATATATATATATATATATAGTTGCTATTATTATTATTATTATTAACAACAATAATAATAACAATAATATTGTACATGCAATTGGGAAATAAGATATACAGGCACTGGGGTACTGAGATCCATCCTACCATACTGGAAAGTTGGGATATAGGAGAGAGCAGATTGGGGGAGGGGGTATACAGTGATATCATTGTTTTGGGGTTGTAGGTAGGGGAAAGACAGGGAGAAGATTTGTAACTCAAAATCTTGTGGAAATGAATGATGTAAATGAAAAATAGCCATAAAATTTTAGTTAAAATAGTAAAATTGCAAACCATCAGATCAAATATTAATAGGGAAGTAGGCAAAGTCAGAATTAAGGAGATGCACTAGGTCAAGATAACAGATGTCCCAATAAAAGAAAAAAAATGGGTTTTGTGTAGGGAAACAAGATGGTGGAGTCAAAGCTTTAAGAGCTCTCAGGCAACAGACAGTAAGAGGGGGAAGCATCAAAAATATTTTGCTGCTTCTGTGTTCAAGAATCTATTATATCAACTAAATGCAGTTCACTGTGATAGTTTCAGGTTTAAGAGGAGTACTAGTGACCCCAGTAATGCAAAGGCCCTGGTCAGAGTTTCAGTGGCAGAAGATAGTGCTTGTGGTTACACAAAAGAGAGTAGGGGCTCTTTTCTCAGTTCTAAGGCAGAGAGAATCACTGGCACTTACAGTGACAGGGGAACAAGGTCCCTTCCTAGGAAAAGTCCAAAAGTACCAGTCAGGAGAGCAATGACCTCTGCTTTCCTTATATGAACTCTGAAGTATCAAAAAATTATAGAGTAATAGACCCTCACAACTAGCTATGAAAAGAGCAATAGGAAAAATTTGAAGCTTGGGAAAAAGCATCCTCAATTCCAAGAGCAGAGACCAACTTTTACATAAAGTTAAAAGTCAAGAAATAGCTGGGAATATGAGCAAATATAAACAAAAAAGATTCTGACCATAAAAAAGTTACTATAGTGAAAAGGAAGATTAAGAAAAAAACACAGAAAATTATGTGAAAACAGCTAATAAGCAGAGCCTTAAAGGAAAAAAAAATAACATGAATTGTGCAAAAACCCACAAGAATTCCTGAACAAAAATATCAAAAAGCATTTTTAAAATGTAGTAAAAGAAGGAGACAAAAATAGGGGGAAAATGAGAGTGATCTAAGAAAATTAGGAAGGCAACAGCTTGGTAAAAGAGACACAAAAATCCAAGAAAAGAAATCTTTAAAACCAGAACTTTAAAACTGGTTTGGAGTTAATATGGAAGAGTGAAACCAGGGACTCACCTGAGCTCTCCTACAAACTCTGTTAACTACCTCTAAAACAGTGCATCTGAAGTAGAACACACAAAGTGAGAGAGTGTGGCAGATTTTGAACTCATGACAGGTTTACAGGAAGGATCTGATGCACCAGGCTAGGAGAGGAGTGCAGTCTAGTGCACAGGATGCAACAAAAATAGAGACCCACTTTAAAGCCAGAAAAAAAAGGAAATCACTATGAGCAAAAAACATCTTAGAAGAGCAAAGACCATATATCTTAATATAGGGACAGGAAAGATGAAAATACAAATTCATGGGAGTAGAAACAGCATGTCCAAGGTGCTCTCCACCCACATCACCTCCAAAACATATAAAAGGGGACTCTGAACAAATTCTGGAGCCCCAGCACCCACAGAACGACACAGAGAAGCTAACCTCTCACTGAGGACAGCCCAGCAGTCCTGCAGGGAGCAGCCAGCAAAACGCTCTGGGAGCCAACAGCACAGGGTACTGGGAACCTACAGCGCAGCTCTCTGAGAGCGGAGCCCAGGCCCATGTGAGCCACAGTTTTAGCCACAGGGTGGCCGGGCCAGGAGCCAGCTGGAGGGACTCCAGAACACCAGCAGCTGTGGCAATTCCAGAATTATCAACACAGACATGCCTAGGACAAAGTGAGAGGTTAGTGCCCTATGGACTTTGGGACCAGCATTTGGGGAAAGGGTTGGCTTCCTCCCCTGGGGGCTAGAAGACGCTCAGGAGACACTCCGTTTTGCAGTTTTCAGAGGCAGCTCCAGCTCCTGGCCTGTGAACTGTTGGGAGATCCAGCGATCTGTCTTGGGGGTTAATCACTCTTGCTTTAACCTGCTTGGATCTGGATTGTGATCTGGGGGGGAGGTCTGGGATGGGCATCTAACTTGCCAGACCCAGAAGTTGTGAAGACCCCAACATTTGGGATGGAAGCTCCCCTGTCTGGTGTCAGAGTCCTACTGTGCTAAAAAGCCTAAAAGTCAAGTAATTAAGTGGCAACATGCCTAGGCAAAGGAAAAAACATAAACAGAAAAATGCTACATTAGACTCCTATTTGGAAGCAAAGAGGATGGAAGCATGGAACAGGAGGTGGACTGTGAGGTCAAAAATCCCACTCCAAAAGCCCCAAAGGAAAGGATGAGTGGGTTAAAGGCCATAGAGGACCTTAAGAAGGATTTTAAAAATCAAATAAGAGAAGTGGAGGAAAATTGGGAAGAGAAATGAGAAGGATGCAGGAAAAGAATGAAATGAGGGTCAACAGCCTGACTGAGGAAAACAAAACCTTAAAAAATAATCTGGCAAAGGAGACCCAAAAGGCCAATGAGGAGAAGAATGCCTCAAAAAGCCAAATTTGCCAGATGGAAAAAGAATCTAAAAAGCTCATTGAGAGGATTTATTCCTTCAAAATTAGACTGGAGCAAATGGAAGCTAGTGACTTTATGAGAAATCAAGGTGCTATTAAACAGATCCAAAAAATTAAAAGAATAGAAGGCAATGTGAAATATCTCATGGGAAAAACATTGACCTGGAAAATAGATTCAGGAGAAATGATTTAAAAATTATTGTATTACCTGAAAACCATGATCAAGAAAGAACCTAGAAATCACCCTTCAAGAAATTCTCAAGGAAAATTGCACTGATGTTTTATACCCAGAAGGCAAAATAGAGGTTGAAACAATACACAGACCACCTCCTGAAAAAGATCCCAAAAAGAAAACTCCCAGGAATATTATAGCCAGGTTCCAGTATTCCAAGATCAAGGAGAAAATACTATAAGCAGCCAGGAAGAAACAATTTCAATATTGTGGAGACAGAATCAGAATAGTACAGTACCTTGCAGCTTCTACACTGAGGGATTGAAGGGCATGGAATGCGATATTCCAGAGGGCAAAAGAGCTGGGATTGAAGCCAAGGTTCACCTACCCAGCAAAACTGAGTATTTTGTTTCAGGGGAAAATATGGTCATTCAGTGGAATGGAGGACTTTCAAACATTCTTGAGGGAAAAAAACAGAGTTGAATAGAAAATTTGACCTTCAGACACAAGAAGCAAGAGATGCCTGAGAAGGTAACCAGGGAAAGAAATTAAGAGGAACTTATAAAAGTTGAACTACTTATATTCCTACATGGAAAAACAATAACTGTGACTGATGAAACCTTTCTCAGTATGAAAATAATGGAAGAAGTGTATATGGGCATATGAATACATATGTGAATGTGTGCGTATATGTTTACAGGTATACACGGATAGAGGGCATAGGTTGAATTTGGTGGGAACGGATGATACTTAAGGTGTAGGGTAAACTATCTCATGTAGAAGAGGCAATGGGAACTGGTTGCAGGGGAGGGGAAGAACAGGAAGGCAACAAGTCAAAACCATATTCTCATTGAATTTGGCTCAGGGAGAGAATGACATCCATACTAAATGGGATGTCTCACCCCACATCAGAGTAGGGGGAAAGGGGATGAGAAGGAGGATGATGGAGAGGAGGGCATTCTGGGGGGAAGGGAGTTGGACGTACCCACTTTTGAAGAGGGACAGGATCAAAGTAGGAAATTGACCACATGGGGGGTGGGATGGGTGGGAGGGAATTATAAGAAGCCTTTTACAATATATCCACTATGGTAATATTTTGCATAGCTATACATGTACAACACATACTGAATTACTTATCTTCACAGAGGGAATGGATGACAAGGGAGGAAGAGAATGGATCTGAAATTCGAGGTTTTAAAATAGAATGTTTCAAATATATTTAAATACTATTAGTAATTCTATTTTGCATGAAATTGGGAGATAAGATATGCAGGCATTGGGGCACAGAGACTCACCTTGCTCTAATGGAAAAGTTGAAGGGGGTTTGGGAGAAAATATGGGAGAGAGCATATTGGATCAGGGGATATCTTGTGGGACTGCTATTCTAGGGTGGTGGGTAGGGGAAATATGGAAAAAAATTTGTAACTCAATATCTGGCAGAAATGAATGATGTAAACCAGAAGTTAATAAAGCATTTGTTTAAAAGAAAAAAACAAAGACAAGAAACAAACAAACAAACAAAAAAAGAACCCACATTGACAAAAATATTTATAGTAGCTCTTTTTGTGGCAGCCACAAATAAGAAATTGAAGGGATGGCCATTAATTGTGGAATTACTGAACAATTTGTAGTATATGAGTGTAATCAAATACTAGTGTGCTATAAGATAAAATGGTAGACTTTAGAACAACTTGGAAAGACTTATATGAGCTGATGCTGAGTGAAATGAATCAAACCAGAAGAACATTGTGCACAGCAATAATCACAGTATTCGATGGCTGACTTTGATATTATTAGCCCTTCTCAGAAATGCAAGAATTTGAAATAATTATGAAGGTCTCATGACGGAAAGACTGCATTGATCTTCCAGAATCAGAGGGAAAAATAGAAATTGATGGAATCTTCTCTCACCTCCTGAAAGATATCCCTAATAAAAACTCCCAAAAATATAATACCCTAATTCCTGAAATAAATAATTAAAATATCATGGAACCCCAGCCAGGATGGCATAAGATTTAGAAGTTTATACCTTAAAGAATTGGAGGGGGTGGCTAGGTGATGCAGTGGATAGAGCACAGGCCCTGGAGTCAGGAGGACGTAAGTACAAATTCAACCTCAGACATTTAGCACCAACTTGGTGTGTTACCTTGGGCAGGTAACTTAATCCCAAATGCCCTCCCTTGCCCCCTCCAAAAATAAAACAAAACAAAGAAAAAAAAGAATTGGAGGAATTGGCATATGATATTATGAAAGGTGAAGGGACTAGGATTACAACCTAGAATAAACTACCTAGAAAAACTAATCACAATCCTTCATGGAAAAAACAAAGTATATTTAATGAAAAAGATAACTTTTAAACATTCCTAACAAAAAATTCCTAACCAAAGCTGAATAGAAAATTTGACTTTTAAATACAAATCTCAAGATATAAAAACGTAAATATGAAAAGAAATCATAAGAGACTCAATAAGCTTAAACTGTTTACATTCTGCATGGGAAGATGAAACTTAAAACTCCTAAAACTCTTTAGCATTATTATTGCCATTAGAAAGCATGTACAGACAGTTTTTCACTAAATTTACATTATATAAATTCAACTTTATGTAAAGAATTCTGAAATAAATTTCCATTTAAAAAAACCACTTTTGTTAACTTCACTGTATAGTACTGTGCTTTCTCTTTCCACTGCTGTCCCTCAGCTTGGTGCTTCCCAACTACCCACCAAAATCAAAGAAACTAATCTTCCAAGTAAAAACAGAAGAATGAACAGGAAACGGCTACTTCCATGGCCATCTTTGCCTCTGTATCCAGTTCTTGGATAGAGATCTCATGAGAAAAGATAGGATCTCTTTGCCCCACTTGGCTCAACAGCCTGTGTGTCTGGCCTAGCATGTCTGTCTTCTGTATGTTTGAGCTTAAGTACCATTACATATACATCCTCAGACTCCCAGTGTGTCACCCTCTGATCCTGTCTCTGTTCATCTCCATAACTCAAATGTCTTCCCTTCCAAACATTCTTCCTTTTGATTCTGGTCAGGCTGCCACTTAGCTGGTTCTAGTATAGCATGCTCCTCCTTCTGTGTGTGCCTTCTCATGCTCTTACTTCTCTGTTCCCTAACCCTCGATTTCCTTGTACACTGTGCCAACCCTCTCCCTCTATGGATGTATAGTTCCTTTCATTACCTTCCCCATATCTGTGAACTTTATCACTTTATGTAGATGTCTACAAATAATAATCTTGGGTAAAGCAAGAGCAGTCTGGATATAGAAGTCACAGGTGTGAGTTGACTATGATGTGATGATTGCAAAAAAGCAAATTAATTAAAAGTTGAGAAAGAGGACTCTACTATGAGAAAGGATACCAGGAAAAACAGAGAAAATTATCTCACATAAAAGAAGCATGAAAGGAATAACTTCTACAAAGGAGGAAAAATGATGACATGGAAGACAGTGTTTGAAACTTACTCTCATCAGAAGTAATCAAAGAAGGAATGCATACAATTTCAGTTCAGTATAGAAACAGCACGTCCAAGGCACTCTCCCTCCAAATCACCTCCAAACTATGTAAAAGGGGACTCTGAACAACTTCTGGAGCCCCAGCACCCACAGAAAGACAAAGAGAAGGTAACCTCCCACTGAAGACATCCCAGCAGCCCTGCAGAAAGGACCATCGTAGCACTCTGGGAGCCAGCAGGCCAGCACAGCACACAGGGAGCAAAGCACAGGTCCAACTGAGTCACCATTTTAGCCCCAGGGCAGCCAGGCCAGCAGCTGGCTGGAGGGACCCCAGAACACCAGCAGCTATGGTGATTCAAGAATCATCAACACAGACATTCTTAGGACAAAGTGAGAGGTTAGTGCCCTATGGAATTTGGGACCAGTATTTGGGGAATGGGTTGGCTTCCTCCCCTGGAGGCTAGAAGCTGCTGAAGAGGCACGCCATTTTGTAGTTTTCAGTGGCAGCTCCAGCTCCTGGCCTGCGAACTGTAGGAAGAGCTAGGGATCAGTCTTGGGGGGTAATTGCTCTTACTTTATCCTCCCTGAATCTGGATTGTGATGTGGGCTGGCAGTCGTGGGATGGGTATTCAGCTGGCCAGAAATGGAAATTGACCCTCCACACATTCGGGACGGAAGCTGCCCTGTCTGGTGGAAGAGTCCTACTTTGGCAACAAGCCCAAAAGGCAAGTAATTAAGTGGCAACATGACAAGACAGAGGAAACAAAATAAACAGAAAAATGCAACATTATGGTCCTATTTGCAGGGCAAAGAGTATCAAAGCATAGAACAGGAGGAGGACTGTGAGGTCAGAAATCTTGCTCCAAAAGCCCCAAAGGAAAATATGAGTGGGTTACAGGCCATAGAGGCCTTTAAGAAGGCCTTTAAAAAGCAAATAAGAGAAGTGGAAGAAAAATTGGGAAGAGAAATGAGAAGGATGCAGGGAAAGTATGAAATGAGGGTCAACAGCCTGACTGAGGAAAACAACACCTTAAAAATAGATTAAGTCAAATGGCAAAGGAGGCTCAAAAGGAAAATGAAGAGAAGAATGCCTTTAAAAGACAAATTTGCCAGATGGAAAAAGAATCTCGAAAGCTCTCAGAGGAGATTCATTCCTTCAGAGTTAGACTGGAGCAAATGGAAGCTAATGACTTTATGAGAAATCAAGATGCTGTTAAGCAGGTCCAAAAAATTGAAAGAATAGAAGGCAATGTGAAATATCTCATGGGGAAAACCACGGACCTGGAAAATAGATCCAGGAGAGACAACTTAAAAATTATTGGACTACCTGAAAGCCATGATCAAAGAAAGAACCTTGAAATCACCCTTCAGGAAATTCTCAAGGCAAAATTCCCTGATGTTTTAGATCCAGTGGGCAAAATTGAAGTTGAAAAATCCACCAATCACCTCTTGAAAAAGATCCCAAAAAGAAAACTCTCAGGAATATTATAACCAGGTTCCAGAATCCCCAGATCTAGTAGAAAATACTCCAAGCAGCCAATTGCAATATTGTGGAAACACAGTCAGAATAGAAAAGGACCTGGCAGCTTCTACACTGAGTGATTGAAGGGCATGGAATATGATATTCCAGAGGGCAAAAGAGCTTGGGTTAAAACCAAGAATCACCTACCCAGCAAAACTGAGTATTTTGTTTCAGGGGAAAATAGGGTCATTCAGTGGAATAGTGGACTTTCAAGCTTTCTTGAGGAAAAAAAGCAGGGCTGAATAGAAAATTTGACATTCAGACACAAGAAGCAAGAGATGCCCGAGAAGGTAATCAGGGAAAAGAAATCAAAAGGAACTTATCAGAGTTGACATATTTACATTACTTCATTGAAAAACAATAACTGGGCAGATCTAGGGGGAGGAGCCAAGATGGCAGAAAGGAAGCAGTAACCTCACTGAGCTCCTCAGTCACTAAGGCTCAAAGGGTGAATCTGAGTGGAATCCAGAGTGACGGAGCCCACTGGAAGATGAAGTATGGCAGAGTCCAGCCCAGGAGATTGCCCAGTGTGTCCGGACTGGTTGAGTGCAGAGCACGTAGTATCTGCACAGCCCAGACCTAAGAGCAGACAAGCAGACTACACCAGAGAGAGCAAAAGCCCCAGCCTGCAGACGTATGGAGGAGGAAACACGGTCACCTGGTAGGATCAGTGGAGCCAGGTAGGAGAGTTGGGCCCTCAGTGGAAAGAGCAGCTTCTCTAGCTACATTCGGCCCCCAGCCTGGAAGTTTAGAAACTGCCTGCCTGTATAATACAGGGGCTGGAATGGCAAAGTAAATTCTAGCTGCTCAGATCCTCCCATCCCTCCTTCATGAAGCAGAAAACCCAAAGATAAGTCTCCCACCCAGACTGAAATCCCAAGTTAATGGAAATAGCCCCAGGCTTGAGAGTCTCCAAGAAGGGGTGTAACTGAGACAGCCAGGAGTCTGAAGAGAAGAGGGTGGGGTCCCAACAAGCCCCACCTCTCTTCACCAACAAAAGCCTACTTATCTCCTCACCAAGAGCCTACTTATAGCCCAGGGGTAGAAAGGCAGAAATGTGAAGTGGTCAGACACACCCATACCTACTCATCTACATCCCTCATTGACTTCCCTGACCTAGCCATAAATTAGCCACCCAGAGGTATTCAAAGTCAAGGATCAGGCCCTAAACTCATAGCCTGAGAAACTAATGAACAGGAAGTCACAATGGGAAAAAAAGAAGCTGAGAAGGAGAAGGGGAAGGCAAAAAAGTCTATTTGAGCATACTATGCAGGGCAAGAACAACAAAATACACAGGGCAATATAGACTCTCTACCCACACCTGAGACCACAGAAGGAAACATGATCTGGTCTCAAGCCCAAATAGCATTCCTGGAGGAGCTTAAGAAAAATTTTAAAGACCAAATCAGGGAGGCAGTGACCAACTTGGAAAAATGTCTCAGTGAAGTAATTGGAGAAAATACCTCCCTAAAAAAGGAACTTCAAGAAATGACTGAAGACTGTAATTCGATAAAAATTAGAAACAATCAAATTGAAGCTCAGAACTCTATGATGCAGTAAGAGTCAATCAAACAAAACAAGACGATCAAAAAATTGCAAGAAAATGTAAAATATCTCACTGGAAAAATAACTGACCTAGAGAACAGATCCAGGAGAGACAGCCTAAGAATTATTGGTCTACCAGAAAGCCATGATGAAAAAAGCAGCCTAGACAACATCCTCCAAGAGATTGTCAAAGAAAACTGTCCTGAGGTCCTGGAATCAGAAGATAAAATAACTATCGACAGAATTCACCGGACTCCTCCTGAGAGAGATCCCAAACTGAAAACTCCAAGAAATATAGTAGCCAAATTCCAGAATTACAAGATTAAAGAAAAAATTCTACAAGCAGCCAAAAAGAAACAATTCAAATATTGAGGAACTACAGTTAGGATCACACAGGACCTAGCAGCTTCTACATTAAAAGAGTGGAGGGACTGGAATTTGATATTTCATAGGGCAAGAGAGCTAGGACTACAACCAAGGATTAACTACCTGGCAAAACTGAGCATAATCTTCCAGGGAAGGAGATGGCTGTTTAATGAAATAAGGGCCTTCCAGATGTTCCTGATGAAAAATCAGGAGATCTCAATGGAAAAATCCAGAGCTCAATGGAAAATTTGATCTCCAATTACAAAACTCAAGAAAGACATAAAAAGGTAAACAAGAGAAACACAGACTCACATATGCATAAGTGCACACACCCACACTCACAACCACATGCTCATTACTTGGGATGCAACAAGAGCAAAATGTTCACATCCTTATATGTGGAGCTGATAACTGTCAATATTCAAAATCTTTATGATTATCATGACCTTCAAAAGGGTTATACTTAGATAGAGGGTGTGAGTATGAATGCACTAACCTGATGTCTAAAAAAAAAAAAAAAAACTATTAAGGGAATCAAAGAGACTGTTATGGGAAAAAGGAAAGGATTAGATAGGAAAAGGTAAAATATGCCATCTGAAGAAACATTAAAACACACTATAGAAGAGGGGAAAGAGGGAGAGGAACATCATTTAAACACTATTCTCACTGGTTCTGGTTCAAAGAGGGATCAACTTAAATCAGTGAAGTTTAAGATGTTAATGTGAATAGACACATAAATTCATTAAATAGAGGAAAAGGAGGGAGCGAGAGGAGCAATGTTTGAACTTTACTCTCATTGGTTTGGAATCAAATGGGGAGTAATTCACTCTGATAAGTATAAAAACTTATTGCATCCTATAGAAAGCAGAAGGATAAGGGGGGTGTGAAAAAGAGGAGACTAAAGGGGGGGATTAGAAGGGAGGGAAACAGTAATAAGGGGAGAGGGTAGGTTAAGAAGAGGGATCACTGGGTGGGAACACTGAGGGAGGGGGTGGTCAAAAGAGAAAACTTCAAGGAGGGGAAGGGAGAAGGAAGAAACAAAAACATAAACAGGGGAGGGAATAGGATGGAGAGGAAGAGACAGATAGTCATTATTACTGTGAATGTGAATGGGATGAACTCTCCCATAAAACAGAGGCAGATAGCAGAATGGATTAAAAACCATAATTGTACAATATGCTGTCTACAAGAAACACATTTGAAACAAAGGGATACCCACAGGGTAAGGGTAAAAGGTTGGAGTAAAATTTATTATACCTCAGCTAAAGTAAAAAAAGCAGGGGTAGCAATACTTATCTCAGAAAAGGCAAAAGCAAAAATAGATTTAATTAAAAGAGATAAGGAAGGAAACTATATCCAACTAAAAGGCACCATCGAGAATGAAGCAGTATCACTACTTAATATTTATGCGCCCAGTGGTATAGCGTCTAAATTCCTAGAGGAGAAGTTAAAGGAATTAGAGGAAGAAATAGATAGCAAAACTATACTAGTGGGAGACCTTAATCTTCCCCTCTCTGAACTCGATAAATCTAACCTCAAAATAAACAAGAAAGAAGTTAAGGAGGTGAACAGAATCTTAGAGAGACTAGATATGATGGATCTCTGGAGAAAACTGAATGGGGATAAAAAGGAATTTACTTTCTTCTCAGCAGTGCATGGTACATACTCAAAAATAGACCATGTACTAGGGCATAAAAACCTCACAATCCAGTGCAGAAAGGCAGAAATATTAATCACATCATTGTCAGATCATGATGCAATAAAAATTATATGCAATAAAGGGCCATGGAAAGATACACTAAAAACTAATTGGAAATTAAACAATTTAATCCTAAAAAATTGGTGGGTCAAACAAGAAATTATAGAAACAATCAATAATTCCATTCAAGAGAATGATAATAATGATACTACATACCAAAATTTGTGGGATGCACTAAAGGCAGTTCTCAGGGGAAGTTTTCTAACCCTGAGTGCATACTTAATTAAAGCAGAGAGAAGGGAGGTCAATGAATTGGACATGCAATTGAAAAAGCTAGAAAAAGAACAAATTGAAAATCCCCAATTTAGTACTAAATTAGATATATTGAAAACCAAAGGTGAGATCAATAAAATTGAAATTAAGAAAACCATTGAATTAATAAATAAAACTAAGAGCTGGTTTTATGAAAAAATCAACAAAATTGATAGACCCTTAGTCAATATGATAAAAAAAGAAAGAAGAAAACCAAATTAAGAGTATCAAAAATAAAAAGGGTGAATCTACCTCCAATGAAGAAGGAATCAAAAAAATAATGAGGAATTATTTTTCCCAATTGTATGCACATAAATATGACAATCTTAGTGAAATGGATGAATATTTACAAAATCACAAGTTGCCTAGATTAACTGAAGAGGAAGTGATTTACCTAAATAACCCCATCTCAGAAAAAGAAATCAAACAAGCCATCAAAGAACTCCCAAGGAAAAAATCTCCAGGGCCAGATGGGTTTACTAGTGAATTCTATCAAACATTTAAAGAACAATTGATTCCAATACTCTACAAACTGTTTGGGAAAATTAGTGAAGAAGGAGTCCTACCAAACTCTTTCTATGACACAAATATGGTACTGATTCCTAAATCAGGAAGAGATAAAACAAAGAAAGAAAATTATAGACCAATTTCCCTCATGAATTTAGATGCAAAAATTCTAAATAAAATATTAGCCAAAAGACTCCAACAACTTATCACAAAAATAATACACTCTGATCAGGTAGGATTCATTCCAGGAATGCAAGGATGGTTTAATATTAGGAAAACCATCATTATAATTGAGCACATCAACAATAAAACTAGCAGAAACCACATGATCATCTCAATAGATGCAGAAAAGGCTTTTGACAAAGTACAACACCCATTCCTATTAAAAACACTAGAAAGTATAGGAATAAATGGAGCCTTCCTCAAAATAGTTGATAGCATCTATTTAAAACCATCAGCAAGTATTATATGCAATGGGGATAAACTAGAAGCCATTCCAATAAGATCAGGAGTGAAACAAGGGTGTCCACTATCACCCCTCTTATTCAATCTGGTACTAGAAACACTAGCATTAGCAATTACAGAAGAAAAAGAAATCAAAGGAATCAAATTAGGTAAAGAAGTGACCAAGCTATCACTCTTCGCACATGATATGATGATATACTTAGAGAATCCTAGAGAATCAAGTAAAAAACTACTAGAGACAATAAATAAATTTGGCAAAGTTGGAGGATATAAAATAAACCCACATAAATCCTCAGCATTCCTGTACATCTCTAATGAAACTCAACAGCAAGAGATAGAAAGAGAAATCCCATTTAAAGTCATTGTAGACATTATAAAATATTTGGGAATCTACTTGCCAAAACAAACTCAGAATCTATATGAACACAACTACAAAACACTTCTCACACAAATAAAAGCAGATCTAAATAGTTGGAAAAATATCAATTGCTCATGGCTGGGTCGAGCTAATATAATAAAAATGACAATTTTACCCAAACTAAACAATATATTTAGTGCCATCCCAATCAATTTACCAAAAAACTACTTTCTAGAGTTAGACAAAATAATACCAAAATTTATTCGGAAAAACAAACGATCTAGAATATCAAGGGAATTAATGAAAAGAAACGCTAGGGAAGGTGGACTAGCTATGCCAGATCTTAGTCTGTATTATACAGCAGAAGTCATCAAAAACTGGTGGGTACTGGCAGAGGTATAGAGTAGTGGATCAATGGAATAGATTAGGTGCAGGAGACCCAGATGTTAATGAATATAGCAATCTATTGTTCGATAAACCCAAAGACACCAGTTTTTGGGATAAGAATGCACTATTTGACAAAAACTGCTGGGAAAACTGGAATACAGTGTGGCAGAAACTGGGCATAGACCATTATCTAACACCATATACCAAAATCAAGTCCAAATGGGTGCATGATCTAGGTGTAAAGGAAGATATTATAAGCAATTTGGGAAAGCAAGGAATAGTTTACCTGACAGATCTGTGGAGAAGGGAAGACTTTAGGACCAAACAAGAATTAGAGAGCATTATAAAATGCAAAATGGATAATTTTGATTACATTAAATTGAAAAGCTTCTGTACAAACAAAGCCAATGTAACCAAGATCAAGAGGGAGGTGGGAAATTGGGAAAGAATTTTTACAACTTGTGTCTCTGATAAAGGACTCATCTCTAAAATTTATAGAGAATTGAGCCAAATCTATATGAATACAAGTCATTCCCCAATTGATAAGTGGTCAAAGGATATGAACAGGAAGTTTTCAGAGAAAGAAATTAAAGATATCTATAAGCATATGAAGAAATGCTCTAAATCACTATTAATTAGAGAAATGCAAATCAAAACAACTCTGAGATACCACATCCCTCCAGTCAGATTGGCTAAGATGACAAAACAAGAAAGTGACAAATGCTGGAGAGGATGTGGACAAATTGGAACACTAATACATTGCTGGTGGAGTTGTGAACTTATCCAACTATTCTGGAGAGCAATCTGGAATTATGCCCAAAGGATTATACATAATTTCTTACCCTCTGACCCAGCCATACCACTTCTAGGGTTATATCCCAAAGAGATCATAGAAGTGGGAGGAAGACCCATATGTACAAAAATATTTTTAGCAGCCCTTTTTGTGGTTTTAAAGAATTGGAACCTAAAGGGGTGCCCATTAATTGGGGAATGGCTAAACAAGTTGTGGTATATGAATGTAATGGAATATTATTGTGCTATAAGAAACGAGGAGGTGACAGATTTCATAATTACCTGGAGAGACTTATACAAACTGATGCTGAGCGAGAAGAGTAGAATCAGAAGAAATTTGTATACAATCACAGACATACCATATCTGTGATGACCAACTTTGACAGAATGGACTCTTTTCAGCAATGCAGTGATATAAGTTAATCCCGAAAGACTCAAGAAAGTGTGAAATGCGCCATCCAGAGATATAACTAGAAAGAACTGAGCCTGAATCCTGATGGAAGCAAACTAAATAATCTTGTTCTTTTCATTGTTTGGTATTATTTCTTCCTTACAATCTTTCATCCCACCTAGTACAATACGCCTTTGTAATTGGAATAATGTCTAATATGAATGCATTTGCAGATCCTATACTAGACTATATGCTGTCATGTGTGGAGGGGGGAGGGAAGTAAAGGAAATTTGAAAATCAAGGAACTATGGAATTGAATCTTTTTAACTGAAACTAAACTAATAAGCTAATTTAAAAAAAAAGAAAAACAATAAGGTTGACTGATGAAACCTTTCTCAGTATGAAAATAATGGAAGAAGGATATATGGTCATATGAATACATATGTGAATATGTGTATAGATGTTTACAGTTATACATGGATAGAGGGCACAGGTTGAATTTGTTGGGAAGGGATGATATATAAGGGGTGAAGTTCTGAGGCACGAGAGGAAAGTAGGAAGAGGAGATGGGGAGAGACAGGGTAGGGTCTACTATCTCATACAGAAGAAGCAAGGGGAAGTGGTTGCAGTGTAGGGGAAGAACAGGAATGCAAAAAGGCAAAACCATGTTCTCATTGAATTTGGCTCAGGGAGATAATGACATACATACTAAATGAGCTATCTCACCCTGCTAGAGAGTAAGGGGAAGGGGAATGAGAAGGAGGATGATGGAGGGGAGGGCATTCTGGGGAGAGGGGAGGTTGGAAGTGCCTACCTTCGAAGAGGGACAGGATCAAAGTAGGGAATAGACCAGGTCGGGTGTGATGGGTGGGAGGGAATTATAAGCAGCCTTTTAGAATATATCTACTATGGTAATGTTCTGCATAGCTATACATGTACAACACATACTGAATTGCTTATCTTCCCAGAGATAGTGGGTGACAAAGGCAGAAGGGAATGGATGTGAATTTCAAAGTTTTAAAATTAAACGTTTCAAATGTATATAAATACTATTATTAATGCTATTTTGTATGTAATTGGGAGATAAGATGTGCAGGCATTTGGGCACAGAGATTCACCTTGCCCTAATGGCAAAGTCGAAGGGGGTATGGGAGAAAATATAGGAGAGAACATATTGGATGAGGGGTTATCTTTTGGTACTGCTTTACTGGTGTGGTGCATAGGGAAAAATGGGGAAAAATTGTAACTCAAAATCTGGTAGAATTGAATGATGTTAACCAGAAGTTAGTAAAGCATTTCTTTAAAATACACACACACACACACACACACACACACACACACACACACACACACACACACACATATATCAGCAAACATTATCTAGAAATAAACTAGAAGACTTCCCAGTAATATTAGGAGAGAATTAAGCCCATTGTCACCATTTTTATCCTCTATTTTACTATAAATGTTAACCATAGCAGAAAGACAAGAAAAATAAATTGAAGGAACTAGAAAGGAATGATAAACCGAAACTACCACTCTTTGTGTACAATGTGATGGTATACTTACTGAATACTAAAGAATCAAGCCAAAAAATTTTGAAATAATTAACAACTTCACAAATTTGCAATAAAGTAAATCCCACATAAATTATCATCATTTAAAAATATTAATAACAAATTCCAGTAGGAAGAGATAGAAAGAGAAATTCCATTTAAAATAACTTCAGAAAATACAAAATACTTATTCTATCTGTTAAAAAGAACCAAGGAGTTATATGAACACAATTTTAATACATGTTTCACACAAAGTCATATCTAAAGAATTGTAGAATTTTTAAGTTATGGGTAGGCTGAGCCAATATAGTCATATCATAATTCTACCTAGATTATTTTATGCATTCAGGGCCCTAACAGTCTAACTAATGAAAATTTATTTTCTAGGGCTATAAAAAAATACAAAAATTCAACTCAGAACATATGAACAGAAAAAAAAATCTTTAAAAAACATATGAAGTTAGGTGACCTAGTTGTACCAGTTCTAAAACTGTACTATAAAGCAGTAACCATTAAAACTATCTGGTACTGGCTAAGAAATGTATGTGTTGGATCAGTGGAAAAGATTAGATACATAATATAAAATAGTAAATATTATTTTTATCTAGTGTTTGATAATCCGAAAAATGATCCAAGGTTTGGGGACAAGGACTCTCTATATGTAAAGGAATATGACAATTGGAAAGCACTTAGGCAAAAACTAAGGAAGACCAACATCTTACTGCATATGCCAAGATAAGTTTAAAAATGGCACATGATTTAGACATAAAAGATTAAATGAGAGGATCATGGAAAACTTTACCTGTCAGTTCTATGTATAAGGAAAGAATTTTTGACCAAACAAGAGAGGGAGAGCATTATGGGATGTAAAATGATTAAATCTGATTACATTACATTAGAAAACAAACCAATGTAGCCAAGATTAGAAGGACAACCAGAATCTGGGGGAAAGTTTTATAGCCAGTTTCTTTGATAAAGTCCTCATATCTCAAATCTATATAGAACTGAGTTAAATTTATAAGATTATGAATGTTTTACTTATTGATGAATGGTCAACAGATATGAACACACTTTTCTGAAGAAGAAATCAATTATTTCTAGTCATTTAAAAATTGGTCTAAACCACTTGAATAGTGAAATGCAAACTAAAACAACTCTGAAGTACTACCTCCTACATCTCTGAACAGTTAATAGGACAGAAACGGAAAATGACAAATATTGCAGTGCATGTGGAAAAAAATGGACTTTTGTTCACTGTTGGTGAACATATGAACTGATCTAATCATTCTGGGGAGCATTTATAACTATGCCCAAAGAGCAATAAAATCATGCCATTTGACACAGAAAAAGATTAAAAAAATGACCTCTATATACATTTTTATAATTAGTCTTTTTGTGGTAGCAAGGAATTGTATATTGAGGGGATGCCCCTTAACTGTGCATGTCTAAACAAGTTTTGATATATGATTGTGATGGAATGTTATATACTATACTATAGGAAATGATGAATAGTATGCTTTCAGAAAAATCTGGAAAGACTTCCCCAACTGATACAAAATGAAGTGAGTAGAACAAAGAGAACATTATTTGCAATAACAGCTATATTGTATGATGATCAACTGTGAATGATGTAACTATCCTGATCAATACAACGATCCATGTCAATTCTTAAGGACTTGTGATGGAAAATGTTATTCACCTCCAGAAAAAAGATCTGATGGAATTTGAGGCAAATTGAATCATATCTATTTTTACTTTATTTTTATTGAGGTATTTATTTATTTGCATCATCACTAATGTGGAAACAAGTTTTGCATGACTAAATATGTATAAACTATATCAAATAATTCGCCTTCGCAAGGAGGGGACAGGGGAGATAATTAGGAAGAGGATTTTAAGTTCCAAATTAAAAATACATACCATATAGATATTGTTATATAGAATTGACAAATATTTAGTGAATTAATGAAAGAAACTATATTAAGAAACAAATTAATAAATTCAAAGTGATGTTATGATCAATGGAAGAACAGAGGAAGGTTTTCCTCTGAAATTGCAACTTTAAAGTTCATTATTTGGGATATGATATATTTCTGAGAAATGGTAAAGACTGAATAGACAAATATACCTATCTAGAGATAAAATAGAATGATGAAAGAAATTAATAGAGACAAAGAAGTCAAAGAATTGGTAAGATTATGAGAAAATATCTTCAAAATTACTATGAAGATGATGAGAGTGGATAGAAGTAGAAAATAGACATCATTCCCAGTTATACAGAGAACAAGAGTTGCTCAATCTTGCACCTTTGTGATAAGTAGTTTGGAAGAAAGATTACCTGTAAGAGAAGGTATTAAAAGGGGTATAATGTAAGAGGTAGAAAAAGTTTTTGATAAACTGAGAATGTAGAGGGAAGGTTGATAGAGATCAAGAAAATGGGATTAAAAAAAAATATTAGTGCTTACAAAAAATACAAAGTCAGTAGATGGGAAATAAAAGGCCTAAGTGTACCTTCTATAGTATGGGGGTGATAAAATTGTGGATGAATTTTTGAGAGATCCAGTTTGAGCATACAACTAATATCTAAGCTGCTTGGAATACATTTGGAATTTAGCCATTCATAAGTTGTTAATTAGCTATTTATGAAAAAAATAGAGTTAGTATTTCTTACACAGTCTACTTCAAATTTCTATAGTGAGTGAAGCAATTAAAAAACCTGGAGATGTTACAAGCATGTGAGTAACTATCACTGTATAGGAATTATCTTAGCTTATTCATGTAAAAGTCTTCTGGTAAGGGCTTGTTTTGAGTTCTCAGAGCTAAACAGCTCATCATTTGAAGAAAAAAAAATGTAGCAATTTATGTGTGACTTAAATTTTTTTTTTGAAAGTGGATTAAAAATTGTTTCCATGATTTATTTTAATTTGACCCAAGGACTTGTAACTTTGCTAAGCAAAGGATAATTAACAAGGATACCCTCAACCCATTATAAGGAGATACAGTCTCATTTGACTTGCTCCTGAACAAACTAACACTTAAAATGTACAGGGGATGAAGGGCATTACCAAACTATCTTATGTTAACCAGTTAAATATTAGATTATATATTTATATAAATTTAATATATGAAATTATATAATTACAAATATATAATATTTACAATATTAGAGGTAGAGAAGAGTACAAAGAATTAATGTAATCCCCAAACAAATTAATGATTCCACTCCTTTATAATTTATAATGATGTTATTTGTTTACATAATACATACATACATACATACATGTACATGTACATTATGTGTTTATGAATGAATATAGTTTGTGTGTGTGTGTTTGTACAAATATAGCAGCTAGGTCATATAGTGGAAAAATGGATAAAATACTAGGCCTGAAGCCAGGAAGATTCATCTCCATGAATTCAAATATGACTTCAGAAACTTACTAGCTATGTGACCTTGGACAAGTCATTTTATCCTGTTTGTCTCAGTTTCTCTTTTGTACAATGAAGTGAAGAAGCAAATGGCATACTTCTCCAATATCTTTGTCAAGAAAACCCCAAATGGCATTATGAAGAGAATGACATAACTGAAAAGAGTATATGTATATTGTGTCGATGTATGTGTATATGTGAGTATTTATCTATGTGTGTGTATATATATATATATACATATATGTGTGTGTATTCATATTTGTGTGTGTGTATATATATTTGTGTGTATGTATATATGTGTGTGTGCATATATATAAAATCCCCAGAATTTGCATGAAAATAAAGCCTATGGTACAATTTAACCAAAATTCTAGTATATTGGCTAAAGAGGAGTATGAAGGATAGTTCTAAGATTAGACACATGTATTCAACATAAAGGGATGTATGTTAATACAAGTGTGGAAGATATTATACTTGAATAAGCTATATAATGTGGAATGCTTCTGTTATGAATTTTTTCATAATAAAGTTTTAAAGAGAATTTTCTAATTGTGAAAACATTTGTGTCATGCTGTGCCCTCAGCAATTTTAAAGAAATACATCATATATAAATCACATCTGCTAAGAAAGTCTATAAAACCATTACTTTAAACATTTTACATATTTAAGAATCAATATTCTCTCATTCTTATTACTAATTTGAATTGTGCTATGTGCATTTAATGACAAACATTTTGATAAAAGACATATTGAAACTAACCCAAAAAGGAGTATTATCACACTTTCAATGTTGTGTAGCTATTAGAAGGGGAAAAATATCTCTAAGAATAGCAGGCTTTTAGTATGCAGGGAACCAGTATGGCTCATATAATGGATGATGTGCTAAAAGTACAAAAATGGAGGAAGGTTTCCTAAGATGATTCAAACACACAGTATTAATTGAGATTTCAGGTTGATTTCAATGGCATTTGAAAGTTGAAATTTTTGGTGGGAGGGGAGCATTATGGGAAAAAGAAAATCTTATAAAAACACATGTTAACTGCTAATCTTCATGTAAGAAATCCTGCTTAAACTCTTGTACTCTGAAAGCTAATTTCACCCAATTGCCTTTTAATTATAGCCTCTTGCTCAGAATCCCAAATATAATGACTTTTTAATATAACTTGCAGTGTTCTGTATCCAACATAGAATGTAATCATGTAATTTATTCAGTGAGAGCCAATGCTTTTGTAACTAAACCACAAACAGAAAAAAAAGCTCATATTAAAGTGGTTAGGTCCTAAAAGGTAAGAATGTTGGAGTAGAATCCTGAAAAATGTTAGTCCTCTATTGTATATCCAAATTATTCTGAATCAAAGGAAAGCATCATTATCCTTTACTTGTAAATCTTATAGAATGCATGAGAATATGTAATAAGAAACAAAGAATTTTAAGCTTAATATTTACATGGTTTATAATTCTACAACCCATTCTTTGTATAATAGCATTAATAATTTCCTCACCAGTTAGAAACTTTAATAATGACAAGTTCAATTTCTTGATGCCTCATTAAGAAGGAAGAAGAAAAGAAGGAGGAGAAGAAAGAGGAAGATGAAGATGAGGAAGAAGGAAGAAGAGGAAGAGGAGGAGGTTAAGAAGATTATGATGATGTAGGTGGTGAGTTTTTAAAGCTTACTAATAATTATTTTGCTAATTCTAGAGAAAATCAAAACAAGTGTACCAATTTTTTTTTAAAAAAGAAGCATAGTTACTTTTTTTTTATTATGGCCCTTTTAAGTTAGATGATAATTTTGATTTCCTTTTCGAAGATGGTATTATTTAAGTAATTTACATCCTCTTCAGTTAATCTGGGCAACTTGTATTTTTGTAAATATTCATCCATTTCCCTAAGATTGTCAAATATATGTGCATACAATTGGGAAAATAATTCCAAATTATTGTTTTGATTTTCTCTTCATTGGAGGTAGTTTCACCTTTTGCATTTTTGATAATTTGATAATTTGATTTTCTTCTTTCGGTTTTTTATCATATTGACTAAGGGTCCATCAATTTTATTGTTTTTTTTTCCATAAAACCAGCTCTTAGTTTTATTTTTTTAATTCAACAGTTTTCTTAATTTCAATTTTATTAATCTCTCCTTTGGTTTACAATATTTCTAATTTATTACTTAATTGAGGATTTTCAATTTGTTCTTTTTCTAGCTTTTTCAATTGTATGTGCAATTTATTGACCTCCCTTTTCCATAATTTATTCATATATGCACTCAGGGATATAAAACTTTCCCTAAGAATTACCTCTAATGCATCCCACAAATTTTGGTATTTTGTCACATTATTATCATTCTGTTTAATGAAATTACTGATTGTCTCTATAATTTCTTGTTTGACCCATTCATTCTTTAGGAATAAGCTCTTTAATTTCCAATTAGTTTTTATTCAATATTTCTATGGCCCTTTGTTGCATATAATTTTTATTGCCTCATGATCTGAGAATGATGCATTTCTTATCTATGCCTTCTGTACTTAATTGTGAGGTTTTTATGCCCTACTGCATAGTCTATTTATGAGTATGTACCATGCACTGCTGTGAAGAAAGTAAATTCCATTTTATCCCAATTAAGTTTTCTCCAGAGATCTACCATATCTAATCTCTCTAAAATTCTATTTGCCTCCTTAACTTCTTTCTTGTTTATTTTGAGGGTAGATTTATCAAGTTCAGAGAGGGGGTATTAAGGTCCCCAAATGGTATAGTTTTGCTATCTATTTCTTCCTCTAATTCCTT
This sequence comes from Gymnobelideus leadbeateri, assembly GCA_011680675.1. NCBI lineage: Eukaryota > Metazoa > Chordata > Mammalia > Diprotodontia > Petauridae > Gymnobelideus > Gymnobelideus leadbeateri. The sequence goes on from WOXC01002102.1 coordinate 61,963, forward strand.
TAACTTCTCCTCTAGGAATTTGGATGCTATACTACTACATGCATATATGTTAAGTAATAATATTACTTCATTCTCGATGGTGCCTTTTAGCAGGATATAATTTCCTTCCTTATCTTTTTAATTAGATCTATTTTGGTTTTACTTTATCTGAGATGAAGATTGCTATCCTTGGTTTTTTTTTTTACTTTAGCTGACACATAATAGATTCTACTACAGCCTTTTACCTATACCCTGTGGGTATCTCTTTGTTTAAAATGTGTTTCTTGTAGACAGCATATTGTAGGATTATGTTTTTTAATCCCTTCTGCTATCTGCCTCTGTTTTATGGGAGTGTTCATCCCATTTACATTCACAGTAATGATGACTATCTGCCTCTTCCCCTCCATCCTATTCCCTGCCTTGCTTATGTTTTTGTTTCTTCCTTCTCCCTTCCCCTCCTTGAAGTTTTCCCTTTTGACCACTTCCTTGCTCAGTGTTCCTACCCTGTGAACCCCTTCTTTACCTACCCTTTCCCCTTACTACTCCTTCCCTCCCCTCTACACCCCCTTTACTCTCCTCCTTTTTATCCCCCCACCTTACCCTCATACTGCCTATAGGACACAATGAAGTTTTACACTTATCAGAGTATTTTACTCCCCTTTTGACACCTCGCCAGTGAGAGTAAATTTCAGTGTTCCTCTCCCTCCCTCCTTTTTCTCTATTTAACGAATTTACATGTCTATTCACAGTAGAATCTTAAACTTAACTGATTATATTTATCCCTCTTTGAACCATAAACAGTGATAATAGCTTTTAAATGATGCTACTATGCCTCTTTCTTTCCCCTTTAGTATGTGTTTTTATGCCTCTTTGAACGACATGCTTTACCTTTTTCTATCTCATCCTTTCCTTTTCTGCCATTACAATCCCTTTGATCCCCTTACTAAGGTTTCTTAATTTTTTTTTTTTATCTTCAGGTTAGTTCATTCATACCTACACCCTCTATCTATGTATAACCCTTTTAAAGGTCATGATAATCATGTAAATTCCAATATTCACAGTATCAGCTCCTCATATATGGATGTGAACATTTTGTTCTTGTTGCATACCAAGTTATGTGCATGTGTGCAGAGTGTGCTTATATGCATGTATGTATGTGTGAGTCTGTGTTTTACTTCTTTGCCTTTTTATATCTTTCTTGAGTCTTGTAATTGGAGATAAGATTTTCCATTGAACTCTTGTCTTTTTCATCAGGAAAGCCTGGAAGTCCCTTATTTCATTAAACGGCCATCTCCTTGCTTGAAATATTATGCTCAGTTTTGCTGGGTAGTTGATCCTTGGTTGTAGTCCTAGCTCTCTTGCCCTACAAAATATCTAATTCCAATCCCTCTGATCTTTTAATGTAGAAGCAGCTAGGTCCTGTGTGATCCTGACTGTATTTCCACAATATTTGAATTGTTTCTTTTTGGCTGCTTGCTGTATTTTTTCCTTAATCTTGTAATTCTGGAATTTGGCTACTATATTTCTTGGAGTTTTCAATTTGGAATCTCTTTCAGGAATAGTCTGGTGAATTCTTTTGATAACTATTTTATCTTCTTATTCCAGGACTTTAGGACAGTTATTTTTTGTCTGAATAAATGTTTATTGAATGAATGGCATTGGATATGGCAAATTTTTCCATCAAAAGAAAGCAACATTAGTTTTTCATTAGTTTAACTGCAGAAATGGTAACAAAGGTGAAAAGTTAACACCACTTAATTTTAAGACTACTGACATGACCACGAGTTCTCTTACACCAGAGCTAAGGGTACATGGAAACAAAGCACTAGGAAAGCTTGCCCTTGGCTTTGCTTTCATTCCCTCCTCCCTCCTCATTACAAAACTGTTCCTTCAAAGTGGTGAATCCAGAGATGAGCTGGTGTCCTCATGCTTTGTTTCCTGCCTCCGCCCTTGAAACATGGCACAATGGTTAAATAGGTACACTGTTGCTCACAATGGCCCAAGCAAAATGTGAACAGTTTCCAACATGAATTGAACATCAAACTAAGAACTTTCACAAAGATGAGCTTAATTTCCAGAAAAGCTGAGATGAAGACAGGTCAGTGCCATTATGGGACAGAAATGCCAGGTGAGAGGGAGTTCTCAGAGTAGGAATCCCTTATGGATGTGGCAGGTACTTGGATATGGATGAGGCAGGTACTTGGAATACTGGATGGCATTGAGAGCAGCCCTGATGTCATAATTATTAGTCTGCAGGAGTCTGGTGAGCCAGCCACCATCATCAGAGAAGCCCATGGACAGCATCTGGGAGAGGGATTCGATCAAACACGGATCTGCTTCTGGTGGAAGATGTGGGTATAAGGCAGTTTCTCTGAGCCCTGTGGGCCCCTCCTGAGAATGGTCCATGGAGTTTGAACCATCTGTTTCTGGCATTTGTAGGGACTGAAGTTCACCTGTGGAAGGATCCGTTTCTTTTGAAGACAAGTGAGTCCAGTCATCATCTCCTCCGGAACCAGTCTCTGTCTGTTCTTGGGCCATTGGATTCTCATCCACCTTCATGGAGGACTTCACAATCACCTTCTCCACCTGTTCAGACAGGGCTGCCATCTCCATTTCAGTGCTCAGGGGGTTTTCTTGGCTCTGGCTGGATGAGGAGCTGCTTGGCTGAGGGCTGCCCTTCTCTTCACTGTTGGGCTGAGAGAAGGATGGCGTCACCTCGCTTCTTTTCCCACCATGCTCTACATAAATGTCAACATTAATACCCAGAGGGCTAAGAGCAGCTGCCACACTTTCACCTACATTATGCAGGAAGGTGACATTGGGATCCTGCTGTGAACTGGTACTAGCTGAAGCGTCTTGTTTTGCTCCTCGATTGGGGGGAGTCCCGCTAGGTTCTGCCTGTGAAGCATTCTTATTCATGCAGTGAGGACCAATGAATCCCCAGCCTGGCATTCACTGAAAGGGGGGCAAATGCCTATGTCTCATCTTCTGGAGCCATCGTAGGTGAGAAATCCACTCAGGCAGGTGGGTGTTGAAGGGATTCTGAAAGACAATCATGTTATGCTCTTTGTGAAGACCTTTGCCCTCACAGGTACTGCAGAGGTAATAGACAGGGCAGAGAGTACACTTGAATTGACTACCCACCATTGGCCCATTACAGCCATCACAGATCATGTTGGGATGCACCATGTTGGGGGGAAACTCCTGGGCACAGGGTGGACGATGCTCCCGATGTTCCTGCTTACATTCCTTCTTCTTTGTAAATGAGCATCCTGCGTTAAGCCCATTCCCACCTTTAATGTAAATCCGGAAGAAGTCTTCTTTAATGTAGCACATTGCCATGCTCAGTTCATCATCGCTGGAGAAGGCGATCAGGTCCCCATCTTCATCTCGGTAGTACGCCTGGAAGCCGGTGGGCCTCAGTGCCGGAGCAGACTCTCGAAGCAGCCTGGGCCTTCGAGCGGCTCTGCAAAGAGTGAACGGAGAGGGAGAGTGAGGCCAGGGACGTCCTCAGAGCAGCTCTGGACAGTTTTCTTTGACAATCTCTTGGAGGATGTTGTCCAGGCTGCTTTTTTCATCATGGCTTTCTTGTAGGCCAATAATTCTTCCATTATCTCTCCGGGATCTGTTCTCTAGGTCAGTTGTTTTCCAGTGAGATATTTTACACTTCCTGCCAATTTTTCAATCTTTACATTCTGTTTGATTGACTCTTGGTGCATCATAGAGTTCTGAGTTTCAATTTGACTGATTCTAATTTTTCGTTTATTATAGTCTTCAGTTAGTTTTTGAAGGTCATTTTTAGGGAGGTTTTTTTTTTATTTTCTCCAATTACTTCACTAATTTTACTTTTTAAGGTTTGTTTTCTTCAGTGAAACTTTTTTTTCCAAGTTGCTCACTGCCTCCCTGATTTGGTCTTTAAAATATTTCTTAAGCTCCTCCAAGAATGCTATTTGTGCTTAAGACCAGTTCATATTTCCTTCTGTGTTCTCAGGTGAGAGTAAAGAGTTCAAGATGTTCTTTGTATTTGGTTTTTCTTGACCTACATAATAAGCTTGGATTTATTTTCTTGCCTTCCCCTTCTCCTTCTCAGCTTCTTTCCTTCCCATTGTAATTTCCTAATTCCTAATTTCTCAAGCTGTGAGTTAAGGGCCTGGTTGTTGACTTTGAATGCTATAGCCTCAGGGTGTCTAGTTTGAGGCTAAGACAGGAGTGTCAGGGAGGTATGCTGAGGTGCACAAAGTAATCTGTGGAGGAGGGGTGGTCTGGTCACTTCAGATTTCTGCCTCTGTACCCCTGGGTTACAGCTCAGGCAGGCTTTTGCTGGTCAGGTGAGGTGGGGCTTGTTTGGACACCTCCCCCTCTTCTCTTCAGACTCCTTGCTGCCTCAGTTACACCTCTTTTCTCTGACTCCCAAGCCTGAGGCTATTTCCACTATCTTAGGATTTCACTCTTCGTGGGACACTTATATTTGGGTTTTCTACTTCATGAAGGAGGAATTAGAGCTGCCAGAGTTTACTTTTTCTTTCTTTCTTCTGGTAAAAAGGGCTGGTGATTTCTGAACATCCAGGCTGGGGCTGATAGCCCCAGGTGAATCTTATGTCTCTGATGGGGCCCCTTACCACTGTCTTATTATTCTTCCTGTCCCCAGGTGAGGTGCTGGTGAGACAGCTTCGATTCTTCCTTGAGATGGGTGAATAGGTCCGCTGGGATTTCTTCTCTCTCTAGTGTAGTCTGCTAGTCTGCTCACAGGTTTGAACTGTACCCCACATGCTCTGTACTTGCCCTGTCCGGACCCACTGGACACTTTCCTGGGCTGGATTCTGCCACCCTCCTCTCCCAGTGGATTCTTTCACTCCAGAATCCATTCAGATTCATTTTTTTAAGGTTTAGTGATGGGATTCACAGAGGAGCTTAGAGAAGTTACTGCTTCCTTTCTGCCATCTTGACTCTACCCTCAATGTGTGATATTCTTTGGTAATATATTTTATACTTTAAATATCTATACACCTTCTGTCTGCAGATCAAAATCACATGTTTGCATAGGGATTATGCATTTTAAAAGCACTAACGATTGCTGTTTTGAATTTATTTGTTTTTTTTTCCTACTCTTTAGCTTCTAGATTTTTTTTTCTTATTTTTGTGTATATGTATTTCTAATCAGTAGCCATCTCTTTCCTTTCTTTGGAGAGAACCTCCGTTGTGGAATAGATTTTTGGTTTCTTTTGTTGTTTCTATTTCACAAGCTATTTATGTCATGCGATTCAAAGATTCTTCTATTATTATTTTTTTTTTCTCTCATGAGCCATTCAGAAAAATCCTACTATTGTTCAATGTTCTCTTTGGAATGTCTAGGACCCTTTACCTTATCAGGCATTGATTCATTTTCTTTTTCTTTATTTCTCTCCCTATCTCTCTCTCTCT
>WOXC01002103.1:0-22500 GCA_011680675.1 Gymnobelideus leadbeateri
AAGTCCTGAAAAGATACAGATTAACTACAGAGAGATACAAAGTAGCTAATATAGAGTTTCTGCCCTCAAGGAGTCTATATTCTAGGAGATAAAACTATATATAGATATATCACATAGATACCCAATATTACATGTCAAGAACATTAAAGAATTGCTGAAATGCAATATGTGGGCTAAAGGAGAAAGTCATATTGGGGAAATCTTACTCTGTCCTTAACTGGGAGCTTTGGGCACTTCTTTAAAGGCAAGATCAACCTTCAAGGAGGTTACTTCAGAAATTCTGTAACCAAACCCCCTTAGATGTGGTCCAAGAGGGATATGTATCTTTATCTACAAAGCTGCTCTAGTGAACAATGTTATATCAAAGGATAATGGTTTTAATTCTGGAGGGAACTTGGAGTTCATCTAGACCTGCCCCTTTATTTTACAGATGAGGAAACTAAGGTCTAGATAATTGTCTTGCCTATGGTTATACAAATAGGAAGTAGTAGAGTTAGGATTCAAACCCAGGTCCGGATCATTTTACCTACTCCAGTCCTACAGTTCTTTTCTATTCCCCACAAATTTTCAAAAATCCCTTTCAGGCACTCAGTAATCAAAACCAACCATTCTTTTGCAAGATACTGACTTTATTTTACTGACTTGCCTCCTAGTCCTAAGTCAGGCAGTCCAGGATTGTTGTGATAAAAACTTAGGGGTTTTGTGATGTATATTTGGCCCTCAGTTTGTGTTGCGATCACCTGTAGCCCTAGCAGGGTAAACCTCAAGGGGAAGCTTTTCATTTGGGTGAAGAGACAACGTTATAGTGGATGGGGGTGAATCTTCTAAGATCAGCTCTCCAAAGAAACTCACTGCTCCAAAACCTCGGGGCCAAGTAAAGGACTACCAAGCACTGTTATACTTCCATCCCAGCTTGGTTCTGCCAGTGTTGCCTTTCCCGGTTAGAATGGAAACTCCTTGAGGGGAGGGACTGGTTTGCTTCTTTTTGTATCCCTAGTACCCAGCACAGTGCCTAACACTCGGTAAATTCTTATGACTGCTCTGTTATCTTTCACTCCCTCTCTCTTTTAACCTATGGATACCTATCTATGTCTATCCGTTTTCAACCTGTGGATATCTTTTTTAAAACTATGGATATCTATCCTTTATCTATCTTTTTTACTTATGGATATCTATTCTCTATCTTTTTATGTATGGATACTTATCTATTCTCTATATCAATTTGTTTTTAGCCTGGGGATATCTTTTTTTTTTAAACTATGGATATTTATCCTTTATTTTTTTACACATATATATATATATCTATTCTTGATAGATTAATAAAGAATAAATAGGTATTTTAACCTGTGGATATCTTCTTTTTAAACTATGCCCATCTATCTACCCTTTATCTAGTCATCTGTGTATCTTTTTATTTTTTTTGAGGGGGAAAGGCAAGGCAATTGGGGTTATCTGTCTTGCCCAAAGTTACACAGCTAATTAAGGGTCAAGAGTCTGAGGTCGGATTTGAACTTGAGTCCTCCTGACTCCAGGGCCCATGCTCTGTTCACTGTACCACCTAGCTGCCCCATATCTATCTTTTTTATAACTATTCTCTCTCTTTTTTTTTAATGTATGGATACCTATTCTTTATCTCTCTCTCCCTTCTTTCTCTCTCTCCCCCCCCTCTCCCTCCCTCCCTCTTTCTCTCTCTCTCCCTTTCTCTCTCTCTCTCTCTCTCTCTCTCTCTCTCTCTCTCCCCCCTTCTCTCTCTCTCTCTCCCCTTCTCTCTCTCTCTCTCTCTCTCTCTCTCTCTCCTTCTCTCTCTCTCATCTAGGGCAATGTTCTCCCATTCCACCCCCAGGGTCCCTCCTTCCCTCTCTCCCTCCTGACAGGCCTTAAACCATTTAATCTAGTCCCAAGCTCCCAAAGAAAAGGCTAGATTGGTACTAGATAATTCTGGCAGCCCCTAAATCTACAGGGCTGTATGGACCATTCCATTTTTTTTTATCTCTAAATGTGACTGTCACTTTATTTGTATACTCCTCTATGATTGGCTAAAACAAGAGCCTTTGCCAGGTCATTGGTTGCCTGTTGGTGATCCCCTGGATTTCAGCAATGACAATAAAACCCAAATAAATGGATGCCAAATGTAAGTATATGTGTACCTTTGGATTGTATGTAAGTATCATATTTGAATTTAATATGCAATTACAATTGACTGCTCAGTAGATATAGTGAACACATAAATGCAAATGTGAGTGTGGGGTGTAGAAGTATGATGCATAATATATATTTGTAGTATATGTGTTATGTGCATGCACAAAAAAGTGTATATGCATGTAAGCACAATGTAGAAATGTATGTGTGGTATGGTGTGTATTTGTATGTCTGCATGTGTGGTTTTATATGTGTGTGTGTGTGTGTGTGTGTGTGTGTGTATGGTGCTTATTTGGGCATGTATATAATGGAGGAGTGGGGAGTCTGGAAGTGAACACCCCTCCTCATGTCATTGCCCCTGAACATTCACGCTCATTCCCACTTCCAGATTTATTTATTTATTTTTGCTTTTTGGAGGGCAGTTGGGGTTAAGTAACTTGCTCAAGGTCACAGAGCTAGTTTTCTTTGTGTGTGTGTGTGTGTGTGTTAAGTGTCTGAGGCCGGATTTGAACTCAGGTCCTCTTGACTTCAGGGCTGGTGCTCTATTCACTGCACTATCTAGCCACCCCTCAAACTTCCATTTTTTTTATACAATCCCCCTTTGGCTAGGAATGTCCTTTCCCCTCCTTACTTATCTAAATCTCACTCATCCTCCAAGGCTTGATTGAGATACCTCCTCCAGGAAGCCTCATAGGATTTAGAGTGAGAAAAAACCTTAGAAATCAGCTAGTTAAATGCTGTCATTTAGAGACCAGGAAACTGAGGACCAGACAAGGCATGACTTGCTCAAGGTCACCCCTAGAGTGTAACAGAACTGGCATTAAAACCTAAGCATTCTGACCTCAGATTCTATGCTGTGTCCCTGCAGATTTCTTTTCTCATCTCTTGATTCTTACAACACTTGTCTGAATCACAGAATTTGACTATATCTTAGACTACATTATACATTATAACTGATTGGCTGATATTTTATACTATATTCACAAGTTAACAATTTTGTGCATTTGGGTCTTATCTCCTCTATAGGACTTTGAGCTCTTTGAGGACAGGGGTTATGTTTTATCTATATCTCCCACAGTGTAGACACAGTACTGTGCTGGCCATATAAGGATTCCTCAGAAAATAGATTAGAAGTCGGAAGTAGGAGCAACAAGTAAGAGTTTCAGAGGGTTGCACTGTGGGGTATGTCCTCAGTTAAAGGGAGTCTTCTAGAAGAGGCTGGATAACTCTATCAGGGATCATAGAGAGCTGGAAAGGACCTTAGAAACCATTAAGACTAACTCCCTCATATTTTACAGATAAGGAAACTGAGGGATAGAGCAATGAAATGACTTTCCCAAGGTCACACAGCTAGTAAGTGTGTGAGGCAGGATTTGAATGCAGATTCTCCTGACTTGAAATTCGGTGCTCTATCTACTATGCCATGTTGCTTCTCTACTAAATTACAGAGGAAATTCCTGACTGGGTCTGGGTTGCACTAGATGACTGCTGAGGACCCCTCCTTCTCTGAGACTATGCTTCTCTGACTCGATATTTAGTCAGTGATTGGCAGCTCAGGGACTTCAGAGTGGGAACACCTTTTTGGCTTCGGAATATCTAGGAGGGCAGAAACAAAGAGAAATGTGTGGAAATGGTTATTTGACAAAGGTCTTCTGTATACAAAGGTCTTTTGTATACATGGTTAAAATCTGCTAAAGGCTTGGGATCCAAGACACATGGTTCCTGCTCCCCTTCTCAGAAGAGAAAGCCAGACCTGTTTGCCTTACAATCTGCATGAGCCAAGGAAGGTGGAAATTTCTACAAGAACCCACTTCTTGATCAATCCTGAAAGAAACAGGCTCTGAGAAATCCTAAGAAGCCTTCTGAAAGATCTATAGAAGCAAAAAAAAAAAAAAAGGTGTTTTGCCACATTAGGGAGGGTCTGAGAGCTAAAAAATTACCCTAGGGTTGGCAAATGCTCCCCATTCTTAGGGAGGGAGTGGATAGGAATTCTCACTTGAGAACCTTATTTCATACTTCACTGAAAAAATAGACACCATTCTCTAAGAGTTCCCTCTTCTTCTCTCCTCCTTATCTAGCACATCTCAGATGCCTTTCCTCATTATTTCCCTCTTACCCTTATCTAGATGAAGAGGTATCCTTATTCCTTGCTAAGGCCAACCCCTCTACATGAACTTGATCCTATACTCTCCTGTCTTCTTCAACAGATCCCCTTCATCACCTTCACCTTCCATTCTTCCATCCTTCCATCCTTCCTTCTTTCCTTCCTTCCTTCCTTCCTTCCTTCCTTCCTTCCTTCCTTCCTTCCTTCCTTCCTTCCTTCCTTCCTTCCTTCCTTTCTTCCTCCCTTCCTTCCTACAAACATATCCTATTCCTGATGGATCAGTCCATCCCTGCTAGTCATCAGCCTATATCTCTCCTCCCCTTCTCAGCTAATTACTGATGATTCATCTCAGTTGTGTCCAACTCTTCGTGACCCCATTTGGGTTTTCTTGGCAAAGATACTAGACTGCTTTGCCATTTCCTTCTCCAGTTCATCTGTATGAAGAACTGAGGCAAGTGGGGTGAAAGTGATTTGCCCAGGGTCACACAGCTAGTAAGTGTCTGAGGCTGGATTTGAACTCATGAAGATGCATCTTACCTGATTCCAAGCCCAGTGCTCTATTCATTGTACCATCTAGCTGCCTCTCTTCTCGGCTATACTCCTTTATAAAACTATTCAACAAGGTGCCTCTATTTCTCCTCCTCTGACTCTCTTCCAAACCCTATGCAATCTGGCTTCTGAACTCATCATTCACCTGAAACTCCTCTCTCCAAAGTTACCATTGATCTCAATTGCCAGAGCTAATGACCTTTTCTCAGCGCTTATCCTTCTGGATCTTTCTGCAGCCTCTGAGATGTTAATCACCTTCCCTTGGATACTTCCTCCTCTCTAGGGTTTTGTGACAGTCTTCTCTCCTTGTTCTGTCTGACAACTCTTCAGCATCCTTTGTTCTAGATCTTCACTGGGATCATGCCCACTAACAGTCTGTGCCCCCCAGTGCTCTGTCCCAGATCCTTTTCTCTTCTCCCTCTACATAATATCATTTAATCACCTCATAAGCAATCATGGGTTCAGCAATCATCTCTATACATATGATTCCCAGACTTATATATTGAACCTTAACTTCTTTCTTGACCACCAGCCTTGAGCTTCATCATGGTCTATCTTGTGGATATCTTAAGTTGGGTGTCCCATAGGCATCTCAAACCTGACATGTTTAAAACAGAACTCATCTTTCTCTTCCCATCAAATTGATCCCCTCTTTCCAATTTTCCTATTATTAAAGTCAATACCACTTTGTCAGTCATCCAGGCATGTAAACTTGGTGTCAACCTTAACTCTTCACTTGAACTCACCTCACATTTCTATTCTGTGGTCAAGTATTGTAGTTTTTACCTTTATGACATATCTTATTTACATCTCGTTTTTCTCCCAGCTGCCCTGCCTGGTGTAGGCCCTCATCACCTCCCTCCTGGACTACTGTAATAGTCTTCTGCTTGGTCTCCCTGCCTGGAGTTTCTCTGCTCTCTCATTTTCTACTCAGTTGCCAAAGTGATTTTCCCAACATGGCATAGCTGACTATTGTCATGCCCCTACTTAATAAATTCTAGTGGACCCCCATTACCTTCAGGATCAAATATAAAATGCTCTTGCATGTAAAGACCTTATAAACTGGTACCTTCCTACCTTTCCAATCTCCTTACCTTTCATTCCACACACTCTATCAGCCAGTGCTACTGATCTCCTGGCTGTTCTTCACACAAGATTCTCCATTTCCCAATTCCATGTCTTTCCATTGGCTGTCCCTCATGCCTGGAATGCTCTCCCTCCTCACCTCCTGGCTTCCCTAGCTTCTCAAGACTCAGCTGAAATCCTTCCTTAGGCAGGACATCTTTCCCAGTATCTCCACTTCCTGCTGCTGGTGCCTGTTATGTTCTATTTACATTGTATTATATTGTGTTTGCACATAATTATCTGCACATTGTCTCCCTCATTAGATTGTGAGCTCTGGGAGGGAAGGGACCTTGCTTTTGCCTTTCTTTGTATACCTAGCACTTGGCATAGCACCTGGTACACAGTAGATACTTAATAAATGCTTGTTAGGTTGAATGATATGCAAACCATATGTCTTGAAAACCCTCCACTATCACTAAAGGAAAGGAATGAATCTACCAAAGTAGCAGATAGAACTAATACATGTTTATATTATTTATTACCTTGTACATCTGTGATTGTGAAGTCAATTTTGTTTTTATTTGGCAGGGTGGGATGGTAGAGAAAGAGCTAAATCTTTGGAATTATTGGCAATTTTTTCTTCACTTTCTTTGAAAGATTACACCTGAAACCTTCAATATCTAGAGATGGTCCCAACGCTGCTGGTTAAATTGTGCCCTTTGTATTTTTTTCTTTTGTTATTTAAAAAAAAATATGTGCATTTGGAAGGGAAGTAAACTGTCTTTTTCCTTAATGTCCCCTTTTCTCCCTCACATCCTTTTGTGAATGGCAAGAAGAGTTTGTGTGGGAAGGAAGCCTGAGCAACCCTTCTTAGCTAGCTAGGGTCTTTTAAGATTCTCTTAGACTCCCAAAGGCAGGCAGGACTGACTTGCCATTATCATTTAGCATCACTCACTCCCCAGTCCAAATTCATGTTCAAGGCTTAGACACAGATTAGAGAGGCAGCCTGGCAAAGGCACAGAGGGAACAGATGCAAAGATTGCAGTTATCAATTAAAGAGGGCAGGCCTGGCACCAGCACAAATAATCACATGGTGATTCTCATGTGGTTCCAAGGGCAAGCTTCCCTTTGGAAACTACCAAGGCCTTGAGATGAAGAGGCTGGTGGAGACTGCTCATTTCCAGTCCTTTTCCTCCTCCCCCACTCCCAGTCAGGCTTGGGATCCTTCCCCTTAACTGGGAGGAGACCCAGATATGGAGGATGCCTGCCTGAAGAAGGGCAGGGAAAACACATAGGTTATTGGTGATGGTTGCTTTTTAATCTGGTTCTGATAGGGCAGTAAGATTCAGATCTCAGAACAAAATGGTTAGCTAGGGAGGGAAGAGAGCAGGTGGGTATTCATGTGGGAGCCTGTAGAGAGGTGAGTCTGACTTTGGAGGGAGACCTTGGTGAGGGACTGCTCTGGGCTATGTTCCCATAGTGTTCATAGGTTACCAAGGACTTTGGCAGGGGGGGGAGGTCCCATGCTTATATCTCTTAGAAACTGTGGGGACCAAAGATGAGGGCAGTCAACTGTTTGTTTGTTTTTTCCTATTCCAGCTTAAAAAGGGACAGCAACACTGAGATGGGGAGATGGATGGTATGAGCTGTTCTTTGTTGAATAACAGGGCTGGGCCCCCCAGGCACCTTCCTGCTTCCTAGATCATCCCTGAACCCGAGGAGAGCATGAAAGACCCTCTGCTTCATCAGCCCCTCTCTGTTGGTCTGTAGTACAGAGTTCAATGTTAGATTCTATACTATCTTATATGCTTCTCTAATTGGGTTTTGTGTGTATGTGTACACATATGTATGCATCTGTATGTGTGTGTAAACCTTATTTCCCCCAACCTTATTGTGAGATTCCCCAGCAGACGGAACCTGCTTTATATTTCTTCTGTATTGCTATAGTACAAAGACCAATCCTGGGTACATAGCAGGGGCCCAATAAATCTTTGGTCAACTTGAATCAATTGCAAAGTTTAAATGCAGTAGGAACATTTTAAAAGTCAGCATGATTGCCAGGTCAGGTGGTAGGAAGGTAGAGGTGTTTGCCAACAGGATTAATGTGGATTTTCCAAAATTTCCAGGATTCATTTCTGAACTTCTGCCTCAAGTCACAATTTTCTCATTGCAAGTGAGTGGGTCTACATCACAGTGAAGGGTAGGGTAGATTTAAATACCTCCTAATGTCCTATGGGTCTTTGCAGTGTTTAAGACAGATTCTCTATGGAAAGGGACTTGTAGTTCCATTGAAACTTAGCCCTCTTTAAGAGTTCAAGCCATAGGACACCTATACATACCTGCGCGCCCGCGCACACACGCGCACACACACACACACACACACACACACACACACACACACACACACACACACACTGCCAGGCACTCAACCATGAGACAAGGCGTTGGGAGGAGGGGAGAGGGTTAGGAGGTCTTCATGACATGCATCTGTTGGAGGCTGGTGGTGGTTCTGGTACACTTGGCTGAGGTGGAGACAGTGGAGACAGGCAGTGCAAAAGGATGAATAAACTAGAGGTCAAGATGAGGTCAGAGGCAGAAGAGAAGGGTGACAGGAAGTGATCGACATAGGATGTGGCCTGTATCTGGTGGCACTACATGGCATGTTTCAGGATACACAGAACACAGAAGAGAGAAGAGTGTGAGGGGCTCAGCATGCAGAGACTCCAGCTGGCTTGGGGCCAGGCAGGCCTCCCTGGTGGTGGGCGGCCACGGCTCTTCCAACAGCATCCCCTTCTTTGGGGGTGCCCAGTTCCCAATCCCTGCTCCCCAGGGACTCCACCCCCACTGACTGAAGGCATGGTGTAGATGCATACCTCATGCCTCCATATATCATTTACACATCTGCAGCCCCTGGAAGAATGTTATAATCAGGAATTTGGGAAAATAAATGTCAAGTTAGGCTTTCCAGGGCAGGATCTTGGATCACGGATTTAGACTCAGAAGAGACCTTTAAAAACTAGATAGTCTAACCTCCTCATTTTACAGTTGAGGGAAACTGAGACCTGGTGGTCTGCTCAAGGTCAGGTCGTTTAAGTGTTGGCACTGGAATTTGACCTTTAGTATTCTACTGCACCAGGCTGCTCCATTTAAAAAAATTAATTAGAAGACATGAATGTCTATCCAGAGGCTGTGACTTTGTGTAAGATCCAGAATTAATTATAGAATAACAGATTTAGAGCTGGAAGGACCGTAGAGGTCATCTAATCCAATCCTCTTATTTTTCAGATAAGGAAACTGAGGCCCAGAAAGGTTATGCAAACTTGTCCAAGGTCATATAGGTTGTAAGTGGTGGAGCCAGCTTTTCTGACTCCAAAACCAGTATTCTTTCCACTTCACCATGTACTGGCTGAAGAGGGAATAGAATGAACTATACCAAGATGGCATTGGTGTTGGTGTCCTTCCTCAATTCCCCTTAGTGAAGGGATAAGGACAAGGGTCGAGTCCAAGTCCAATGGATCCCCCTCCTAATCTCTTTCTTTCTATTGGCTCCTACTTTTTCAAGGACAAGGCGAGAGCTTTCAGATGCCTGGAAAAATTCCTTGTGTCCTCCATCAACAGGAGGAGCAAGCAGGAGACAGAGGTCAGTGTCTTTCTCTGGCTCCCTTCCTTAGGCCAGATGATTGGAGGGTCCATGGCATGCGGAACCACATTAGAATGAGAGGAGGTGAGAGAAATGGGGGTTAGAAAAAGGAAGGAGGAAGAACTAAGAGAGAGAGTGAGAGAGAGAGAGAAAGAGAGAGATTTGACTTTGGAAAAATAAGTGAAGGTCTTGATCTCACAGAGGCAGTCACAAAAGGAAGGGATGAAATTTGGCATCCACAACCAGCCAGGCACCCTTTGCTAAAGAGACAATGCTCCAAAATCCTTCCCTAGGGAGAATTTAAAATTATTCAATGTTAGGGCTGGAAGGACCTTGAAAAATCATTTAATCCAAAGCCCTGATTTTACAAAGAGGTCAACTGGGACCTAGAGAATAGTCTAAATAGCCCCGTGATCATGTGTAGCCCTCATAATGGCAGAACGGGGACCAGAAGCCAGGTCCAGTCCAAAGTGCTCTGTTTGGGGGCACTGGCTTTCATGGAAAGGACTTAAAGCCTCCAGTTGGCCTCTCTCTCCTTCAGCCCTGCTCTCGTCTCGCCCAGGCCTCCCCCTACATGACGTCTCATACTAGAGGAGCTAACTCACCCTCCCTCTTGGAACACAGCTGGTTTCCAAGGAACTTGGACTTCCTACAGTAGACCCTTATGGGCAGGGCCCAGGTTTGGTGGCCAGCAGAACTCACCATTCATCTGGGACGGTGATAAAGAGTAGTCCCTGTCTGGATACCGCCTGTCTGGTTTCAGGCTTCTACTCTGCCGGCCGGAACCTTCTAACATATTCACAATCTCACTCCGGTCAATGTTCCTGAGAGCCGTGTAAAGATTTTCCACTGTCAGAGGAGAAGAAAAGAATCAGGCATTATGTGAAAGAATGCTCGTTGGGAAACACGCCTATATTTAGGCTAGCAAGGGAGATTGTTGGAGGTTTGACAATCATTTTGGGGGTGTTTGTATAGGGCGTGGGGAGACATGGAAAAAGAAGAGATAGCTTATTTTCTCAGAAGGTAGAAACACCCCCTGTCAGAATCTGGAACAACTCTCCCCAGAGAGTAGCTTTTCACACTTTGGCAGATTACAACCCGTCCCACCCCCCCAACACTGCTACATAGCAGTCTCTGGAAGAAGTGGGTAGATTTCATAGAACAGCTTCTCAGTGACTAATAGGCAAACTCCAAAAACATGAGAAGATTCCTTTGAGATTCCCTTCCCCAGGAAGCTGAGTGGAGATGGTAAGCATGAATGACCACATGTTCCATCCTGGGCTTTTAAGGATGAATGTGTGGAGTTGGCTAAGGGCAAAGAGATCTCTCAATGAATTAGAACACGTGAGCACAGGCTCCTCTCTCCCTGTGATTAAGGAGGGGAGCCCATCCCATCTCTGGCTGTTCTTGCAAGAGTGAGCTCCAACTGGTTCTGAAGCTAAATTTCAAACTCCAGGCATTTATGAGACATGCACTCACTAAATATTTTGGTTCATTTTAAATTTTATTAAGAAGGAAAGATCCTGGGACCACGATTCTCCAATCCCTCAGGATTTCCTCACAACCTGATACAAATTATGTTGTCCTGATTGCTGGGCAAAAGATCCTGATAACACTCTACTTTCCTTCCTTATCCACAAATCTAGTGACATCACACCCCTAATCAAAACTTTTCAGTGGCTTCCCTTTGCCCACCAAGTAATCTTAGCATTCAAGGCCCTTCACAGTCTCGGCATTCAAGGCCACCCAATCTCTGGGAAGCCTTATATCACGATTGTCTTTCCTTCTTTGTACACGAATACATACTTTACAATTCCTTCCTTTTGTGCTTTTGCCTATGATATTCCTTCTGCTTAGAATACCCTCCTTACCCTTTCAGGACCATTAAATTCCTACCCCTCCTTTAAATCTCAATGCCTATGACAGCTTCTTCCTGTTCATCTTTTCTGATCTCTCTGGTTGGTATTGACAGCACTTTTTGCCTATTTCGAATGCACTTATCATGCATTATTTTGTATCTAGTTATTTGAGTGTCATATCCCCTTGCTAGAGTGGATGTTCCATGAGGGCAGGCATCATGTTTTCTCTAAACTTAGTATCTAACACAGAGTCACTTAAAATAATGTTTGCTAAATCTCAATGCAATTAAGATGTATGTATGTGTGTGTATGTTTAAGTTTCCTGAAAGACTTAACATCACAGATAGAGCTTGTGGCAAGAACATCCCAAATGCAGGATAAGGATAATTTCTGCTTCCAAAACCTGGGGTAACCTTTGGAAAAAGAAGGCTTCCTTAGCCTGGAGATACTGACTCTTGGCATTTTTGCCTTCACGGATGACCCAGAGGTTCAACAAGGCTGAGCTCTGCTCCAACAAGGAGTTGGGGTTCTCCACACGTATTCTGTTGATGTCCTCCACGCCAAACTGCAACTCACGAGCCAATTCTGCAAAAGAAGTCCCCGAATCATATGAACAGAGCAAGGGGCTCCCACCAGCCCATGCAGTGCCCTGCCATTGCCAGGAAGCCAAAGAAGAGGTCTCTCTTTGGATCACATGATCTGAGATCTAGACCTTGAAGAGACCTTGGAGATCATCTAGTCCAACCCTTTCCTCTGGCAGATGAAGAAACCGAGGGAGGTTAAGTGACTGGTCCAGTTACGGGAGGGAGTAAGTGATGGAGCCAGGATCCCAACCCCAGGGCCTCTGATGACAAATCCAGTATCCTGCCTCCCTCCATCATGCTGCATCACGTCAGCTTTGCAATTCTTTATCGAAAGGCAGCTACTGAGGTGGGGATTTACAATGTCTGCGTCTCCCTCTCTCCTTAATCACATGGTATGTTAGAGATGGAAAGATACCTTAGAGATTATCTGGCTTAATGCCCTCATCCTATGGGAAATGAAACTGGGTCGCAAAGAGAAGAGTGACTTTGAGAGGATTGAGTGCTGGGGCAAGTGGAGGAAGCTCTGGGTGAGATGAGACGATCAGCTGTGTGACCTGGCAAAGAACTCCAGCTCTCTGAAACATGTCTTCACTCATGAAATGGGCAGAATAATACTTGGACTGCTAACTTCACTGAGTTTTTGTGACGATCAAGTGGAATAATGAACATGATATATGTAAATATATATGTATATACAATACATAGATGCATATATAAGTAAAATATAAGAATATAATATGTAATATAATGCATGGGTATAATATAGTGTAATATAGCATATGTGGTATATGCAATGTGTAATATACTCTATACCATATGTATATATAACATATGTACATGTGCATATGATGAGCATATATGTATATAATATACAATATAGGATATTATAATATGTAATATATGTGTATGCATATATTATAGGCTACACATAATATATATAAATAGGATATGCTGTATATGTATGTGTACATAGCACACGATATATGAGATGTGTACTATGTATATATTATATGTATAATAAACTATGTATATATAATATTCTATATGTGATATGTATAACAAACTATATAATATACTACATGTGTGCATGTAATATATAGAATATAGGTACATATTTGTGTAATATCTTATGTATAATATATATGTGTATAATATATTATCAATCTATAGGTTTAGATCTGTGATTTCATTGGTGTAGAGAACTCCCAGAGAGGAAAATCCCTTTACCAATGCCAAACAGTGCCTACCCTGCAACTGAGACAGTCTTAAAGAGCTGCCTAGGGCATTCAGAGATTAGTTGACTTGCCCAGGGTCACACAGTCAATGTGTCAGAAATAGGACTTGAACAAAGGCCTTCCCAAATCTGAGACCATCTCTTTTCCACTTTACCATTCTGCCTCTCTCTAAAAAAATGTGCCCATGTAATATATACTTTATACACATGTATTATACAACACACATATAATACAACATAGCACACACAATATATGTATATCATACATCACATACCACAAATATGTCATACAATATAATATAAACACACACATATAACATATATTACATATATATGTATTATATTATTATTTACTCTTTTTACCTAAGATCACATAGACAGTAGCAGAACTAGACTAGAACCTGGCTCCCCCAATTCTCAGATCTGTGCCCTTTCCACCATACTGCTTCTCACTTATCTTAGCACACAAAATCTATTTTCACACACACACACACACACACACACACACACACACACACACACACACACACACACACCCCAAACCAAATTCTAACAAACAACCTCCCAAACCTAATCAAACTATAAACACTTAGATAACGCTGCATTTCTATATTTACATTTTCTCAAGAGAAAGATTTTATTTGCATTTAAAATGAAAATGTAAAGGTACCAACTCTATTTTTATTACTGGTTCTCATAACTGCTTTGAGAGGGAGAAGAGTATTAAAGACTCATTTCAAGGATGAGGAAGCTGAGGGAATAGAGAAAGGAAACATAGTGAGAGAGGAAATGAGACTAAACAAAGGGGGAGAGAATAAGAAAGAAGAGACTAAAGATGGAGATAAAATAAGAAAAAGATCATAAGAGATAATGAGAATATGTAAGAAGACAAGGGAGAAAGAAAAGAAGACAGAACGGCGGCTAATAGAAGGGGAAAGAATAAGAAACAGAACACAAAAGAGAGCAACTGAAAAAAAGGGCAAGAAGTAGAGAGAATGAGAGGGAAAAGAGGGAGAGAGAAGGAAGGAAACAAGGAGACAGAATTAGAGAGGAAAAGAGAGAGAGAGATAAATGACAGATAAAGAATACAAAAGAGAGAGAAACAGGTAAGGAGGGAGGGAGGGGAGATAGAGAGGGAGAATGAAAGGGAGAGAGAGGGCAGGGCATAGCATAGGATAGACAACTTCTGAGTGTCCAGACCACTGGTCTTGCCTTTCAAAGAGTTCTCCTAAAGCTTTCTTAGGGGATGACTAGATGAAGAGCTCCCCATCATATGAAGTAAAACAGAGAAACAAGTTCCAATGCCCAGTGTGAGAAAAACATCTGATCACTTCATGTAATTGGATGAAGACTGGTCCCTCACCCTGCAGATAACAGCTACCTCTAGGGATTATAAATGCAAATACTGAAGAATCCTCTGCCATTTAAGCTACCATTTCAAAAGGCTAATCTCCTGGAGTGGCCAGAGCACCCAGCTGCAGTCTGGGGTCCTGATTTTGCTGTTAGCTAAAAGTGTGATGTTAGGAGAACCATCCCACATCTCTGGACTTCAATTTCTTTTCCCTCCTTACCCCTCACAATTCTAAGGTCCTATGATAGAAGTACTACTTTCTCTTTGTGTATTCTTATCTGTCATTTATTTCTTCCTTTACCCCACTAGGCATGTAGGTGGCACAGTGGATAGAGTGCCATGGCACCTGGATTCAGAAAGACTCATATTCTTGAGTTCAAATCTGGCCTCAGACACTTCCAAGTTGTGTGACCATGGCCAAGTCATTTAACCTTGTTTGCCTCAGTTTCCTCATCTGTAAAATGAACTGGAGAAGGAAATAGCAAGCCACTACAGTCTTTGCCAAGAAAACCACAGATGGGGTCACGAAGAGTTGGACATGACTGAACAACAACAGACTTTCCCCATCTAATTCTATTTCCCTGCTTCCTTTCTTTCCCTTCTTCCCCTTGCCCACCTTTTAAAAAGGGCACCATAAGGGCCACTCAGGCAAAAGTTACAACAATGTTTTCAGTATACTATATGAACAACCAACTTTTGGGGCACTGGATACAAAACACAGTACAGGAAGATTGAAATGGGGCTAGTTCCTTTCTCTGACTTACCTGCCCAGCTGAGGCCAAGGTGCTCTGATATGATAGCCATTTTCATATCTGCCCTGTCTGTCCCACTGAGAGAACCTGGAGAGAAAGCATGAGACTCCATTTGGTCACTGTCACTGTCAAGTGTAGGTGGGCTGTGTCTGAATGGTGACCAGGCAATGGCTGGTGTGGTATCAGGTACAGGACAAGATATTAATCAAGCCAGGAAATGTCAAGTTCAAACAAAGCTAGAATGGCACGTGGCTGTGGAAGCAGCAGTCTGCAGAGTCTCCATAAGGGGTTAAAGAAATGATCTAATTAGCAGCCATTCTGGAATTCTGGGGGCGGGGGTGGGGAGCACAGAACATCACACAGAAGCTCATACCCAGGGTTGTGTCACTAAGGAGGCTGTATCTTTCCCTCAAGGCCAGAGGAGTCAAAGTCCTTCTCCTATCATCAGCTCCACTTCCCTGTAGAAAAAGAAGAAAAAGTGGTACCAGGTATTTTTTTCTTTATCAGTGCCTTCTTCAAAAAACTTAGACAATTTAGGACTTAAAAGGACCTCAGACAGCATCTTAGGTCTAAACTCTTTTTTTTTTTCTTTTGAGGCAATCATGGTTAAATGACTTGCCCAGGGTCACATATATAGTAAGTGTCTGAGGCTGGATTTGAGCTCAGGCCCTCCTGACTCCAGGACTGGTGCAATATTCACTGTGCTACCTAGCTTCCCCTAACCTTTTCATTTTTACCAATAAGGAAACTGAGTCCCAGAGAGGTAAAAGTCAACAGCCAAGATTCAAAACCAAGTCTTCTGTGCTTCAGAGGGAAAGGGCAGTATAGTGGATACGCTTGGGTTTGGATCCTACCTCAGAAGTTGACTAGCTGTGTGACCCTGGGCAAGTAACAACCTTTCTGGCCCTCAGTTGCATCATCTGTAAAATGAAGGGTGGGTCTAATTTGAGGTAAAGTTTGGACCTAGATGACCTCTGAACTTCCTTCCAACTCTGAACTCTTCTGATTCTTTATTTTGGGGTTCAGGGCCTGTGTGAGTTTGTGTTGAGGCTTTAAAACAATAGGATGTGGAGGGGGGTCCAGGAGCCCCGTGATCTTTCTCTCTGGGTCTGGAACCCATGGGAAGAAAGGCTATAAGAATCAAGGCACTGGGAGGTAACTGGATTTTTTTTTTAATGGAAGTATGAGAACCTAGGGGGAGATCCCATTCCCAGTCTTTTTGTGTGTTTCCCATGGCTATGGCTGAAACTGGCTGCATTTACAGAAAGAGGCAGATTATATTCTCCCTAACGGGTTGTAGACAACTGGTCCCAAGAGGAGAGGAGTACCTGACTGTATCTTTGAGAATTCAAAGACTATTTTTCTATATTAGGAAAGAGTACCAAGTGACCATGTCAGAAATATAGAAGAACTAGGACTACAGCAGACTTCCTGCTCTGGACAAGGGCTGGCTCACCTCCAAGGTCATTCCTGATCTCCTGACCCTAGCAAGGAGAGGCTAGGAGCAGAGTAGCATGACTTACCTTGGTGCATGGGGGCATTGTGATGTTCAAGTGGCAGAGGATATGTTGAGCGTCCTCATATTTCATTGCCTTTCGAAGAAATGACAGAGATCCTCCGGCTTCTCGACTGCTGTCCCTAACCTGACGGGAACAACAAAGAAGAAAGACTCAGGGGATTCCTGTAGGAAGGGCCCCAGGCTGCCCATGTGTTCACCATTTCAGTGTCTGGCTGGTTCACAGACTTCCACATCCCCTCTCCCCTGCAGAACCACAAGCAGAGGTCCCACGAGCTTGGCTGCACCTTCACAGGTATGGCAAGACGGTTTTCTCGAAAGGACTGGAAGTGAAAGCTCCTCTGTTGAGCAGCTTTTTTGACAGGTACCAGGTTCCCAGAGAGCTCTGCAAAGAGGGGCATTCCTTCCAACACCTGGGGGAAGGGAGGAGATAAGGCATATCAGAAAGAATCCCCACTTAGCCATTCTTCCTTTGGCTGGATTTGATCGATTCACCAAGGATTTAGTGAATGTCTGCTATGTATAAGATAATCTACTCAGTTCCTGGGGATAAAGACAAAACAAAAACAAAAACAAAAACAAAACCAAAACACCACCAGTCCCTACTCTTGAAAAGCTTACATTCTGGGATTGGGGCACAATAGGTAAATATAATAATATATTATAATATCACATAATAATAATTATTCTTTTAAAATCAGGACTGTGATTTTATCAGTGTTGGGAGCTTCCTCTACAATACAGATGAGCATTTTGGGGCATATTTTATAGTCTTAGAGTGTTTCCTGGTAGCCCTGAGAAATTAAGTGATTTGCCCAGGGTCAGACAGGACTTGAACCTGGTTCTTTCTGATTTGAAAGCCAGCTAATTACCCACTACGCAATGCTGCCTCTGAAAATGCAAAATACGATTACAACTTTGGCAGGAGGGGATCATGGAGGATTAAGACAGGCCTCCTGCAGAAGGGAGCAACTGAATTGAGCCTGGAAGAACTGGGGATTCCCAGAGATGGAAGCAAGGAAGGAGAGCATTCTAAGCTTGGGAAAGAGCAAATGGGCCAGTTTGGAATGGAGAATATATAGGAATGGGAGGATAGTCTGAATCATCTGGAAAAGAAAGGCCAGAGCCAGATTGTGTAGGGTTTAATATACTAGAGGATTTTATGTTTTCCAGAGGATTCACTATCTCCTAGGGGCAGCCGGAAATCTCTGAAACTTCTTGAGCTAAGGAATGGCAGGGTCAGATCTTTGCTTTAGGTATATCCATCTAGTTGCTGTTGGAAGATGGATTAGATGGGGGTGGGGTGGGTGGGAAGGAGAGGACTGGAAGCAGAGAGAATTAGGAAGCTCCTGCAGGACTCCAGGGGACAGGTGATGAAGGCCAGAAACGGATCATTCATCTTTCTTTTCCTCTGGGCTATTTTTAAAAAATTTTTAATTGGGGAAGGCTATTTCTGTTACCACCACAACATGGAGGACAGCTCAGAGAAGAATCCTTAGGAATCCTATATATGACAGTAATCAGAATAATTATCATCATAGCATAACATTTTGCACTAATGACACAGTACAGTATGACACGGCATTGGCAAACTGCCTTTAGTGTTCAGTGTAGCCATGAGGAGGACTGGATGTCCCCTTGATGCTCTGTTCCAGCTGCTTCCTGGGGCACTTTTGGGTGAGGGAACAGACGAAGCATTTATATAATGCCAATGACACTGTGCTAAGTAAGGACTTTTACAAATATAATCTCATTGGATCCTCATAACCTTCTTAGGAAGGTGCTATTATGATCCCCATTTTACAGATGAAGAAGCTAAGGCAGACAGTGCTTAAGTGACTTGCCCAAGCCCCTACAGTGTCTGAGTTTGGAATCTGGGCTTAGATCTTCTTGACTCCATGCCTAGCACTCTATCTATTGTGCCACCTAGCTGCCCTTAGGTACCATTGGGTACCAATTGAAGGCAGAATAAAGTCCAAAGTGAGAAACTGGGCTAAGGAACACTGGATTAGTGAAATAAAGGGAAGGCTGAGTTTTCCTTAAGAAGATTTTACTTATTTTCCCTAGGTTGTTCAATGGGACTGGCAGAACTTCCCGCCTTCAGCTTTTCACAGAGGCACTAAAAACTCAAGGACACCCAAGACCCTTCTTCCCCTCTCTCCTTCTTAGCTCCAGCCTTCCTTTGAGGTGACATCATGAAGCTTGGGAAAGGAGAGGGGAGGTCTTGGATAAATTGGAAGTGATCAATAGGAGGCTAATGGGTTGGGTAAAGAGGATATGAAATTGGGGACTAGAGGAGGGGAGTGTTCTGTCTCTGGGATACCCTTGCTGGAAAGAACTCTTTCTCTTTCATTTTTCTTAAGACTCCTGGGACCCAGGGTCAGACAGCCCTTCCACACCATACTTTGTCCTTGTACCACTCCTTTTTAGTTGGCTTTCTTGGGGTACCTGCAATTTCAACAGACCTCCTACTTCAGGACTGATCTGACTGCTGGAAAAGCATGCCTCCTTCCTGTGTGCTCATTTTATTTGAGGGAATATTTGGTCAGAATTTTACTAGAGCTAAAGTTCCCCATGCAAAGAATTTGTCCAAGGAAATTGGCATGTTTGCTCTGGAGTTCACATTACTCCCAAAGTAACTGATGGATATTTTCATCTTGCCTGTTCTTTACATAGTTATCAAAGGAAAATCTATGTGTGCAGGGGATTTATTAGACACAGTTGGCCAGGCTACTCCATTGCCAAGGTCAAAAGATCTCTAGTGCCAAAGATAGCTCGAAAATTTGGGAGAGAGTTCTCATTAACACATGAACTCATCTTATACTTCACACAAAGGAGTGAAAGAATGGGCCTTTTATAAATATTATCTCATTTGATCCTCATAATATCCTTCTTAGAGTAACCTCAGAGTAATACCTATGAGAAACGCAGAGTAACCACCTCACTTAGAATAACACTGCCTAGAGAACCAGCAAGGCCTGGCATGTGTAGAGTGGTTTCAGCATCTCAAAGGATTTTCCACATCTTATTTTAAGTCATTCTCACAGTCCTCCACTGAGATGAGGAGAGTAGGTGTCACTATACTCATTTCCCTGGAGTTGCTCAGCTAGTAAGTGGCAGAGCCCAGGTTCCAACCCTGGACTCTAGCTGCTAGTTACTTTCTTATCAGTGGAGCCCACAGCCAATGAGTCCCACACTACGGATCCTGAGGTTCTGCGATGTCTCCTACCCTGCAACAAATCGCCTCAGATGGCAAAGACCAGAGGGACTAGTAGGATTTGCCCTCCCGATCTGGGATCGCCATTTATTCCCATCATTCACTCAGTCCTCTCTATGGCTTCTGCTCCAGGGGAGAACCTAAGCATAGACCTTAGAGACAGAAAGGACCTAGGGGGTCTCTATGGCCAACTCCCTCATTTTACAGGAACTGAGGTCCAGAGAAAAGTGGTGGAACCAAGGTCACGCTGGTGGTAAGGAGCAAAGCTAGAATCTGATGTTTACTAGCTGTGTGATGCTAGGCAAGTGGCTTCGTCTTTCTCAGACTTGGTTTTCCTCATCTGTAAAATGGGGATAATGATAGCACTTTCCCATGAGGATCAAATGAAATAACATATGTAAAGTGCTTTGTAAACCTTAAAGCTCTGTGAAATGTTTTTTGTTGTCCAGTTAATTTTCAGTCGTGTTTGACTCTCTGTGACCACCTTTGGGGTTTTCTTGACAAACATACGAGTGGTTTGCCATTTTCTTCTCCAGCTCATTTTACAGATGAGGAAACTGAGGCAAACAGGGTTAAATGACTTGCCCAGGGTCACACAGCTAGTAAGTGTCTGAAGCCAGATTTGAATTCAGGAAGACAAGTCTTCCTGACTCCAAGTCTGGCACTCTATCCGCAGTGCCATCTAGCTGCCTGTGTAACATTTTACCTATTATTACTATTTTCCCATTGTAGCACACTACTTCTAACCTCTCATTACTTAACAGAGGGTGAGATTGCCACTGGCTTCTCCTCAAATACCTCTGGACTTTGTTGGTAGGCATGTAGACCACAGCTTAGGTCTCAAGTTGTAAAGCTTATTGTAGAGGGCAGCTAGGTGGCACAGTGAAAAGATCACTGGCCCTGGAGTCAGGAGGACCATAGTTCAAATTCAGCCTCAGATACTTGACACACTTCATGTGACCTTGGGCAAGTCACTTAACCCCAACTGCCCTTCTTCCCTCCCTCCAAAAAGCAAAAAAAAAACAACTTAGTGTAACCCACAGTAGGTGCCATTTTTTAATGGACACACACACACAAATATATAAATAAATGTGTTATTTGCCTTTCAAAGAGGCATCATTTGAGAAGTGGTATCCCTTATTTAGGATAATACGGTATGTCTCTTTGCCCCTACCAAACCCCCAATTTCTCAAGAGACATGAGTTAATGCTCCCACCCTCTTTTGGAGATTGGAGTTTCCCTATGACCTGGGACCCTAGTGCCATGTTGGAAAGGCATCTCTGGCTTCCCTTGTTTCTGCTGCAGACATTCTCTGAGAATGGCAGCTCTGGGGGCAGAGAAGGTACAAGTGGACCCCTCTCCATACCTCAATGTCTCTACTCCGGGCCACTTCGACGAAGTTTTCATGTTGCTCTAGGGTCTTGTCTACTTTATCATCTGTCATGCAGTAGCAGCGCAGCCGTCCCTCCCTTGCATCATTCATCTTGGCGAACACCACAAACTTGGCCATATACGGCACGGCAGTCAGCTCTTTGTACAGCAGTGTGGCAAAGTCCACAGCCTCGGCTGTCCGTGGGCAATCAGACAACCAGAACCTGAGGAGTGAGAGTAGCTTTTAAGGCAGGGCCGGTCCTTAACCCTACTCCAAACTCACAGGGTCATGTGCAATGAAGAGTCAGACCCAAGGCATAGATGAAAAACCTGTTGCTTCCTTAGGGAGAAGGGGCAACATAAGGATGAGATGGACAGTGTGAGACCTGGCAGTCAGGTCAACCTCACATCTAGGCTGAAGGAGAAGGCAGGTTAACTTGTATCTGTGGGCTCAGGATCATAGATTTAAGCCTAGAAGGAAACTTAGATGTCATTTAGTCCAACCTTTAATTTTACAGATAAGGAAATTGTCTCAGAGACTTGTTCAGAGTCACCATCTATGAGTAGTAAAACTGAGATTTGAACTCAGGTCTTGTTATTCCACATCTAGTTCTCCTTCCATGACACCAGATGAGATATGCTTATAAGGAGAGAATAAGACCTATCCCTTCTCATCCCTTCTCCTCAACCCAACTCACCTTGCAGATACATTGGTGGTGAAGTTGGCACACTCATTGGCATAGACCAACTTGGTAGTTCCTGTAATATCTTCCCATTGGGCTTGTGCTATTCCTCCTGCAATGTGAGCAGAGAAATGATGAGGCTTAGCAACATCCTATCAGCACCCACACCCCTACAGAGGGCCACTTCACAGGGCCCCTGTGCTCCCCTTGAATTCACAAGAAGTCTAGGAACCAAACATACAAGGACAAAGATGGGTAGGTCTACATGAAGCTCTCTTTGGTTCTCTAAACAAAGGCTTTTTTCTATCATGCCCTCCCTCTTTAGCACACCTCCCCACTCCCCCCTTCTCTCCTTTAGATTAGAGACCCAAACACTAGAGAATGGATCTTAATCTAAGCTCATCTTCCCTACACACCTCCTTCCAAAAACAAATCA
>WOXC01002103.1:27500-49680 GCA_011680675.1 Gymnobelideus leadbeateri
GAAGACAACAAAGTCAGAATTCCTGTACCAAAAGCTTCCAAGGAAAATATGAATTAGTTACAGGCCATAGAAGAGCTCAAGAAGGATTTTGAAAACCAGATAAGAGAAGTGGAGGAAAAATTGGGAAGAGAAATGAGAGTGATGCAAGAAAACCATGAAAAGTGAGCCAACAACCTGACTGAAGAAAATATCATCTTAAAAAATAACTATCTCAAATGGCAAAAGAGGCTCAAAAAGCCAATGATGAGAAGAATGCCTTAAAAAGTCTAATTTATCAGATGGAAAAAGAATTTCAAAAGCTCACTGAAGAGAATAATTCCTTCAGAATTAGATTGGAGCAAATGGAAGCTAATGATTTTATGAGAAATCAAGATACTATTAAACAGATACAAACAAATTAAAAAATAGAAGGCAATGTGAAATATCTCATTGGAAAAACCACTGACCTGGAAAATAGATCCAGGAGAGATAATTTAAAAATTATTGGACTACCTGAAAGCCATGATAAAAAAAAAAAAAACCATCCTTCATGAAATTCTTGAGGAAAATTGCCCTGATATTTTAGAACCAGAGAGCAAAACAGAAATAGAAAGAATTCACATCACCTCTTGAAAAAGATCCCAAAAAGAAAACTCCCAGGAATATTATAGTCAGGTTCTGGAGTTCCCAGATCAAGGAGAAAATATTACAAGCAGCCAAAAAGAAACAATTTGAATATTGTGGAAACACAATCAGAATAACACAGGATCTGGTAGTTTCTACATTGAGGGATTGTAGGGCTTGGAATATGATATTCCAGAAGTCAAAGGAGCTGGGATTAAAACCAAGAATCACCTACCCAGCAAAACTGAGTATAATGTTTCAAGGGAAAATATAGTCATTCAATGAAATAGAGGACTTTCAAGCATTCTTGAGGAAAAAACCAGAGTTGAATAGGAAATTTGACATTCAGATACAAGAAGCAAGAGAAGCATGAGAAAGTAAACAGGGAAAAGAAATCATAAGGAACTTATCAAAGTTGAATTATTTACATTCCTACATGGAAAAACAATAATTGTAATTTATGAAATTTTTCTCAGTATGAGGATAGTTGAAGGGAATATAAATATATATATGTATACATACATATATATGTCTATATAGGAGGATATATGGGCATATGAATACACATGTGAGTGTGTGTATATGTATACAGGTATACATAGAAGGCCCAGGACCAATTGAATAGGAAGGGATGATACTTAAAAGGTGAAATTAAGAGGTGAGAGAGGAATATAATGAGAGGAGATTGGGAGAGACAGAATAGGGTCAATCATCTCATATAGAAGAGACAAGAGAAAACTGTTACAATGGAGGGGAAGAACAGGAAGGCAAAAGGGAATGGGTCAACCTCACTCTCATTGAATTTGGCTTAAGGAGGGAAAGACATACACACTAAATAGGTATCTAGCCCTACAGAAGAGTAGGGGGGGAAGGGAATGAGAGAGGGGGATGATGAAGGGGAGGGGAGGGTAGTTAGAAGCACCCACTTTTGAAAAGGGATAGGGTCAAAGTAGAGAATAGAATGAGTGGGGAAGGGATAGGATGGAGGGAAATATAATTAGTCTTTCATAACATATCCACTATGGAAATGTCTTGTGTAGTGTAACATGTACAACCTATATTGAATTGTTTATCTTCCCAGTAAGAGTGGGTGATGAGGGAGGAAGGGAAAGAATCTGGAATTCAAAGTTTTAAAGTCAAATGTTTAAAAAATATATTATTATTATTTTTTTTTACATGCAACTGGGAAATAAGATATACAGGCACTAGGGTATGGAGATCTATTTTGCCCTACCAGAAAGTTGGAGGGCAGATGGGGGAGAATGTAGCAGAGAGCAGATTGGGGGAGGGGGTATACAGTGGGATCGATGTTTTGGGATGGTGGGTAGGGGAAAGACAGGGAGAAAATTTGTAACTCAAAATCTTGTGGAAATGAATGATGTAAATTAAAAATGAACATAAAATTTAATTTAAATAAATAAAAATAAAGAAGGGCCTGGGCCACTTTACCTGGAGAGCCAGTTTGACTTTCTTGGTAACAGCAGTTTCAGGAAAGGTTGCTTGCACCATAGGGACCAGCTTGCTCTTTAGAGACCCCCCTTCAGGGCCGATCATGTCAAAGTCTTGGCAGAGGCGAGACATGACCACAAAATACAAGGGGAAGTCTGTGGTGATGATCCGGCAAACTCGCTTCTTCTCCAGCTCCTCCAAGCTCTCCAGTTCTGCAGACACCAAAAAATTAAAAAAATCTTCCTGGTTATGCCAGATGACTCCCCACCACTCTGTCTTGGAGGAATGGGGTCATCTTACTCCCTGATGTCCTTCTCTCCCATGTGGCTCACATGCCATATATTCAAGGCAGTCCTGATACCCTGGGTAGCCTGAACAGGAGAGCTAGGAGTGATGCCTTGAGAGTCAACAATGAATGTTTGGATTGTCTATAAAGGATTGAGAGTTGAGACCTTAGAGAGAATCTATCCAACCCCATCACTTTGTAGGTTGAGAAAAGTGAGGCTCAGAAAGTTGAAATGGCATATCCAAGGTAATACAATCAGAAAATAACATACATAGGGGTCAAATCCAGGTTTCCTGACTCTTTAAGATTCTTTGTTAATTCTATTGTACATCTAGAATTTTGATAGCAGCAGGTAGATCTCAAGCCGTTGCACCCTCCCTATCCCCTTTTCCCAAAGCACAGGAGGGACGGGGTGGTGGAAGGTCCTCCTATTCTGAGCTACTGCCACCATTCATCTTTACTACATTCCTCCAGCCTTCCCCCAGCCCTGTTTTTTTTTTCTTTTCTCTCCTCTCTTTGTTTTGTCTAATATCTGCCTTAGGAGGTAACATTGAGCTAATTTGCAAAGTTCATTGTTCTAAAGTGCTAATGGGAGGAAGTTACAGGAATCCTTCAGGACTCTCCTCTAGTCTTGAGGTCATACAAGTGCATTAGAACAATGGCCTTCTGGAGACAACACATGATTATTATTTGATCTATTATATTAATTTGTTTAAATAAAATAATAAAAGCAAACTAGCACAGATGAAGTAGCGTCAAATTTCTTTGGCATCAACTGAAAACAATATATGTATATAATGTAAATGTGTATATATATTCATAAGCATGAGTTCTGTGATATAAACTCTATGAGTTCATGTGATAAGAATAATAACAATACGAATAACAAATAAATACAAATATGTGAATATTTTTAGATATTATAAATCTATATATGTATGTATGTATGTATTTAAGTGGGACAGTGGATAGGGCACTGGACTTGGAGTCGGGAAGATTTTAGTTCAAATTGGGCCTGACATTTATGAACTATGTGACCCTGGACAAGTCACTTGAACTCTGTCTGCCTCATTTTCCTCATACATAAAATGGAGGTGATAATAAAATCCCCTACCTCACAGGGTTGTTATGAGGCTCAAATGAGATGATATTTGTATAGATAATGTTTGTATAGGTCTTTGCAAACCTGAAAGCTTGATATAAATGCTAACTACTATTACTATATGCATAGATACAAACATATATATGTATGTATGCATATTCATGGCTTTAAAGTTTATAAAGTGATTTCCTCACAACTATCCTGCGAGGTAGAGAGTATATTACTGTTCCCATTTTACAGATGAGGAAGGAGATTGAGATCTAGCAAAATTAGGTCATTTGTCCAGGTTTACAAAGTTAGTAAGTTCTGGGACCCCAAATGAAGTCTTATTCTGATATCACTGCCTTTTCCACACACTGACTGTCTTGGGTACTAGAAATTCGGCCAGAATGGGACATCATCTAGAGGAACCTTGGGATGCCTTCAGTCAAGGAAGACCCATCCACTCGGGATCCTGTGTCAGGCCTCCATCTCACCACTGGCTCTGTATGTGATTCTGTGTCCCCAGTTACCTTCGTCCATCCCATTGAGGGCTTGGTCCAGGTAGCTTTCCCCGTAGCGGCTCCGATGTTCCTTCCACATGGAGCCATTCTCACTCCGAAGCACCACCAGCTCTCGGTCTCCTCGACCATGGGAGGCAAAGTGGGGGATTTCCACAATCACAGGGCTAGGAGCAAGAACAAAACTCAGGAAGGCGTGAAGAAGATGTAAAAAATACCAGGTAGGTCAGGGACCCAGAGGAGAGAAGACCCCACCTTCCTTCCACCCTGTAGGTGACTACAAACTTGGTGAGATTGTGACATAACCACCTGATGGCAGGGCCCTACCAGGGGAAAAAATGATTTTTTTCTCTAATAGCTGGGAATTAAAGAAAACAAGTATTTATTAAGCACCTACTATATACCAGGCACTGTGCTAAGTGCTTTACAGATATTATCTCATTTGATCTTCACAACTCAAGATGTAAATGCTGTTATTATCCTCATTTTACAGTTGAGGAAACTGAGGCAGACAGAAATTAAGTGACTTGGCTAGAGTCACAAAGCAAATAAATGAGGCTGGATCCGAACTCAGGTCTTTCTGACTCTAGCCTAGCACTAAATCCACTGTGCTACCAAGCTACTAAATTTATGCCCCTTCCTTCCCTCAGTTAGATATTCGGAATTTAGAACCAGGAGATTCTCTAAATGATAATATAATCTAACTCCCTCATTTAACAGATGAAGAAATGGAGAATCAGAAAAGTGAAATGACTTGCCCAGTGGTAGAGCAGGGATTTGAACCAAGGTCATCCAGTGTTCTTTCCACTGGACTCTGCTGTCTCCTCAGCTTGCACTCACCTGATCTCTGTGCAATAGGTAAGGGGGGGGAGCAAAGACACCAATCTACCTTTCTTGCCTTACCCTAGGCTCTAGAACCTGAAGGACTCACCCTCTCTTCTACATGGCCACCCAACACTCTCTCACCTTTAGGTTTTCTCCAAGTCTAGATTTTCCCTGATTCCTACACCCGTAGAATTCCTATGCATCTTTTGAAGCCCAACTCAAATGTCTCTTCCCCCAAGAGGTTTCCTCTGATTCCTCTTGTTGGTAATAGCCTTTCTTCCCTTGGACTTCAAACAATACTATGCTGGTTCTTGCTTAAGTTTTCCTAGAATTCTTTGTGTAGATTTTTACCCCTGTAACATTTTGCCTTGAATTCTGCTCAGCAATGTGCATTTTATACCTTTTCTAGTAGACTGGAAGTTCCCTGAAGGCAGGAATTGTCTTTTTTTTCATCTTTTTATACCTAGCACCCAGCACAGAGTCTTGGGCCAAAGAGGCCTTTAATAAATGTTTCTTGAATACTTCCCTTGGAATATGTTATCTGGAATTGTCTTACAAGGGAGACCAGTTTAGAATGAGACTTTTAGTGGGTTAGTAACTAAGCCCCATTGTATGGCTTCCCAGGCAAACCATTATGTTGGATTTCATTAGGCACCATTATGATCAGGTTCTAGGCATAAAAAATCCCTTAAGGTTATAGACCTCCAAGAAGGCAAGGGGAAAAAAGGAAAAATGGGAATAAAACCATCAATTCACTAGGGATTAAAATTCACCATTGTTCCTCCTCTTCATGAAGTACAGTAAGAAAATCTCCTGGAGATGATTTGGATTGTGTCAGTTACAGATGGTCATATTGCCAGCACTGCACTCATGAGGGCAGCAGGTAGAAGGCAGGCTGCTTGGGGAAGGTAAATTCCATTCTGTTTCTCTTCTCTTCCCATCACTCTTACCTCAGGAACTGGCCCCCCGTTGGCCCTAGTGCAATGATCCTGCTGGCTAGGCCCTCTTCCTCAGCCAGGGGTGGTGGTGTGGTTAGCTTCTGCGGCTTGACCAGGCGGCAAGTGATGCGGGTGGGTGCTGCACATGCCCGTGGTGGGATGATGACCCTTAGGCCATTGTGCCGACTTCCTCTCATGGAGCCCCCACGGGCATCAACCATGAAGCTCACCAGAAAGCTGAGGGGTCAGATGGAAAAACAAGTTGCTTAATGTCCTCTCCCTTCTCAGGGCTCTATCCCTCTCCTCCTGCCCCAGCCCCCCCACACAAAATAGCCCACTTCCAGCCACTAAGGACGGAGAAACTCTGCTATGTGACAGAAGGTATATCCAGCTCTGGGTTCCTTGAACCTGTCATACTCACCCTGTATGTACTGGGCTAGCCACAGGACTAATATTATCTGAGGTCTCTGTTGCTGGGCTGCTGGGAATTAATGAATCTTCATCAAATTCTTTAGATGCCTGAAGAGGAGATAAGAGATTATATTCAAATGAGACCCCCCACTCCTCTTTCCTTTTTAGACCTCAGGACATTTAGTTGCCCCACACCAGATGGCACTACTAGGAAATCATTCTCCTAAAGCCACCCACAGCACAGAACTGGAAGGGACCTCAGAGGGCATCTGGCCCAAGCCCCTTACTTGACAGGTGAGACCCAGAGAGGTTAAGCAACTTATTGAAGGTCACACAGATGGCAAATACAGAGTCAAGATTCAAACCCAGAGCCTCATACTCTAAAGCCAGCATCTTCTCCCAGGCTGGAAGACTTCAGAATAGCCACTCATCCCCTCTCAGATTAAATTTTAATTCCTGTTGTTGTTATTCTTGTCTGACATTTCATGACTCCCATGGACCACACTGTCCATGAGGTTTTCTTGATGAAGATACTAGAGTGGTTTGCCATTTCCTTTTCCAGTGTTTTTCCATTTTACAGAAAAGGAAACTGAGGCAAACAGAATTAAGTGGCCAGGGTCACATGGCTAGTAAATGTCAGATCAGATTGGAACTCTGGTCTCCCTGACTCTAGGCCCAGTGTACTGCCCACTGAGCTACTCAGCTGCTTTTGAACTCTGTAGCTTGACTTTTACTGCTCTGAATCAACTAGGCCATGTCTTCTCTACACTCTTACGTCTTATTGCTTTTTGCTCTAACTAGGACGGTCTCACTGCCCACTGGATGTGCCAGGATCATTCTTGCTTTTGGCATCATCTGCTTAAGGTGCTCTTGCAGGTTTGGTCCAATTTTATTTCTATAATAACCTCCATGAGACACATAGAATAAGGAGTAGTATTTCCACTTTACAGACAAGGAAATCAAGAGATGAGCGGCAGCAGTGCCAGGCCCTGAACCCTGGCCTTTGTGTCTCTGCCAGAGACAAAGCTGTAACAGTTGGAACAGAACTCACATAAAGCGTGTTGCTGCCCTGAACAGGTACAGGGAATATACATACACTTCCCAGGTCTTTCACTCAAAATTATTATCTCAGGAAGTCTGAGTCCTTGAAGATACCTTATCTAAAAGATGAGGGGATTGGACCAAATGATTGCTGAGACCCTTCCTGGCTCCAAATCCATGATCCTATGCACAGGAGTGAGCAGAAGTTAAGTGATGCATTTTTACCTGTTCTGGCTCCTCTGCTCTGATCACTACAGTCTCAGGTGTGACGCATGGAATCCTGGGAATAGCTGGAGATTCCACCCTGTGTTCATGTCACATGGAAAAAAAATCAGTGTGGGAGTTGTAGTCAGTAGCTTGATATTCCTTTATCTTTCCTGGAATTTCCTAATAAAATGACCCCCATTTCCTCTCCTAATATACCATCCAACCCTGCCTCCCACTCTCTACATGTGCCTTCCACTTTGGTTGGTCTTGGTACCCACCCAATACATCAGACTCATCCCTTCTTTGCACCCTTGCTTTTTATCCTCCTCTCAAAGTAACAAATGAAACCCTGCTTTGAAGGCCTATGTCCATTTCGTCAAGGTAAGGAAGTATGATAGGGTAGGAAAAAAGCAATGGATGAGCAGTCAGGAAACATGAATTCTAGTCTTGGCCCTGATGTTCATTTTCTGTGTGACCTTAGGCAAGTCACTTTGTGTGACCAGCTTTCTGCTTCTCAATCTGTAAGATGAGGCAGTTCTTTCCAACTCCAATAGTCTACAAATCTATGAATCTTTCATGAAGTCTTCCTTCAACCCACATTGTTTTCTCCTTTCTCTGAAGACATATGCCATATTGAAATTCTGGCACTGGAATCTAATTCTCATATGCATCTGTTTTATGTGTGCCTGGTCTGTCCAGCTTGACTGTTACCTCCTGTAAGAAGAAACCATGCCTTATCATTCTTTGGCATCCCTTATGATTGGGAGGGATCCCCAGTGTTGGTTCTATAACATGTTCCCAAATGATGCTAGCTGAAATTTTACCTGCCTCATAAATCTGCCTTGTTCCCTTTGAGAAATCTTGGCAGATCTATGTCTCACCAGAACTTGCTTACTTCTCTCTGTCTATCTGTCTGTCTGTCTGTCACACACACACACACACACACACACACACACACACACGGCTCGGTTATTGTTTTTAAGTGAAGAAAGGTTCAAGTGCAAATATCTACACGTACAAAGGCATCTGACCTGGTTTAGTGCACAGCTGTGAAGAAATGAGATCCAACTGCACACTTCAACTAGACTTGTCATTAAATATAACAGATCAACAAAGGGCACTTTATACAAGATTAGTGAAAGAAGGGGGCATTCCTAATCCTGGCTGAGCAACAAATTTCAAATAAAAAACTCTACCAGTGATTTTTTTTTCTAGTAAGAAGTGAGGAGTATGTGTCTATGGGTGCTTGTGGTAGGACTGGAGAAGTTGGGAAGGAGGATAAAGAACTATCAATTTCCTTCTACAGAGTCACTGCTTCCCAGAGGCTGGTAGGTGGCACCATAATTCACAGGGCATCAGGCCTGAACCAGGAAGGCTGAATTCAAATTTGACCTCAGATACTTACTTAGGTCACCCTGAACAAGTTGCTTCACCTCTGTTTGCCTCAGTTTCCTCAGCTGTAAAATGATGATGATAATAGGACCTACTCCCCCCAAGGTTGTTGTCAGGATCAAATGAGAAAACATTTGCATGGTGCTTAGCACAAAACCTGGTACATAGTAGGTGCTTAATAAATGCTTCTTTTCTTCTTTCCTCCCTTTACAGTAGTGACAAATAAAAATCTGGCCTAGAATACCAGTGGCCTAGTGGGTCATGCTCATGGATCAAGCAGCCCTATAGTAACCTCTAGCTTCTGATAATGGTCATAGCAAGGATTTGCCTTTCCTTTCTGTAGCATTTTAAATGTAGGGTTAGGAGTTGGGGTTAGGACTGGAGTAGGAGGAAGAGTTCCTGAGGCTCAACTTAGCATCCTTATGATTTCCCAAACTAAAATGGCCTCCCCCGTCCACATTATTCTATGTGTAGCATCTCTCCCTACTAGAATGTAAGTTGTTTCAGGACTGTTCCTTAGCACACAGTAGGCACTTAATAAAATTGTTTTCATTGATTCATTAATCCATTCTTTCATCCATCCATCCATCCATCCATCCATCCATCCATCCATCCATCCTTTCATTCATGTGAATTCTTCCTCTGGGAAGGTGATTCTTACACTTGATCTAACTTGGGCACAAAGTCCAGGAGCTCTTTCTCTTCATCTGCATCCCTGGAATCCTGCTTCTCAGGTTTGGAGCCCACAAGTTCATCTCCTGAAATGGACAGAAATTTAAACTCAGGAAAGGAGAGAGACAAAAAGACTTTTTTGGGGGGGTTGGACACTTAGTTGTTTTTGTCTTTTAAAGTACTTTCCTCTGGTCTTCCTCCCAATACTTCCACCAGAGAGGTAGAAGGTGCTCAAAATGCTTTTAGAAGAAATTAGAAACTGATTCAACTAATTTATTTCCCCTAGCCTTGGGTTCACTATGACCCTATGTAAAGGGACATATAAATCCCAATGCATCAATAAGCTTGGCTAGGAAAAGGCAGACAGGAGACGGAAAGAATTCTCTTAACCTGATGTACTTTGCTTTGTAGCTTAGCCTGATGTACTTTGCTTTGTAGCAGATCCTTTTGAGGAGAGCATTTGAGATATCAGCACTCTCTGAGTTTATTCTTCCCAAAGCATGCATTAATGAGGGATAAATTGAATAATTGCTACAATAGAATTGAAACCCTTCATTTTAAAGCCCACTAATGTGGCTTATATAAGACCCACAATGCCATTATTTAAGTCTGGCTTGGACCTATTACAAAGAAGTTTCAAATATGATTGAATTGGCTGTCTGCACGTCTAGTCACAATTCTCTTCATTCCCCCTGCCCTGCTAGTCCTTGTTTAGGAGGCCATGACCTTGACCTTGTGGATGCCTTCCCCTGGTACCACAAAGTAGGTTTTCTGGCTTTATGAATCTGGAGCTGACAAAATGAAGGAGCAGCTCATGCACTTAATACCACAAACACAGCAGCATGGGAACAAACACAGAGATGGGTGGGCAGGGACTCCCTGCCAAAAGGGATGGTTCTCATGATTAGACAGTTCCTAATTTAATCAGGTTCCTTGCTCCTGGTCTGTTAGCCAGGCCAGAAAGGTGGAAAGCGGTGGTGGTGAGGTATGGGTTAGTGAGAGCTGGGGTTGTTTAGGGTGAAATGTACTCTGGTGACAAAGGACCACAGGGAACAGAAAGCGTTTCATACCCATTATAGTTACATGAGCAGTTCCTGGAAAGCAAAAAAGAGCCAAGTGTAAGGAAATACAGGATTCAAGTCAGTGTTATAGCAAGAGGCAGGTCACCCTACAAGCCAGAGAAAGGGACTAATTCACTTCGTGGATGGGGGTGGGAGAAGGTGAGAGCTATCTCCAAACTCAAGTTAGATAAAAGAACAGTGGCTCTTGGATATTTTGTGATAAAGAAAATGCCTGGAATTTCATCATTCATAAGACAGCTTATTAAAGAAAATCCCAAGTTCAAACAATTAAAAACATCAATTGAGGGTACATGGAATGAACATTACTATTACATCAGCATGTCAGGGATTTTGATTTTGTCAGGGTATAAGAAATCAATCCACCTATATAGACTGTTTGTAACTTAACCAATACACCTCATAGAGTCGCCTAAGGTTCAGGGAAATTATATGACTTGCCTATAGTCACATGGCCTAGAATTATGAGACGCAGAGTTTGAACCCAGATTTTCCTGACTTCAATTCTAGCACTATCCACTATGAGTGGAGAGAAGAACTCAGAGAGAAGGGCAGGATGTTGGATCAGAAAGCTATTGATGTAAGCAGTGGTGTGCATGGTAAACATTTAGCTACTGGTTCCTTGGAGAAAATTGGTGTACACAGTAGACTTTTAAAATTTAATCTGCATTATTAATACCTTTCCCCATCACTTTCTTAAGTCTAGAAGTCAATAGAACAGTCAACCCAACCCCAACTTGTAGCATTTACTGATTTCTCAGTTGGAAACACTCACCCTGAAAATTTAACCATCTGCTCTCAGGAGCTGATGAGAGAAGCTGGCTCAGGTAAGTTCCTGTCTCTAAGGTTCATTTTAATTCTAGAATTCTTATGATTACAAATTGTGTGTGTGCGCATGTGTGTGCGTGTGTGCACACATGCTTGGAGTAGTGGTAGATTTTAATAAGAGCAGCAGTTAAAAGTGTGTGTGTGTGTGTGTGTGTGTGTGTGAGGGAGGATAGGTGATGCAGTAAATAGAGCACTGGCCCTGGAGTCAGGAGGACCTGAGTTCAAATCCGACCCCAAACACTTAACTCTTATTAGTCATGTGACCTTGAGCAAGTCACTTAACTCCAATTGCCTGCCTTCCCCCCTCCAAAAAGGAAAAAAAAGTGTGTGTCGGGGTAAGAACTTTAGGACCTCCATTCATATTCCCAGAAGTGGGAGTGCTGGAATACCCTAGAGAAGAGTATAAGGTAAGTGTCCGCAAGCTCTTCATGTCCTGTCCCTCTTCTTTATCCTGTATTTAGTGACCTCGCCCCTTACCTTCATCTTCAGAGACATCCAGAATCTCATCCACTGTCTCTGGAAAGCTCATTCGGTGCTTGTCGCTGACTAACTGAAAGAGAGAAACAGAGACTTAATTTTTGGAATTTTCAGAGACTCAACTGCTGCCAATAATAGGAGGTTAACACAGCACTATGCCTATGGTATTTCCTGGTGAAACTAGATGGAGTAAATTTCATGATCCTTCATCGTACATATGTGGGAACTGAGACTCAGAGAGCTTAATCGACTTGTTCAAGATCACCCTAATAAGTGACAAGACTTGAACCCACATTCTTTGACTCCAAATTTGATGCTTTCTTCACAATGACTTAGGAGCAGGATAAGGGAGAAGGAGGAAGGAGAAAGGAGATAACTTAATTATCAAAGTTGGAATCAGCTGTTTCAGACAGAGACCCTAACCTCAAGAAAAGGCTGATTATTACCAGAATAATGAAATGGAAAACACCAGCTCTTATTTTCTCTCCTTCCTACAATCTTAATTTTAATACCCTGAAACCTAGTCGCTTTGTTGGCTTCCCAGTGACACTAGGTGGCAGCAAGACCCTATGTGGGGAAGTGAGAAAACACATTCGAGTGTTGCAAAGGCTGGGAGCTCTGCTCCCAAATGGACCAGATCACTCCCACTGGGCCATCAGTCCATGGGTTAAGATTCTTATAAATAATAAGATGTAACTAGGGAGAGGCAGTTGGGGTTTTACCCCAGGGCACTATATTTAGATGGAAGTCTCACACCTGAGTTCTAGGATCTTTGTCTTCTGACTGCCCCCTTGCCCTCCAAGGTGGTAGCCTACTCCTCCCCTCCCTGTCCCCTACTGAACTGATGGTGTGTTTAATGGTGCTTGCCCTAGGTACAGTCTGTGGGATTGTCCTGAGTTCAGACATTCCTACTGATGTTTGGGGTGAGCTACAGAAAGAGTTGTACTTACCACAACACCAGTTTCATCTGTCACAATTTTCAGTACATCAGTTACAGAAATGTAGCCGAGGCGTTTGGCAATGGCCAAAGGAGTAGTTCCATTCTGACAAAGGAAGAAAAGAAGGCGGGATTAAGTGGCGAGGAAGAGACAGGGCTGGGAGAAAACCCATTCCATTTCCATTGGGATCCATGCTTGTGTGTCTGCTTCACAAGGCCTGCATAGATAGATTCTGACTGCCACAAACGTTCTCTATCACATGACATCTTCAAGGATTTTTTAAATTTAGGTAGGTGCCATAGGAACAAAATCTACTACACACATGCTAGCCTAGATTTTCTTTAAAAGGTATTAGAAGCACCCTTGGGAAGTTACTGGTTCAGGGAACCAAGGCTCAAACCCCTGATACAGCTCCTAGTGGCCCAAATACAGAAGCCAGTTCCAGAGAAGGGGCTCCTTGCTCAGTCTTGACACACGTGTATGACTGGTGCCCCAACATGGCCAATACTGAGTCAGGGAAGCTGTGCCTAGCCAAATTGATGCTGAATCCTTGCTGAATATCCTTTCCATGCTATGGCTGAGTTTTGTTACTTGTTATATGATCCATACACCTCATTTTGCTCCAGTCACAAACTGAAACAACATTCTGAGTCAGGCCTGGTTTGCAACATGGAAGAACGGGATGAGATGAGCTCTGAGGTCATCAGCAAGAAAACATATGGGCAGGAGAAAGTTATTAAGAAAAAAAAATCAGTGTACAGAGTATGTCCTGGAATCATTATGTGGTAGTTTCCATCTCATCTCTTAAACCTTCCATAGATATGCCTTCAGAACTTGGTGAAGATGACTAATTTATAATGATTTGATTCATTTTAACATGGGTGTTAAAAAAACAACTCTTCTTCTGGGCCCCATAGAGGATATAAAATAGCTACAATACAATGTCTGCTCTTAATGAGCTTAAAATCCCTGACTCTCAGCTGCCTCAGGGACTTAAGTGTGAAGACACCTGTAACCCAGGTATCACCTGTACTCATTAGGAAGAGCTGAGGGTGAAGTCAACAGAACTAGGAACGCCGGATCTGAGGAAGGCTTCACCACAACTGCTCTTCACCACAGCCCCTCCCTCTTCTTGCTGTGGCCTAAAGACCTATGCACCTGAGGTCCTAGTGATACACTTTCTCTTGTTGAAAATTGTCCCAAGCAGGCCCATACCCCTTCTTTAGCCCTTTCTTTAGATAAGTTAAAAAGTGCTGTCATTAATGACTCATTGCTTTCTGTCTATGTCTTGCAAAATGCCCTCTGAGCTCCATAACTGCTGCTAAGGATGGGGCCACCATTACAGCCCTAATTTTTTTTTTTTGTCTTTTTGGAGGGAGGAAGGCAGGGCAGTTGGGGTCAAGTGATTTGCCCAAGGTCACACAGCTAGTAAGTGTTAAGTGTCTGAGGTCAATTTGAACTCAGGTCCTCTTGACTCCAGGGCTGGTGCTCTATTCACTACACCACCCAGTTGCCCCTATTGCCCTAATTTTTCTGAGTATTCCAGTTAACTGAGGTTTTAGGGTAGTGAAGCTATCTGATTTATAAATACAGATTGAAAGTGTGTTCAAGTCAGAGAATTACTATTAAAGTCAACTAATGCCAACTGAAAGAACCTCAGTGTATGAAAGAACCCTGATGAAGGCTAAGTAAGAAGAAACACAAGACACTCACAGAGCTGACTTCATTGGGGGAAGCACCATTCTTCAGCAGCAGTGTCACTATATCTGTATGTCCTTGCTGAGCCGCCTGGTGCAAAGGAGTGTATCCTAGCTGCAATGGAAGGCAGGGATTTTGTTAGGAGGTACTGTTTTGCTGGAGAAGGGAACCCCTCAAATCCTGGGGACACTCTGCTCATTTAGTATAGCAGTGGAGAGAACAGCCAAAAAATGTAAATATTTATAGAAACATTAGAAATGGAAAAACTTCCCTCCAGGTTTTTTTTGTACCTCAACCTTGCTTTTCGAATCTTTACCAGCAGGAGTAAAGCCACACATGCTCAGAATTTCTTCCAGCTACATTACAACCTTGCATTTAGCATGGGATAATATAAGAACTAGAACTAAGGTGTCTCAATCTAGTCTCATAAATATGTATTAAAAGTGCCTACTATGTGCAGGGCACTGTGTTGGGGTAGTTCCTATCCTTAATGAGTTTATGTTCCTCTTGGGGAAGAAGTGACATATACATAGATGTGTATGATTCAGGGTAGGGCTGATGGGGGCAAAGGAAAGATGTAGCAAAGTTCTTCAGAAAAATTTAAGGAAGGAGAGGTCACTTTTAGCTGGGGGTTGGGGAGGGAGAGGTTTAGAGATGGCTTCATGGAGGAGGTGTCTGAGCTGAGCCTTGAAGGAAGAGGTGGAAAAGAGGAAGGATTATTTCCAGACATGGCTAATGGCCTGTCCAAATATAAAGGGGAAGAAAATAACATATTGAGTACAGTTAATTGCTAGGGGCTTAATTTGACTGGAATGTGGAATTTGTAAAATGGAGAAATAAGGTTGAAAAGGTAGAGTGGAGTCAGATTGCAGAGTGCTTTAAGTAAGGGGTTCATATTTTATCCTAGAGGCAATAGGGAGCCATTGAGTTTTTGAATGGGGAAGTGACATGGTCAGAATGTGTTGTAGGAAGGTTATTTTGGTTACTGTGTGAAGAGTGGATTGGAGGCAGGAGAGAGAAACAGGAAAAGTAATTAGGAAATCTAGGATGATGGCTGAGTCAGTGGGAAAAAGGGGATGGACCAGGAGGTATTTTTTGGAGGTGAGAACTTGTCAGATGACTGGATTTAGGGGATGGGGAGTGAAGAAACAAGAGTCTGAATGGTTTCTGCATCAGAAATAGGGATGGAGATGGGATCCTTTTAGGGAAAGGATGAATTCCATTTTGGACATATTCAGTCAGAAATGCCTTTCAGACATGAGGCTGGAGATGTGGAATTGAGCTCAGGAGGGAGATAAGGGCTAGATATATACATCTGAAGTCATCTGTGTAGGGGTGCTAACTGAGCCCATAGGAGTGTCAGAATTTCCCAAGGAAGACAATCTCTCCTTTACCTTGGTCTTTGCATTAACATCTGCCTGGTGTTGTAGCAGGAACTTTACCAGCTTGATATTTCCGTAATGGC
This sequence comes from Gymnobelideus leadbeateri, assembly GCA_011680675.1. Taxonomy (NCBI): domain Eukaryota; kingdom Metazoa; phylum Chordata; class Mammalia; order Diprotodontia; family Petauridae; genus Gymnobelideus; species Gymnobelideus leadbeateri. The sequence goes on from WOXC01002103.1 coordinate 43,412, forward strand.
TGGCCACGTGTAATGGGGTATAGCCCATCTGGGAAAAAAAAAGTAAAGGTGAATCAATTTAATTCAATTCAGTGAACATTTTTTGAGCACCTATAAGGTATAAGGTGCTGGGATAGGCATTAGGGATACAAAGAGAAGCATTTCTTCTGAGGATGTTACTCATTATCCATAGGAACCACTGCTCATGATGTAGTTGAAAGAGTCCGGTGTTGGAACCTAGGAGACTCATACTTACCAGCTGTAACCCTGTTACAAGCCTCTCAGTATTTCCATCTGTAAAATGGGTATGAGGATACTTCTATCTCCTACAGCACAAGGTGGTTATGAGAACCAGATGAGAAAGGTGAACAATTCCTCCTAATCCTAATGAGTGTTTTTAGGGGACTTCAGGGGATTGTTGGGTTCCCTGTTCTTTTCATTGTGGCAGCCTCCATGGCTTAATATTAAGATTGTAAGACTAAGTGTGACACAACAGAGGGACTAAAGAAATATTAGAGAGAGACAAGAAGGCCTGAGTTTGCATCCTGCCCCTATTAGGAGCTGTGTGATCATGGGTAAGTCATAACTTCTCTGAGGTGGAAATAACTGTAAATGTTAGGCAGTGAGTTGAACAGTGGGCATGAGTGCTGGACTTGGAATCAGGAAGACCTGAGTTCAAATCCTGCCTCAGACACCTACTAGCTAGATGACCCTGGGGAAAAGTAATTTAATTTCTCAACTTTGGTTTCCTCATCTGTAGAATGAAAATGATAATAGCACCTAAAGTTGTTGCGAGGGTCAAAAAAGATAATCGTATGTTCCACTTTTTGCAAACCTTAAGGCACCATATAAGTGCAAGGTATTATTAATTAAATCACAGATGCATTGTGATCTGTGCAGTGATGCATCTGGGCATGTTAATGTTACATAATAGATTTCAAACTCATGCAATGTACAGTGGGAAAGGCACTGGTCTGGGACTCCCAAATATGGGTTGAAGCCCCAGTTCCAACATGGAGCTGCTGCATTTCCTTGGGCAAGTGACAACCTTTCTAAGCCTCAGTCCTCACCTGTAAAATTGAGATATTGGCATCTGTAGCAATGACCCCCCAGAGGGTTGTTGTGTGGAAAACACTGATAAAGTCTAAAGTGTAATTGTGGGAATTTGGGCTGTTATCATCCATTCACTTAACACCTTCCCTAGAGATGCTTGGAGTCCTGGCCCTGGGAAAATTATCCAAAACGAAGAGAAAAATGAAGCATGTTTGACTTTTCAACACCTCTCAGCCCTTGCAACTTTCTCCAGAAGACTGTTTGCATGAAGGGATCACCAAGTTCTACAGATGAGGTCGGTCACCATAGTTTTTCAATAGTAGACCAAAGGGAGACAACAAGAGGGAAGAGCAGAACTGTTTTTTGTTTTTGGAGTGTGAGTGTATGTGTGTGTGTGTGTGTATGTGTGTGTGTGTGTGTGTGTGCACGCACATGTGCATGTGTATGTTTGTGTGTGCATATATGTGTGTGTATGTGTATATATCTTGGTGGGGGGAATTTGGGGGGAAAAGGGAGCAGAGAAGAGGTGCACCACACGTGCAATTCAGTGCCTGAAATGGGTTTGTGGTTTTACCCGGGTGGTGGCATCCACTGTGACCCCCTGTTTGATGAGCACGTCTGCTACGGCCACATGGCCCTCTTGAGCCACCAGGTGGAGAGGAGTGAGGCCACTCTGAAAAGAAAAACAGTAAGAACATTTCATCACTGTTGAGATCAACCCAAGTATCAGAGCTTAATGTCTGTCTCTGATCATAAACCATAGGAGAAAGAATGATTCATAATATTTATATAGAGCTTTTAAGGTTTGCACTCATCTGATACTCACAAAAGCCCTGTGAGGTAACTGCTATGATTATCATCCCCATTTTACAGATGAGGAAATTGAGGCAGATAGCGACTAAGTGATTTACCCAGAGACTCAGCTAGTAAGTATCTGAGGCTGTATTAATAATAATACTAGTTAACATTTATTTAACACTCACTATGTGTCAGGCACCATACTTTGAGCCTCACAACATATCTGGGAAGCAGGTGTTTCATTATGCAGTTAAGGGAACTGAGGCAAACAGAAGTTAAGTGACTTGCCCAGGGTCACACAGCCTTTAAGTGTCTGAGGCTGGATTTGAACTCAGGTCTTCCTGACTCCAGGCCCAGTGTTCTATCCACTGAGCCACTTAGAGGTCTGCTATTACTAGTGGAGGGAGTGTTGGGAGACCAGGGTCTTAATGACCTTTGGATAGTTATTTCACTTTTTTGGAACTCAGTTTTCTCATCTGGAAAACGGGGGAGAGAGTATCTACCCTGCATTCTTCACAGGATACTTTTGAGGATAAAATAAGACCATAAATGTAAAAGTACTATGAAAAATATGAAGTACTACAGAAATGTTAGGTAGATGCCCAGGTGGCATCATAGAACACAGAGCTCCAGGCCTGGAGTCAGGAAGACCTGAGTGCAGATCCAGTTGCAGATACTTACTAGCTATGTGACATTAGGGAAGTTGTAACTGCTGCCTGCCTCAGTTTCCCCATCTGTAAAATGGGGATAATAACAGCACCTACCTCCTAGGGTTGTTGTGAGGATCAAATGAGATAATATTTGTAAAGTGCCTTTCAAATCTTAAAACACTACATAAATTCAGCATGGTATGACTTGAGGTTGTTGGGAGTCTGCACCCTCCTGCTCAGAATCCAGGCAACTATGATAATGGATGATGAGGCAACCTGGTTACCAGCCCCAATCCCTGGCACTGCAGTGCAGTACCCAAGGACGGTAGGAACCCCAGAAGTTACCTTGTTCCCAAGGTTGCCATTAGCTTGTTTTGAGAGTAGCAGAGCGACCATTTCTGCGTGACCTTCTTGGGCTGCAAGGTGAAGGGGTGTCACACCTTGTACTGATTCAGCATTTGCAGAGCCCCCATATTGTAGCAAGTTGCTGGCAAGCTCCATCTGGTTCTGTTTGGCAGCGATGTGTAGAGGGGTGTAGCCATTCTGGAAAAGGAATGAGACCCAGAAAAGTCTACTAGAAGCTCAGAAATTAGAAATCCACAGTGGCACCATAAATGGCAGATCTAAAGAGACTATCCCTAATGGCCAAGCTACTGTTATTTACCATGAGATAGAATAATGGCATGGAAAACCCTGGATTTGGAATCAAAGCATGTCGGTTTACATGCTGCTGCTGTGATCTTGGGCAAGTGACTTAATTTATCACCTACTATGTACAAGGCATCATGCTAAGTAAGGGAAATACAAGGACAACATGAAAAAGAGCTCTCACCATGGGAGAGTATTTATTCTATTGGATACAGCATTTACCCAGATAAGCAAATACAAGGTAGCTTGAGGAGGGAGAGAGTAGTAACAACTAGGCTATGAGTTCTTAACCTGGGTTCACGAACTTGCTTAAAAACAAAACAAAACAAAACAATTGATAGTAGTCTTTCAATATAATTAATATCCTTTGTAATCCTATTTATTTTATGCATTAAAAACAACTGATAGCAGTCTTTCAATAGAATTAATATCCTTTGTAATCCAATTTATTTTGTGCATTAAAAAAAAATTGAGAAGTGGTCTATAGGCTTTGCCAGACTGATTGCCGAAAGGATCTAAATACCCCCCAAAAGGTTAAGATCCACTTTAAAACAGAGTAGTCCAGGAAACCCCGAGGGCCCCTGAGACCTTGTTAGGACTCATACCATGAATATTTTTCATAATAATACTAACACTATTTGCCTATTATAACACTTCCCTTTTCAACTACATATCTATGTGAGGCTGGATTTCCTTCATATACTTCAACCAAAACAGACTGAATACAGAAGCAGATATGAGGGTCTAGTTTTCTTTTCTTGATCAGATATTATGTAAAACAATGCTATTCTCAGTAAATGTGCTTTGTTTTGGAAAATGAGTTAATTTTCATAAAAATGTTATTTATGTTAACTTGCTATTTTAAAATAAATTAATAAATATTATTAAAAGTATTAGTTTCAATTTCTAATATGGTAAGTTTCAATTAATAAGGAAACATTGGGGGCAGCTAGGTGGTGCAGTGAGTAGAGCATCGGCCCTGGGGTCAGAAGGACCTGAGTTCGGATCCGGCCTCAGACACTTAACGCACACACAAATAAAAACCTAGCCGTGTGACCTTGGGCAAGTTACTTAGCCCCATTGCCCTCCAAAAAGAAAAAAAAATAAGGAAACATTAAGCTTCTACTATGTGCTTTCTCCACTGGAAAAGAAAATGGCAAACTACTCCAATATCCTTGTCAAGAAAACCCCATGGGCAGTATGGTCCACAGTGTCACAATGAGTCAGAAACAACTGAATAACAACAAATGTGCTAGATACTATGCTAAGAATATGAAAAGAGGCAAAAAGACAGCCCTTGCCCTCAAGGAGCTTATAATCTAATGAACAATAGCTATAACTCACATAAAAAGGTCTTTGAAGTTCTCAATAATTTCTGAGACCAAAAAGTTTGAGAAATGCTGAATTGGACAATCAAGAAAAGTTTTGTGTAGGGGCATCGAAGTGGCACAATAGATAGAGCTCTGGATCTGGAGTCAGGAAGACCTGAGTTCAAATGTGGCCTGAAACACTATCTGTGTGACCTTAGGCAGGTCACTTAACCCTGTTTGCCTCAGTTTCCTCATTTGTTAAGCTGGAGAAGGAAATGGCAAACCACTCCAGTGTCTTTGCCAAGAAAGTCTCAAATGGGGTCCCAAAGAGTCAGATAAAACTGAACAAAAACAATGAACAACAACAGAACATAGCACTTGAGTTGAGCTTTGAAGGAAACTTTAAATCCCTACCTACATCAGAAAACAAGGGGATTGGATTACATGATCTGATTGTGGGTATCCATTAGGGCTATTTCATCCTAGCTCTTTTCCCTTTTTTTTTTTTTTTTTTTTACATTTTCTCCCTTAATGATCTCATCCACTCTTATAGAGTCAATGATCAACTCTACACAGATAAATCCTAATCCTATATCTCTAGCCCTAATCTCTTCCCAGATTCTCACAATGGCATCATAAAGAACTAGAGAGGACTGAAAATGGCAGGCTTTGGCCAATGGTCTAGCCCAACCTCATCACTTTATAGCTGAGAAAAATGAGGCGTTGCTGTTTAGCATGCTGCTTGTGGTCACATGGAGGTAAACATCAGACTGGGATTTGTTCCATCGTATTCAACTCTTTGTGACTTCATTGGGGGTTTTCTTGGCAAAGATACTGGAGGGGTTTGCTATTTCCTTCTCCAGCTCATTTTGTGGAGAAGAAACTGAGGTAAACAGGGTTAAGTGACTTGCTCAGGATCCCACAGGTAGTAAGTGTCTGAGGCTAAATTTGAACTCAGGAAGAGGGGTCTTCCTGACTCCAGACTCAGTTCTCTAACCACTGCACCACCGAGCTGCCCAATGTTTTGCCTGTAAATGCTCACAATGAAAAATTATAAATCACTTCTCAGGAGCTGACTTGAGGTGGTTGTAGGACATCCCTGGTAAATGTTTACAAAGAGCTTTACATTCATTATCTTATTTGAAAATAGCATGGGAAGCCATGAGATTTTAAGAAAACTCCAAGATTTTCCATTGAAAAACAAATGAAGGGGACAAAGAACAGGCTATTAGTCAGTCAACAAGCACTTATCATTGCTTGTAGACTTTTTGTGACCTCATTTGGGATTTCCTTGGGAAAGATACTAGGGTGTTTTGCCATTTCTTTCTTCATCTCATTTTACAGGTGAGGAACTGAGGCAACAAGGTTAAGTGATTTGCCCAGCTAGTAAGTGTCTGAGGCCAGATTTGCACCCACAAAGTTGAGTCTTCCTGATACCACCTGAGTCACATTATCCACTGTACCACATAGCCACTCTAAGCATTTATTATGCCCCTACTATGTACTAGGTACCATACTAATCACTGCCACTCAACTTTTTTACACACATATTCACTTCTTCCTTTGAAGAAATGTACCTAAAGGACTGCATGGGAGAAAAATCCACAGACATTTTAATCAACATTAACATTGGATTTGTAAGTTGTTGGGGTTTTTTAAAAGCTATTTTGTGATGCGTACAGATTTGCATGTGAAATTCTACAAAATTGTCAGACGTGACTTTGTAGAGTGGGATTTTTCTTTTTTCTTTTTGTTTTTTACCATGGAAACAAAAATCCATCTGTGTAGCTTTTGTACTTGGATCCAGTGCTCTTTAAATATCATGGAACTG